>WOVY01002000.1:600000-1149350 GCA_013436015.1 Rhipicephalus annulatus
GACACTTCATAGCGACACTTGCGCAAAATCGCGAAATGCCCGCCTCTTCTGCCGCGCGGCCAGACGAAGGAGGCATGTGGTCTGAACAGGTTCACGCACTTGCCGCGTCACTGCTTCGAAAATCCCACTTCGCGGCTTTGCCGTGCCGCCTTCAGTGTGAATGAGCTTTTAAAGCCGCAAAGAAAATGGTGTCAGGAAGAGCAACATGTAATCACATACTTTGTGAATATAGCATGATGCCGCCACTGGGGAATATTATGCGCAATTCCTCTCCCGAAAATGGGGACGCTGTGTTGATTATCTCAGACCCAGTCGTGTAAACAAGGATCGGGGAGTGGGTTACATAGATCGCCGTCAAAATTGGCTGAAGAGCTATACGCAATTGTTCATAGTTGTCTTTTAACAAATAAAGTTTTTCCATCCATCAGCAGTTATAAATTAAAATCTCTCCAATACACTCTGAATTCCACAATCGAATTATTACTTACAAAAAGCTCAGCTTATAGCATCTCTGTTATGTCTCCTTGGCAAAAAGATATAAACAATACACAACTATTTTTTTATTCTGTCACCGACAAATTTATCGAAGAAAAAAATACCTCTCAATGAAATTGAAAAGCTAGGTTTAAAAATAAATGGTGCAAAAATTTTATCTTTTAGAGCAAATACATCACTTTAGAGTCTATAGTCACAAGGACGTTTCTTAGTACGTAGCGGGTGCGTTCCTGCTGTCCTAATTTCGTGCTCATTATGTTCGATGGTGGCGCGATCGGTGAGCGCGCGAGCAGCTGCGTGGGCCACCTCGTTTAGGTTCATGGTGGCACCCGCTAAGTTTCCAACAAAACTACGAAGCACTTTTAAATTGCGAGGAGAGAATACCCTACCTCTCACCCGAAACCTAATCGGCCTCAAGCACTCACGATTCGATTGCTACAAAGGCAGACATATCTTGATCTTAACACTCTGCATGCAATATATCTTGAGAACTATCAAGGTGACGTGTGCCCCGGGTGTAAGCTGGAGTCTACATTTGCACATATGCTCTGGGGATGTGTTCTGTCAAGGCTCAATTACATAATGGCCCGACGGGAGGCGCGCATCTACCGTGCACTCCTGGCCGACCTCTCTGGGCTTTCCACCAGGCCCTGGAAGTGGCCAAGAGGCTTAGCCTGGCGGCACCGACGTGAGAGTCGCCCGCTTTGCGCTAGGGCGGATTCCGCAGGACCTGAATTAGGTTGTTTCGACCGACCGACCGACCAAATCGACCACCTAATCGACCGACCGACCGACCGACCGATCGCGTTGCGATGGCCGTTTCTTTTTCACAGGTGGTACGTGGCGTACCTCGTCCCCTGGAGCCGACGGCTTTATACCTGCCACGAGCCCGTAGTGTAGCTTGCTACGTGGATCAAAGGCCCCGGAAAAGTGACATCTGGCGTGACTATGAGCGCAGGCCTTTGTGTTTCCATTGGCGTAACCCTGTTTCCTTTTTCGATGTGGGCATAAACCCTCTTGTTGATATATATTCATGTGTGACCCAAAACAAACGGTTACTGAGTACACCAGAAAAACAGTAAGGGTCCACTCAGTAATAGATTTATTTTTATTATTAATGACATTTCTATATACTCCTTAGATGTGGTTGATGGTGTCTTGGACCATTAGGCAGTGTGGCGTTTCTTTCCGCTTTGTGATACAAAAAGCATATAAAACAAGGAAGAATAATTCTGAAGGATTTCGCATATTCATTAGTGCATTGAGAATTTTGTCACTTCGAAATCTGTTCGAACTAACAAAAACAACTTATGAATGACAAGAGAAATCAATAATCTACAGCGTAGGCTAAAACGAGCCAAAAAACATAATAAAACCGTTAGTGAAATATCTCAATTAAATGTCAATCTCACTTTTAAACTCTCCGGTGCCAAGTTTAGGTATTTCACACGTTCATTTCCTGAATTCTTGAAAAAGGCCCTGAAAATTTCTGACAATATTTAGAGCGAACGAATGCTGCACCCAGTCAAATATTCGTTGCTGGTTTTATTGTAAATGATGCGTCAATAATTGCTTATCACTTTCACAGATACTTCTGCTCCGTATTTTCTGCTCCCTACCTTGAATTTTTGCATGAAAACGTTCTTCCAGTAATGTCTTCTGATTTCATAACTGGTGAGGGTATATTTTCTTGGATGCTGAACCTGAAAACAAAATCGTCAGGTGGCCTAGTTAATATCCCTTACATATTCTTAGTTAGGTATGTAAACCCGTTGCGCACAATATTTTAACAAATGTCTTTCACCTCTTGTTTGAAAATTGCCTCGTACCTGATCGTTGGCGTACCGCACATGTAGTCCTGGTGTTTAGAAAGGGGATCGTCTCAACGTAGCAAACAGGCCTGTTTTCTTAACGTGTACGTCGTGTAACCTAATGTAATACATAGTCACACACTACATCCCCACATTTCTTGAAGAAAATAGCTTGCTGTCACCATCACAACATGCATTTAGAAAAAAATTATCGACCACACCGCAGTTACTCGCAACAATTTATGAGTTCCCGTCATTGCTTAATTTGAGGAATCAAACTGATGCTATATTTTTAGATTTCAGTAAAGCCTTCAATCTTGTAACCAAAGCCAACTCATTTCTATTGAATAAGTTAGTCCTACCTGTGAACCTCATTCATTGGCTCTGTTCTTAACTTCATATTCGCAAGCAGCATGTTAAAGTAAGTGACAGCATGTCTGGCCTTCTACCAGCAATCGTCTGGTGTCCCCCAATGCAGTATTTTGGGACCTGTTCGTTTTTAGTTAACATAAATTATATTGTTGAATCAGTACACATTGCAAATACACATAAAGCTTTTTCCAGATGACTGCTTATGTTTTAGAACCATTACTACTCCAGATGAACAGAAGTGCCTGCAATCCAACCTGTGTGCCGTTTCTAAGTAGTGTGAAGAATGGTCAATGAAAATAAATAATGATAAGTCAGTTGTCATGTACATAAAAAATAAGAAACATCGTTTTAATGATAGGTATCAACTTAACAACTGTCCCTTGACTGAGGTTGAAGAGTATAAATACTTGGGTGTCACAATTACAAACCGCTTAACATGGTCAAGTCCCATTAATAAAACATGCTTATCTGTTTCAAGAAAAGTTGATTTTTGAGGCATGAACTATAAACATCACCCCCAGAAATGCAATTTTTGGCCTACGATTCCTTTAAAAGACCGAAGTCGGACTATGGTAGCGTTGTTGGGGACCCACATCTACAGAAAGTTATTAGTAAACTTGAGATGGTGCAGCGTAAAGTGGTTCGTTTTATCCTTATTGCTTACCAGAGAAATGACTCATCAAAAAAGATCATGACCATCAATAACATCCCTACTTTACAACACCGAAGGGCAGTTGCCCGACTGAAATTTCTACACTCGCTTTATTCTTGTATATTTAACATTTGTCCAGTAACTTACATAAAGATTCGAATTTCAAAACAAACTAGGCACACACATGCATACATTCTAAGCCTTACTTCACACCTAAAAATCTCTTCATGAATGCTTTTTTTGCTTGGACTATCAATGAGTGGAACGGATTGACTTTTCAAGCGTTCGCTAATAGTCATTATCTGGATGTTGATAACTATGTGTCTTTCTCTTTTTAGTAATACAGCACAATGTCTCAACTGCTTCACAGTGCACTTAATTTACATTCTGTACTTGCAATTTAGACTGCCTTGCTGTCTTCTTAATTCATTTGTTTTTTGTTCTATATTCAACTGCTTTACCATAATTTTATTGCCTCCAATTTTCTTGTATTTGGTTCAAACTGTGAAATACTTTTATTATGCCCCCACCCGCATGGTCTTCTACCGCAGTATGCTGTAAATAAAAGTAAAACAAATATATGTGCGTTGACACAGGAAGAAATGAGCGCCTCGATAGAAGACATAGCACTAAGTTAAGAAAGCCGCTTTGCAGCGGATATTTCGGCTATTACCAACCCGCTGATGATTCGCATAGAATTTCAGAAACTTTTTTTTCATCTCAGCGTCTTTTTACGTTTACAATAGCCGCGCCAGCCACCCCAGCAATCGATTTTGTATTCTTCGGGCAGCTTCGGGATGTCTCGGGTTTCCGATGGACGCGACCATGACGCCATTTCCTGACCCGACCGGAACTAGCTGGTGGTCCGTCTGTCTAGCTCTGGCTGCCAGAGAACAGCCAGGTCTCTGGAAATGAAAGAACCCCAGTGCTTGCGCCAACTGTTGCGGATGTGCATTGAAGGTGGGCTCGCACAGTGGATTGAACTCCACTATAAAGTGCACCGCTTCTATAAATAAGCGTGCCTTCTTTGCATATTTGCGGACAACTAAAGTACTACCAACGTTTTTAACGTCAAAAGTGTGTGTTTTGACAAGAGAAGAACTGAACGCCGCAATAGCAGATAGAGCACAAAATTAAGAACGCCACTTCTCAGCTGATCTTCGGCTATTCCCATCAAGCTGATAAATCACATAGAATTCGGGAAATTTTTTATATGATCATGGGTCGGACAGTAGTGTGCTTACCGACGACAGCCCCAGGACCAGATACAATCACCAATTTATGTTGAAAGATTTACTCCAGGGTCATTCCGCGTCAAACGTTACACCCAATTTCGCGGCCATCTCAAATGCTCAAATGCATTTGGAAAAATTTTGCTGTTTGCTGCGTTGAAAAAAGTGAAGTGGTAGAATATTTCTGAGAGAAAAAAAATGTTTGGTCACGTGGCTGCCTTCTGAACTTCTCGAAATGTTGTTTGGGTGTTTCTGCAAAAAATTATTTTAATATTACCGCTTCTTCTTTCTATACCAAACACTGTTTATATGTTAGGTAATAGTTTTTGTGTAAGATGTTTGCAGCTCACTAATATTACTACAGTTTTACTGGCACATGTTTGGTCACGTGGCTGCCTTCTGAACTTCTTAAAATGTTGTTTGGGTGTTTCTTTCTGCAAAAAATTTATTTTAATATTACCGCTTCTTCTTTGTATACCAAACACTGTTTATATGTTAGGCAATAGTTTTTGTGTAAGATGTTTGCAGCTCACTAATATTACTACATTTTTACTGGCACATATGCCTCGAATATTTTAGCCAAATTGTGTTATGTTCCTGTTTTGTCCATTGCAATACTGCGCTTTTTATAATATCTGAGTCGTAAATACATACTTCAAAGAAAGTAAATTTTTAGGAAAAAGATTTTTCAGACCTCTCAAGTTACTGAACTTTACAAAAAAATCTAAAAACTGAACTAAAAATTGTAATTTTTATCTAAGTTTGTAGGCAATTTCCACAATGTGGTCGTCGAAATAAAAATCATTGTTATACCTAAATCAAAAGCAAAAAACAGTTCTTTTCATACGGCAAACTTTTGTTATATTTTTAAGAGGAAAAATAATTGTTAAATTTCCCATTGACGATTATGGGGAATTTCAAGAGGTAGCTGTCGTATGAATAAAGGGAAATGTGTGTGCCAATAGGAAAGTTCAAATATATTTTCTTTCTTAAAATAAAAAAATGTGATGATAACATTTGCTATATGAAAAAAACTGTCTATTAACTTTCTATTTAAGTAAAAGGGTGGTTCTTAATTCAACGACCGCATAATGCAAATTATCTAATAATATAAACAGATATTACAATTTTGCGATAGTTATTTTTTTCTTGTAAATTTCAGCAACTTGAGAGGTCTAAAAACTTTTTCCTCGAAATATATCGCCTGTGGAGTGAATATTTACTTCTCAGATATTTACACAAAGCGCAGTATTGCAATGGAAAACATGTGAACACAACAGGTTGTGGCTAAAATATTTCGGGCGTATGTGCCTGTTAATATGCCCTAATAATACTGAGCTTCAAGTGACTTGCACGAAACCCTCTACTCAACACTTACACCAAATTCTAACAGTACTTATAAAATAAAATGTTCCACAAGCAACACCCAAACGAAATTCCCGGAAGTTCAGAAAGCAGCCACGTGGCCAAAAATTTTTTCTCTTTTAAAGTTTCACGTGTTGCAATGCCGTAAATCAGCACAGGTTTTTTCTTTCACATTTGTGATGGTCGCCAAATTAGCGCGAACGTTTGGTAGGAATGACCATTAAGGAATCACCTAATGCTCTTCAAGAACATGTGAACTGTTTGTTAGCGAACGCATGAGTACCACCACATTGAAAACTTGCGTAAACTGTATTGTCGCTAAAACTTTTAATGAAGCACATGTGTTGGGTAACATAGGGCCATTCGCAGTGACATTGACCTTTGTAAAATTGATAACAGAATCGTTAACATATCACAATTACACCTTTTTCGCTAAAGAGAACCATAAGGGGCTGCGAAGCAGCATTCGGGGCACACACCGAGGTTCCGTTCACTCCGCTCAACTCAAATCCCTCGCTGCCCTTGCCACAGACTCACGATGTTTCTCCGCAGTCTCTTGTCTCGTTCACTCAGACAGTAGACACTGGATACCTCTTGCACAGTACTGGATACCATACTGCCCATTGTTTTTCTCACCACACATGCCCTCAAAAAGTGCAGTGTCATTACGATTTGCCTTAGCTGCAATATGCTATTTGACAACACATTGGCGAGAGGCATATCGCGTTGAATATAAAGAATTGACCCTGCGCGGTTGGGCTAGATGTCCCTACATACATTGCTGTTTTCAATATTGTGTTTAATATCAGTGTTCCTACCTGCGCGTCCGATGGTTTTACGACTAACAAGATCAAGTTCCAGTTGTGGCAGCAGGTGAGTCCTGGAAATACACCACTCAGAGGATCAAGTCGAAAAGGAGACTTAATTTACGTTTCAAAAGAGGTAAAAGGGTTGCAGTGACAGACACTTTAAATAAGTAACAGTTGGCGAATAACGATAAACTGAGCCGAACCTTTCAACAAGTCGACATTCATGTAGAAGTTGGCATGGATGACAGTTCAGAGAATGAGCTACCCTTGCCCTTGCTCGCCCACTGTTGATCAGCTGACACACGAGATAGATGATGCCTGTTGGTGTTCCCAAAAGCTCTCAGTTGTAGAAAAGAAATCACGCACCAGTACCCAGAACTCGCATTACACCGCATACTCGCATACAATAGGCACATATAAAACACTTGTAACACTTGACAGCTGTAAAGTGTTAAAAGTCACGTTAATAATGTGTGGACTCGCTTGCTGAATTCCGTGCCCACTTGTGCCCCCGCGATCTCTGACGACAGCGCAGCTCCAGCTGACCGGCTCGCCCACAGCCATCTTCTGACGCCGTGAAGCTCTCATCAAGTGATACCCCGTCCCTGGACTCCTTCAACCGTGTCCTTTTTCTCCGTTTTCTCGTTACTTTGTTGTGTGGGTGTCCTCATCTCTATCATATTTCTTTTCATCCTCCCTATCACTTTTTATCTCTCCTTATCCCCATCCCTCGTGAGCCACTGTTGAGGTGTTTCACTATCATTCATACAGTTACGGGGCTCACGTTTCTCTTCTTTTCTCTCTTTTCAGAATCACTTACACTTATATCGTAACAATGTCAGAAAAATAGGCATTCAGTAATCATTGCAGTCAAATCTGCATAATGAATATTTTTAGGATGGTTATTCATAAAGTAAGGGTCATTTCTTATTATAATTATTTGCACGTTTGACTGAAGAGTTATATGCAAAGCACAATCTACTACTTCTCAGCGAAAGTATTGTAGTGATTGCTCTGGCTCAGTAGTCATCTGCTTGCCGGGGAAAACAGACAACATTGTGGGCGAATGTTGTTGGTCCCGGCTGTTGAAAGGTGCACACTGTAGATTACTTTGCATGCGAAAATGTAATTGGCTTTTTTCAAAATTACGGGGAGCTGTGCCTAGTTCATGGATCGACTTTGAGGCGTGAAACAGGTGCCAGAACGCTGTGTCTAAACATTCGAAAATGCTGCCCAATTGTGTACGAGAAAAAGGGAACACTACACCAGGTATCCAGACTGACCAAACTGTTCAAGTGGACTAGGATATTGCAATAGATTGACGACTAGGAGTACGTGGTCTGTAAGACAAAAAGCCCCTTGTTGGCCTCACTAGAATTTGCCCAATTGTAGCCGATATGCCCAGATATCACAAACCTTGTTCAAGCTGGGTTCTAAAAATGCTAACCGACCAACTCAAACACCAGAGGACGTCAAGTGGACGAGCGTTTTTAGACTGCTACCGATGAGACAGGCATGGTTTGTTTTTGCACGCTATTGCTCAGGTGATGACGATTGATAGTGTATGCAAATGCAGAAACAGCACAATTGTGCCACCACTTCTTTCAGAAAAAAAAATTGATGCAATTTAACTTACTTTGATTATAAAATGATGGCTTCTAATTTTTCAAGCCAAAGAGGCAATTTCAGCGTTTTATTTCATAAATTGTGGGCTATAGTTACATCTTACGCATACTCTGAAAGATTTACCACAGTAATACCTACAATAAACATTAATGAAATCACAAAATCTCATCTCTAAACGTCCTCCTACATCACAAACTGCATCCTGGCACCACAGGCACAACCACTGGGAAGATCATATATATATATATATATATATATATATATATATATATATATATATATATATATATATATATTGGGAACACTGATTGCACGCCCTACTGTCCTGAGCCAGCACCATGCGAATGTTTTCTGTTCTTAATCTTGAAACAGTGGGCCGGGGTGTGAATTGAAGACAGTGAGAAAATCAAGATCACCGTTCACAACAGGTTCAATTACGAGGTGGCGATTTTTCATGCAGATTGACTAAATAAACTTGTAGGATGGTACTAAAAGTATTAAAGCGTTAGAAGTCATTCTGGAGAAAAATGAGATTGGTTTTTTGGCAAACTAACGAATATTTATTTCTTAAAAACCAAATAGCCCTTACTTTTTGAATGACTCTCAAAGTTTTTGAATTACTTTTTGAATGACCCTCAAAGATGAATGACTGAGTTTTTTTATGTGCCAATGCTGCATAGTCTTTAAACATACTGCACAAATGATGGACAACGACAGAAGTTGAATTCACATTTTCACTCTTGACTTCTTCCTGTCTGCGTCTCTCTTAACAGAGGTATCGTACAAAACTAGTCTTTTTGTCTACATAGTTCACAGGAAGATCAAGGAATCACCTGTTAGTGGACATTCGAATTATCAACTTGTACAAACACTGGTCAACTCTGACTATACCTACCAAGTGCACTTAGCCAATGTTGTGTTAAAAACTACCATAACTTTAAATTGCCTTGTCGTGTGTCAGGTCGCTTACATAAAACAATTATTATTAGAGTAAAAGTTCGCCATTTGAACTCAGTTAAGTGAAAGCGCACAGCCCATATGTACTAAGGGGCGATATCTCTCGATAGTTTGAACACAGTGGTATTCAAAATGGTTCATTCAACTGACAGCCCATTGTTTTCGTTGGTGCTCGCAGAAGTTTTTCTGAAGTGATCACAACAATATGCGAAATCAAACCAAATTAAAGTTACTAAAGGTGGAAAACAACCAAACAGAAACACTTCTCAGCAGATCAAATTTCAGATGCTCAGCTGGAGCACAGGGGCATGCTAAGAATAATGGTCATAGAGTCATAGTGAAAGAAATGCGAGCGAATGCAAATTACTGAATAAATGTCATTTTGATTGCGTTAGGTGTGTCATATAAACAAACATGTTTTGAAGCATAAATATTTACAATGCGTTGTAACAGTAAGGCTTCCCGTTTGCGTGCTTGTCGGTGCTTGTTCTTTGCGTGTCATCATCATCAGCTTGAATACACCTACTGCAGGGCAAACACCCCTTCGATGTTCTGCCAATCAACCTGGTCTCGTGCTTTCGGCTGCAAAGTTATACCTGCAAACATTTTGATGTCCTCAGCCCACCTAACTTTGTCTCCCCCTCGTACGTTTGCCTTCTCTGGGAATCCAGTCAGTTACCCTTAACAACCAGTAGTTATCCTGCCAACGTGCTACTGGCACATCCCATGTCCATTTTTTTTTATTTTAGCTACGATATCCTGAACCACAGTTCCTTCCCTGACCCACACTGCCATTTTCTTGTTTCTTAAGGTTACACCAATCATCTTCTTTTCTCTTGCTCACGGCGTCATCCTCAATTCAAGCTGTCCTCTGGTTGTCTTCTACAGAGTTTTGCTCCATAGGTAAGTACCGGCAAGATGCACTTGTTATATACCTCTCTCTGGAGGGTTACTGGCAGATTATCGTTCATGACTTGAGAATGTTTGCCGAATGTGATAAACACGATGCTTATTCTTCTAGTTATTTTGCTCTAATAGTTCGTCTCTGTGGTTGCTACCTCTGCAAGACGTCTTGCAGAATAAAGGACGAGTTCTTGCACAGTTTCTCTTTTCAGAACTTTCACAGAGTCACTCCTAAAATGCAAATAGTATCAATAACTTAGTTTCAGCACTTTTGTAGCTGTAGCCACAACTGCTTTGCAACAGTATTCATATTCACAGAATTCTATAATCAATTTGAAAAAAAGAAGTGCTGAAAATATGCACTACTACACACCCATTTGTTTCCTCTGTATAAGTCCTACTCAATGCAAGTTTGACATGTCGAGTGAAATACATTATCTGAACCCCATCACATGCACTTTCCAAAAATTTAAATCCTGCATATCCCCTGTAAACTGACTAATTCACAAAGCAAGCAGCAACAATCTGTGCACCCGTATTCGCACAACTTGAACATACTGTCCACTATCACTGCTTTTCAGTATAAGGCTTCCATTTGCCCGCCTGGTATATTGGTGGCGCGTGGGGTTGTCACTATCAACTTTGAGCTTCTTATGACTTGATTTGGGTAGCATGAAGATGAATGGTTTTTCTTTTGTTCAGTTTTCTGAGAAGACAGAAAAAAAAACGAAGTCATAAGGAGGGTAAGACATAAGTGGTTAAAAGTAAATAGGTTAAAAAAATGAGTGTGTTCAACCATACCTTGCGCAGATTTTGGACCAAGAGCTTGGTTTCACTGATGACACATTCTCCGCTGGCTTGAGGTATAAGAAGAGCGATGAACGATATAAGCGTAAACTGATTTGAGCAGTTTCTTAGGCTGCGGTTAGATTATAGGAGAAAAAAACAGTCCTGGTAACTCTGGTAAAAGCTTGAACAGATTTGTTATGCACGACAAAGAAGAATGTATATGAGAACACTGCATAGAAAAAAAAATAGCATGGACATAGCTTCGCTATTTTTGTGAGTTTGTGTTGAATTTGTTTAGGGACGTTCTTCAGAGGGCAAAGCTACGTAATTGCGCAACTAAATTACCTACATGGTTCGTGCAAATGTAATATGCTTGATTACAAAGTTGCGAAAAATGTGTAAACACGTGCATGTACTAAAGGTTCACTTGGCTCTACCTTGTGTAGAATTTATGACCATTTATGGAAGCAGACTAGATTTAAGAACACAAAGGAAGAACCTATGCTGTGTATATGTGACATAAGCTACAAAGTTTAGCAGTAAAAATATTCGAAGCAAATGTGAGAACGAAGTAAACAATCTCAAACATTCCTAAGGTGTGCATCATATTTTCTGAACAAGTTGAAAGCCTTTTGAAATTACAAAAGCTGTAGCGCATGCCAAATAAAGGGTCCATGTTTAGATTCAAAAAACGTAATTTCACTCACAGGTGAGCACGCCCGCATTGTGCATGATTATTTCGTTCACGTAGGCAGTCTCAGAGTGATTTGCCAGCGTTAAATTTTCAGGCTAGAAGCTGCGCAGCCAGAAGTCGGTAAGGCAAATCAAAGGACGTAATTCACCGGTTTATACACCTGCGCTTCGTCGTAGCGGCACGTAAAGCTTAACACACAAGCTTGCATTGATATATCAAAGATGAGTTACAACGGAGATTCGTAAAGCCACTCAGTAAAAAGTATCGCGGCTAAACAAGGTACAATTCAAACAAATTAACCGACCAACGCAATTGATGCCATTGAGCTGCTGCTTTTCGAACACTACAATAATCTGAATAGTTGAATTCAGTCACCGCTCTTTTATTAGTAGTATTTGTAATAAAAATATTTTCCTCCAGGTTGATGAAAAGCGACACAGTAACTACTTTTTTTAACGGTCGCTTGATACCTCCTAAAATAAAAAGGTTAGTCGTGTTGAGCACCCCTAACGGCGTAAGTGCACAGTAAATTATCCGGTCGCTAAAAGAGCAGTGACTAGCTCCTCTATACGCGCACATGATGAAACTTACCGTGGTTATATTATGTTTATGCAGACAATGTTGTGCTTTTTTTGCAATGGCAGATAACATTTAGGCCATATATGAGCGGCAACAAACTTGCCTTATATATCTCAGAGAGGTGGCTCCATGGCAACTGTTTTCTACTTATTCTGAGTAAATATTGCCTTCTTATTTTGCCGCTGCAATACTCCGTGGTCATTTTACTAACTTATCACCTTGAGTATATACCGAAGGGGTACCCTAATTAAAACATTGGTGTAATTTTTAATACTTCACTGATATGGGAACCTCACATCGAATATATTGCCAGAAATTGTGCGCGAGCCATTGGTGTATTGCGAAAGCTAAGCAACTATTGCATAGGTATGAAACGAGAAACACTAATAGAGAGTTATATTTTACCGTTAGCATGGTAGCGGAGGTTAAAGGAATAGCGTTATCGTGCAGGAAACGTCTGTTGCGGACCGCGTCCTGCAGTTTAGCAAGATAGCTAACGTGTACGTGGTTTACGCGCCCCAGCTCTAATGGTGGCTCTATTTATTGGAGGGTTGTTAAGATAAAGAACAGTGAGAAAGAAACACTAATGAGAATTTTTGCATGTGTCACCGAACAAAGAACTGTTACAAGTTTATTTCTGTACCAAAAAAGCAAATAAATTTTAACCACGCACCAAAAACGAAATCTTTTATGTTGCCGAACTGTTTACTATGATTTTCAGTTATGACTAGACACGTTCAAAATCGGAAGCTATATCAAAATTTACGCTAGCTTATCCCTAATACTTAGTCATAGAGTCTAACGATAGGCAAGCGAAGTCATTTTAAACAGTCGCTTGGAGTGAACCAACTGAATCTTGAAACTACACCAAATCCCTTCAGAGGTGACGTCTGAAACCACCACCATGCTTACGTACACTGAAATTTGAAAAATAGTACGTGTACGGAAAGCAGTAAGAGTAACGTACGAATCTGTGCATGCGCCCTCTGATCCCTCAATCACGGTAAGCTCGCGGTGCCGCAAAGCTCGGTATGCTATGCCTCTCTTATAATGATATATCGCATTACATTCGTCCTATTCCGAAATTTTGTTGTGTGCAATTCTGTGGGGCTCGAGTCTACAAATTCTGAACTTATTATTTTTTGAAAAGATAACAAATGCGCTCATATTTTGACCTGCCTAAAAGAGTCGCTAACAATGTGTTCTTCCCATAATCCAGGTTTCCTTCTATTCCTTGTACTTTACAAGTTCAGACTGTTCAGACATTCACAAGAATATACAACGTAACGTTACAACAGCCAGCAGTATTTTTTGGAATTATTTTTCGGTGTTTTATGGCCTCGACATCACAGGTTGAAAATTAAATTGAACGAAACTGGCTGCATACTCTGAATGCGTGTATATGCGATAACATCCTCGCTCGTGATACTTCTAATTCTGAGGAAACGCAACTTGATAACATTTTTTTTCTTATATTAGAAAATTACTTTCCACCTTGTGTTAGGTGGCTCATTTGCAGATAAGATGCACCGTATCGTAACAATTGATATTATTGCCATAGCTGCATCACAATATGAAGAAAAGACCACCGTCAACTCACTTAGCCTAAATTGAGATTGGTGTTATTTCCTCAGTCGACTACAAGATTTCGTACCTCTTTTTGTGGCTCAGTTTCCGGCAGTATTTTGCTTACCTTACGCAATTTGGAGACCGATATTACGTCAGCTGATATAATATCATACTCTCTATCTCTATTTGCAGCACCTTTTGTTAGTGCTGAATCACACGTAATAGAAGCATTCTATGCACTACTACCGGAGCAATTAAAAAGTTATCATTCGTTTGGGTGTTTGAAAATAAAAAGCTATTTGTCAACAAAACACCTGACTATTTAGCCAACTCGTTCATAATTTGATCAAAGTAACCGTACTTTTTATCATTTATTTATGTCACTGCTGCTCGATTACGCAGGCATGTGATTCAGGAAGCTTTTGGAAACACAGCACTGACAACTTCCACCGAATATCACACCTATTATAATACCGGTGGAGAGCAACTTATGAAACCTGTGAAATAGAAGTAGCTCTCACATGACTGCGCTGCGGGGTACTGAATCTAAATATATACAAACGCAGATCTGCTCAGGTATTTTCGCTACTGGGCGCATTCCGTGGGGAACTGGAAGAGACAAATAATTTCTTTGTGAGCTGCAGACAGTTTTCTACAGTACGCAAAACCCTTTTAGAACCCTTTTAAGTTTTGTAATGCATTGATCTGCGCCTGCCATTTTATTCTTTGGGGGCTTTTGCTGTGTGTTCTCCAATGCGAAGGTATGCGTGGCTCTTCGAGGCTAAAATATTGAAACTATTTGATCGATTAAGTAAGGAGTATTTTTATTCTAATTTGTTGGCAAATATATATATACATATATATTGACATCTGGGTTGAGGCAGCATTTATTCATCCCAAGGGCTCAGCAACAAACGGGCTGTCTGAGACTGAGCGTGCACACACCCAATGATGTTTGTGGTGACCCCGAGTGAAGATTAGGACAGGTACCCAGACGGATGATGATGATTATGATAATGCATATATGAGTGCGCATAATGAATGCCCACACTAATTCCCCCCACATCAAATCGGCCGACCTGGCCGTAGCAAATCAATGTGGCAGAGAACGTCGCCTGAAAGGCTTCATGCGAGACACGTGCACAATCTCTGTGGAGCGGTGACGGCGGTCTGTTCGGATGACTATTGGGGTCACACGGTAATTAAAGGGCGAAGTCTCTACAATAACTATGTAAGGCCCAATGCAGTGTGGCTGTAACTTGTCACACCGACCAGGTGTACGAATAGGTGTGAACAGGAGCACCTTGCCCCGCCGTGGTGGTCTAGTGGCTAAGGTACTCGGCTGCTGACCCGCAGGGCGCGGGTTCGAATCCCGGCTACGGCGGCTGCATTTCCGATGGAGGCGGAAATGTTGTAGGCCCGTGTGCTCAGATTTGGGTGCACGTTAAAGAACCCCAGGTGGTCTAAATTTCCGGAGCCCTCCACTACGGCGTCTCTCATAGTCATATAGTGGTTTTGGGACGTTAAACCCCACATATCAATCAAATCAACAGGAGCACCTCGTCCCCAGGTCGGAAGAGTACAAGGCGATGGGATGCGTCATAAATTACTTTTCGATTTTGCTGTCGAGCTTCGGTGTTGATGCGAGCACGATCGCGACACCGAGCTAGTCTTGAAATGTATTGCTCGCTGGAAGATGGAGACGAATTGGCGTCACTGTTGAAAAAGGATATGTTGAGGAAGAGAGTATGGGAACGTCCATAAACGAGGTAGAACGGCGAACCGAGACGTAGCGGGTGATGCTAGTTGAAATACCGGACCAGTAGAAGCGACTTCGAATGCGATCGTGAGTCTTTTGAATACCAAGATGTCCGGCAGTCAAGTCATTGTGGAAGGCTTTAAGCACGTCCAATCGAAGAGAGTGTGGTAACACGGGGACCCACCGTTGACCATCAGGGCGGTAGATGTGACGGTACAGGACTCCATTCTCCAGCTTAAATCGCAAGAGCTGACGACGATGCCGCGCGTTAGGTGGATGGGAAGCTCCTGTGAGCTGGTCCATAATACGTCTACAGTACGGACCAGACAACTGGCCGGAGTGAAGTGTGCGCTTGTCGTCCGATAATAGCTGGTCTATTGAGGCGAGCGTGGGCGCAACAGTAGAAGTGATGACCAAACTTTGACCGATGCTGAGCTAGGTATTTGGTAGCGGGCAGAGCGAAAGGGCGTCGGCGTCTTGTTGTTTTTTACCTGACTTGAAAATGATATTGAAGTCATACTCTTGTAAGCGTAGAATCCACCGATCCAAGCGTCCAGGCAAATTATTCAACGTGGAAAGCTAGCATAGGGCGTGGTGGTCCGTAACAATCGTGAAATGACGGCCGTGGAGACAGGGACGAAACTTTTGCACTGCCCAGACTACAGCCAAGCACTCCTGCTCAGTTACGGTATAGTTCTTCTCGGTCGCGGTAAGTACTCTACTGGCATATGCAACATCTCTCTCTAGTGAAGAGGTGTCGCGTTGGAGCAGAACGGCACCTATACCCCAGCCGATAGCGTTCGTATGTAGGATAGTCGGTGCGGCCTGATCAAAGTGGCGGAGTACAGGTTCGGACGTGAGGGCACACTTTAACAGGTCAAATGCCGTTTGACATTCTTCCGACCACAGAAAGGGCACGTCGAAAGCTAGAAGCTGGTGCAGTAGAGCCGCTATTGATGCATTGTTTCGTATGAAATGGCGAAAATAGGAGGCGAGACCAATAAAATTTCGCAACTCCTTCAACCTTTCAGGGCGCGGAAAGCGAAGCACTGCAGCAATTTTGTCCGGATCCGGCTAATTTCCGTCTTTGGTCATGACGTGGCCCAAAAACTTGATAGCTTTTCTGGCAAAATGGCATTTTTGGTGTGGAGTTGGAGACCAGCGGCAGCAAGGCACGTCAGAAAGTCATTCAAACGTTGCAGGTGCTGAGGAAACGTTGACGAAAAAGTGACGATGTCATCTAAGTAGCAGAAACAGGTCTTCTATTGGAGACCGCGTAGCATGGTATCGATCATCCGCTCAAATGTAGCGGGCGCGTTTCAAAGCCCGACAGGCATAATGTTGAATTCGTATAGCCCATCGGGGGTTGCAAATGCCTTTTTCTCTTTATTGTATTCGTGCATAAGAATTTGCCAGTATCAGGAACGCAGGCCAAGGCTGGAAAAATAGTTCGCGCCTTGTAGAGAATCAAGGGCGTCGTCAATGCGAGGCATTGGGTACAGATCCTTGCGAGTGATCTTGTTGAGCGCCCAAAAACGATGCAAAAGCGCACGGAGCCATCCTTCTTGCGAACCAGAACCACAGGCGACGACCAAGGGCTAGATGAAGGGTGAATCGCCTTTCGTTTGAGCATGTCAGCGACGTTTTTTTCGAAGATTTTTCTCTCAGTAGGAGACACGCGGTAGGGTAGGCAGCGTACAACATACGTTCCGACTTTGTGGATTCGATGCGTTATAGTAGTAGTGCGGCCCAACGTCGAGGAGTGAACATCGAAGGAACTTGCGTGTTTCTTTAACAAAGCAAGTAGCTGTTGCGTCTGTGAAGGTGTCAAGTCATCGCTAATGGCTGCAGTAAAGGCAGAAAAAGATGCAGGCTCACCCCTAGGGCTGTCGTTGGAGGAGACGGCATTAAGTGGCCCGACGCACGCAGGCTCGAGATCCGTCACGCATGCCACCGTGGTGTTCTGGGGAAGTAGAATTTTTTCGGATGTCGTATTCACAGCGGTGATAAGTACGGAACCATTGAGAAACCGAACTACACCGGAAGCGAGAATGATGCCTTTACCGACGCATCTAAATGATGGTGAGACCAAGACGTCGCCATGGTCGATGTCCATGAAGGTAATAGTTACAATTTGCTCTTGACCTGGTGTTAATTCGGTATCTTCCACAGCTGTCAAACGAAGTGGCCTCTAGGGGTCGTCGCTGAGCGTGCAGTTCATGTCGGTAAGGTGGACGACCGGTTGGCCACAGCAAATAGCCGCAGAGGCAGAAGAAAGAAAAACCCATCCTAAAATTAGTCAGTGAGAGCAGCGGGACAGGACAGCAAACTGGATATGAAGGTGGATGCCGTCGATGAAAACACGCACAGTACAAAACGGGGAAGGGCGAATGACGTTTCCCTGGGCAGCGACTAACGTGGGACCATCGTAAGGCCTCGTTACTTTCTTTAAATGTTCACACAAATCAGCACGTACAACAGACAATGTCACACCTGTGTCCACCAAAGCACCGACTCGCACTCGTTTTACTTCCACAGAAACCATGTTACGCGGCCCTGATGGACGAATTTCACTTTTCATTTTGAATGCAGTTTTTCCTCCACAAATTGCATCCTTTAGTTTTCCGAATGAATGTCAGAGCAGAATGAGGCGGGCCGAAGTGGAGAAGTGGAACGGCGGAAGAGCAAAGGCAAGCGGCGTCTCGTGTTTCAGCTGTTGCGTAGTGCAGTCGATGCTGGAGGAGATGTAGAACGGTGCGGGGGCGACGAATAACGCCGACCTTGGTAAGAGGCCTCACTGTACGAATCCCGTTCACGCATGTCGTTCCGACGCTCATCTTGCTGGCGCTTTCGGAAGAAACGAGATATGTGGCCGCAATAGCCACAGTAGTAGCAGACAGGGCGGGACGAGCGCCAGGATGGGGAGTATAGGAGTTCGAGGCCCCTGGAGATAGCGCGGTCAGGTGTGCCGAAAAAGGGTAAGGGGGCATCGAACGGTAGTTCACCGGGGGAGCGGCCGCGACTGACGCGTACGATGCTAGCAGCAACGTCGTGTTTACATCGCTGGGAGCATAGCAGCGACCTGTGCGTAGGTTAGTCTGGGCCGAGACGAGGGTGACTGTACGCGAGCCGGAGAGTTCACAGATGTCAGTTCCTCCCTAATTATTTCGCGTATTGTCGCTTCCGTATACTGTGGAGAACACGGTGGAAAAGGTGGGAAACCCATGTTCTGCAACTCTTCGCGTATTATGTCTTTTATGAGGTCACGGTGGAAAAGGTGGGAAACCCATGTTATGCAACTCTTCACGTATTATGTCTTTTATGAGGTCACGGAGGGGTCTGTTAGATTGTTCGCCTATGTCTGGTTGTAGACGAAAAGAGTCCAGACTATCGAGGCGCTGACATGTCGTGACGACGTCGGCTATGGTAGCCGGGCTCTGAGCAACCAGGGCACTGAAGGCAACAGGGCCTATACCCTTCATAATATGGCGTACTTTGTCAGACTCCGGCACAGATGAATTGGCCCGCCTGCAGAGCGCAAGAACGTCCTTGATGTACGACGTGTACGACTCACCGGAATGTTGTTGGCGAGTGTCGAGGGTTCTCTTCGCGACTGTGGACCAAATGACCGGTGTGCCAAAAACGTGACGCAGCTTCTGCTTGAAGGTAGCCAAGTCGGGTATGTCGATTATGTGGTTAAAGTACCACGTCTTTGCCACACGGGTCAAGTAGAAAGATACGTAACAGAGCTTGGCACTATCGTCCCAGCGATTAGCAACACTAACGCGGCTGTACTCATCAAGCCAGTTTTCCACCTCTTCCCCGCGACGTCCGGCGAAGAGAGGGGAATCACGCTGGTGGCTGTGTACATACACAGGAGGCGCGGCTGAAGACGGCGGCGGAGACATGTCAGCAGTGATGGTAGCAGCGCCAGCAGGCGCGTTCTCTGACATGCTGCCAGAAAGTGGGGACCATCGGCGGCCTGTACGCAGCTCCAGGGAGTCGAGCGAAGTGGGAGAGGACCGAGGACCGAAAATCCACCTCCACCACGTATGACGCCCAGGTTGAGACAGCGTTTATTCAGCCCAAGGGCTGAGCAATGAAGGGTAAGTCTGAGACCGAGCGTGCAAACACGCAATACTGAGTGTGGTGACCCCCAGTGAAGTTGAGGACAAGGAGCTGGACGGATGATGATGATAATGCATATATGAGAAGCGCATAATGAATGCCCACATTATATATATATATATATATATATATATATATATATATATATGACGTATGAAGGCATAGTAGAAGCCGATGAAGAAGAAGTGGTTGAGAACGGAATAAACATGGCGTATGAGCCAGGCTTCGTCGCCCATTCATCATAGCGTCACACGAGTCGACAGAATGGAGATCTGCCTGCCCCTTCATCCGTCGCTCAGCGTCAACGCAGTTCTACGCAAGGCACCCTGACCACACATGGACAACAGTGCAAGCGCCTAGCATTACGCATCGACCAGCATCATGTCAGAAGCATCTACTGACCTTCCCATCCCCAGGTACACCAGAGCAGCGGACGATGGACCCTTACAAGACTGGTTCGACCTGTTTGAGCTCCACGCTACCGCTTCATCATGGTCGGAACGGGAGATGGTCATCAACTTTACTGACTACATCTCAGGTGAGTCATTCAAATTTTACCCCACCCACATCTTCGAGAACGATGAGTCTTGGAAAAAGATCAAAGAAGAAATGATCACCCGTTTCAAAGAATACTATGAAGACCTGTCCATACTTCATCAGCGGAAAGCTTTTCAACTCACCCATTACCGTTACGTGAAGTCTTCCCACAGTAAGCCAATTTTCCAAGTGAAACCTCAGAGAAAATATACCACCATTGTACCGTCATACAACTCTTCCGAAAAAGCGTCACGCATTCGAACACCGACAGGTAACTTGCACGTCGCAACAGACAAGGTAAAGCCTCCGTATACCGAAAGGAATCTAGACCATTTCGCCAAAAGACAAAACCTAAAGCCGTCTTTCTCAAGAGCAATGAAATCGGCATTTCCAACGTGTTCACTGCACCTCAACACTTCAGATTTTACTGAACCACCCGAATCCCTTGATGCTTCGTGTCACACACAAGGCCCACACGGTTTCGAACGTGTGACGGAATTTCCGCGTGACGAGCTGGTGAATCCTCACAATACCAGCCCATACCCTGACGTTCCGGACCAGGGTCGTTCGACAGACATTCTCAGCCCAATCACGCTGCAAAAAGAAGAACATACGCCATTAGAGCCATCCGAAACCATGTGTGTTGTGCTCTCATCGTCAAGTGATAACACACATAGGAGTCAAAGCACTGGAGGAATTTTGAATCCACCAACTCCAGCGCATTTTCAACTGACAGAAGCATTTACAATCAATGATGACTCACAGCCACCTTGGGAGCTTTCTCATCAGTTTGTCACACTGCTTTCATCGCAAGACAATCCCAGCAGTACAGTATTGACTACCGACTATCTACTATTCACATCACCATTCACCATACAAAGAAAAGCAGACTCATGTTGCTGCAAGATGCCCATCTGACCAACTTCCGCAACAAAACGAGCAATTTCAACAAAGGCAACTCCAGAACTCCAGGAACTACAGCGGCTACTCGAACAAGAACAACAATCAAGTGAAACCTCCTCACGAGTACACTTGTTGCTTAAAGGTCATCAGAGACAACAGCAATTAAAAAAGCAAAGACAAAGTCAATGCCTAAGCCACATTCGCAGAAGGCTACCAAAGAGATATGCAGCTACAACGTGTACAACAAGGAACACAGGCATCGTATCATCAGCTTCGGTTCTCGCACATGCAAGCTGCAAGCACTCGTTCTGTCTCAGCCACGACACAGAAACCAGCGTCTACGACAGAGAACTGGGTGCCTACGACATCCGACCCTCGAATGCTACAAGGACTTCCGCCCTTGTTCATTGCTCACAAGAATTGCTGTGTCATCAGTAATTTCTACCTTCCGACCGTGCTTCTGTTGGCCAGAACGCAACGTCAACCTCGCCCACCAGAGTTCTTATAGAATTCACGGAACAGATCCTTCGGCCTTGAAGATTTAGTGAGATTGTGGAACTCCTTCTAGACGTGAAACTGAATTTGGCCATTATTTTGTTTATAATCCTCTTGAACTTGTCCTACTTTATAACCAGTACCATATTTCGGGGGGAGGGGAAATCATGTGATGTATGAAGGCATGGTAGAAGCCAATGAAGAAGAAGTGGTTGAGAACAGAATAAACATGGCGTATGAGCCAGGCTTCGTCGCCCATTCATCATAGCGTCACAGATATATATAAAGGTGTTTCTTTGCATTATTTATTTGCAAATATTTCCACAAAATATACTTTGTTTTTATTATAGATGCACGGTAGCTCAAGCGCCATCATTTTCTATTCATCTACAATTTTTTCAATATGTACACTTATATACTCTAAACTCAATATTAATATATGAAAAGACCCCATTCTTGTCCAATTCCTCACCGTAAGTATGAGCTATTGTTATTAGGTGAACAAGAAAAAAAAGGATAGCCCCCATATCTGCATGTTTCTCTCCAAGTGTCGTCGAAAAGCGATAGTCTTGGTACTGGAGAGAATGAAAAAAAAAGTTTATTTGATGTTCTGCGTGAGAAAATTGGTGAATTGTTTTTTAAGGTGATGTGTTAGAGAGTCTCGGTCTTTTCAGCGAAGGCGAACCAGGGTATAAAGGCACGTTAGGCTCAAGCGCTATCTGGCAGTAATCTTCGAGAACGAAAGAAGGCGTGCGCGCTTGTCTCGGAGGCGATAAGGTGTAGAACACAAAGTGACGAGCAGGTGTCATTACCGTGTCGCCTTAACAAAGCATTCGAAATGCTTGCCATTCTGAGCATCGCGTTGTATGGTCAGCACAGCGTAAGGAATGCTATGGTCCTTAAAATTACTTATGTATGCTTCTCTAGTATAGACACTCATACAAAATATTGACGTGTCGTTATGGTGCCTAGATAATGCACTAATGGCTTGTTACTTGACAATAGCACAGGTACGAATGCTGATGCTTGAGCTATATTGGTGGGCGCTGCCAATGAGGTTGGCTGTTTCGGGTATCGTTCGGTTACGTTTGGGGTATTGTTACAGTGGACAAACAGACAAATGTTCGAACAGATACACTAAAATTTTTTCTTTGAATCGCTCAAGAAAGACTTTCGTCTTTAAAAACAAAGCCGTCGGGCAAGAGAATGGACCTTGAATGGCAAGTGATGATAATTGTGAAAGCGTTGAACCCGAGGTTTAGCGTGTTGATAATAACAATAATGAACGACGGTGCTGCCACTCTTCAAGCAAACATAAAACAATTCAATCTCACAAATGATGTACCGTACATTTTATGGCTGATCTCCGAGGGTAGGATGCGCAAGGACTCTGAGGACCAACCAAACAACCAACAATGCCAAGCGTTCACAAGAATGTTTACAATAATGTCGATGACAGAATCGACAAACGAGTTGAATTGATGAAGGCATTGTTCATTCTTTATGTAGTCATGATCGTAACGACTAATGGGTTGAAAACCAGCTATCGGAGTTCAAGGTTCTCATGAACGACCAGGAAGGATGAGGGGCCTATTGTAACTGGTGTGGTCAACGTCTACATGTGCGGAAACTTGTTTTCATCTAAAACTACGATTCAAATTGGCAAGCTTTCGATTTATTTTCACTTCGCTGGTAATATTAGTGCGTAAAGAAACAGAAATATTTGCTTGTACAAGCAGATTGAACATGAAATACAAGGATTAAACACTGTAAACGCCCATTGGTCTCAATACGGCCCCCGCAAGTTGCCATTTCCGAACTTTCAGAAAACGACTCCAGTGCACGCGTGGCCGCTAAATGGTAATAATACTCGACGGCGATATTAAACCGCCACCGTGGCATCTACATTTTGGAAGGACATCTAAATGCTTGATCATTGTACAATAGGGCGCAAAAGGTGGCCTACGTTTCCGGAGTCATTTACTACTGCGTGTCTCATGCTCATATAGTGGTTTTGGGATACAAAACCTCATTCATAACAATCTTCTTAGGCACGCACAGACGTCGCCGCCACGTCTGCTGATTCATCATCAACCTACACGCATCTGTCAAGATGGAGCCTTTATTCAGCCAAGCGAAAAAAAAACATGTGGTGCGGCAGACTCATGCAGTACCAGGGCCCGACCAAGCTGTCATGTGGGGCGTCACCAGCGCTAAACCAGCGTAACGACGTCCAGGGTCTTTGACCTGTCCCGAGGCATCATCTTCGCTGGTTACTAGCGAACGCTTCTGGTGAACGTAGTGCTTCCCTCTGGGTTTTCATCCCGGTACTGCGTCCGCGAGGCAGGCGTTGAAACGCGTGTGTGCACATTCAAGCTTCTCAGCGTGGTGGCGCTTCAGATGAACTTACGTGCCGAGCACCTCGGCTCCTCTTTCTCAGCGGGCACGCCCAACCCGAGATGTGCCACAGCACGAACAGCCGCGAGAGGAACCGCTCGATGTGTTCTTGTTGATCTTCCTTCGACGGGCTTTTTCTCGGCGTCTCGCTCCTTGAAGTGGTAGGGCCTACATGAGGCCGCACCCTAGTCTCTTTGGATCGCACCGCCTCCGTTCCCTGCTCAACTGGTGAATGAGACCCACGGCGCTTGACTACCTGCATCTCCGGAAGACGAGGAGGGATGCTATTCTTGGTGACATGCGGGCTCACACCCGGTGGCCATGGTGCGTAGTGCTTAGGAGCCACTTCGTAAGAAATTGCTGGAATCATCCACGGTGGCAACGAGGTGAACCGCGTGACTACTGTGTATGGCCGCTGGAGGTAGTAGTACGGCAAGGGGTCTGTTGGCAGTGTTGGCCCCGGTGTCCTAGGAAACGTGGACGGAAGGCCAAGCAGCTACTGCGCTTAAGCGGCTCACCTCAGCCCGTCAAACCCTGGCAGCGGGTGCTGAGGTAGGCCATGAAACAAGTGCCTCCGTGGTTGGGGGCCATCCGAGTGTGGAATGAGCTTTGGTCTTTCGCTGTGGTCACCCATGTCAGTCTTGCCTCGTTGCTGTAGAATGACGCTGAGCTCCTGAGCGTGCACTTCGTGCACGAGTGAAAGGGCCAGCTAGGCGTGCGTGTTACGTGATCTGTGCAAAACGTGAGCACGTGTAGAAGAAAAAAATAACTACTTGTCATCTTCTGCCCTTCGCCTTCCAGATTCTGTGCCCATTTTTGTAGCAGAACATTTAGCGATTATTAGAGCGCTCCGCAAACTAAGATCTTTAACAAGTTCCACAGATTTTTGGATAGATTACTTATCTGTTTGTTTATTCCTTTTAGGAAATTAGCAATAAACTCTTCTGCGTTACTAAAACATTATTTTTCTCCTAAATGTTCGATTAGGTAAGCTTGACTTTCAGGGCTACAGGGTCTATTTCTAAAAGCAATGGCGGAAGCGCATGCAAGGACATCTTTGAAAGGCCTGGCTACTCATGCATTGCCGTTGTCGAAATTCATAACAGGCACTGAAATAAGAAGAAAAATTATGTTAGAATATATTTCTTCTCCACCATTACCGGCCCCTTCCGAATTTCAGCAACATTGACACCGATGGAAGAGTAAACTATGTCCAACCAGAGAATTTTAAGCTGCAATCACCTTAGTACGTTTTCATACTCCATGTATGAATACTTATTTACACAAAACCTTTATCGCAGCTTCTCCAGCCAGTATTTTTGCGGGGTCAGAAATGATTAAATGTCAAAGTTTATTAAAAGTTGAAAGAGATGGGAAACATTTTTTCTAAATTGCGTGTAAATTTTTATATACTATTTTTAAATTACGCAGCTCAGAGTTACTACCTGTGTTTGCATTCACCTATTGCTAGTGTTTGCAATTTCGGTATTGTACCGATTTCTTAGGTATACCTTGATGATAATTATGAAAAAATAGTAATTTTTCCAGAAAACTGCCCAGATATTGACCATTCCCCCAGCGTGGGTTTGTGCCACTGTTCAAGTTTCAACTCTACTGCGGGTCTTTGCGTAGAAAAAAGTGTTCTACCACACAATCACGCGTCTGCTTGGTCCTATAGTCAGAATAAATTCCTCCGACTGGAAATGCAGGAAAAAAGGTTTTTTATGCTGCACACGTCCTGTACACAGGCTTCATAGGACAATATGTAATATTGCATGATAGAAGCGTACATTGCAATCGGGTATGACAACATGTCATTATCAACACGACTCTGCGGTTAAAGCCTGCCAACCATTGCTAATGCCACAAGCGTTATTGCGCGCACTTCCTCAGGACCACATATTGGGTGCCCAGCAAGTACAAAAACATTGCGCGCACATAATTCCTCAAGGTTTAAAGCATCTACCTTTGTTTACACAGAAAGCAGCTATGTGCAAAATTGAGACAAGACACTTTGAAGTTTCCCAATTATATTATCATATACTACAATTATTCTTTTTTTTTTGAAGTAGCATCTTACAATATTAGTGCGCAATAATTGGTTCAAGTTCGCACTAAGGGCAGAATATCAATATAGCAATATACACTGAAAAGCGGAGGTTAAATTTCCCTAATCTTGTAAAACTGTAGCAAGCCCTAATTCAGATAAGTAGAGTGTGGTTTATCGGCTTGCATAAATCTGTGTGTAGTGCGGCCAGATTAAAATATTTCGTTGGATCTTTAGTCTAATGATGGATATGCGCAGTTACTCAAAGTAACCATATGATGTTTCGACAAATGTGCTCGTTAAACCTAATGTTGGCTCTGATGTATGCATTACAGTCGAAATGAACAGATATCACCTGAACTGTAAATTGTGGAAGCAAAATTGAGAGACACTGTTGCTCCGTCTATAGGAGTTACGAAGGTTACTAAAGGTGGTAAATAACCAAGCGGAAGCATTTCGCAGCAGATGAAATTTCGGATGCTCAACTGGAGCACTTGGACACGCTACGAATAAACTTCAAGTAGTCACAGTGAAAGAAATGCAAGCGAATGCAAATGACTGAGTACTTTTCAATTCGATTTCGTTAAGATTGTTATGTAAACGAACAAGATTTAAAGCATAAATATTTACATACGTTGTAACATTAAGACTTACTGCTTGCATGCATATCGGTGCTTGTTCTTGGCGTGTCATCATCGTCAGCCTCATTACATCCACAGCAGGGCAAAGGCCTCTCCGATGTTCCGCCAATCAACCTGGTCTTGTGGTTTGTGCTGCAACGTAATACCTGCATACATTTTATTGTCATCAGCCCACCTAACTTTGTCTGCCCTTCACGCATTTGCCTTCTCTGTGAATCCAGTCAGTTACCCTTAATGACCAGTGGTTATCCTGCCTACAGGCTACTGGCACGGCTCATGCGAATTTTTTTCTTTCAATTTAGCTATGATATCCTTAACCCTGGTTTGTTCTCCGATCCACTAAGCTCTTTTCTTGTTTCTAAAATTTACACCTATCATTTTCCTTTTTCTTGCTCGCAGGGTCATTCACAATTTAAGCTGACCTCTGGTTGTGCGCCTTCAGATTTTCTCCGTAGGTAAGTACCAGTAGGATGCACTATGTTATATACCAATCTCTGGAGGGTTAATGGCAGATTATCGTTCATGATTTCAGAATGATTGCCGAATTTGATCTACACCCCGTCCTTATTCTTCTAGTTATTTCACTCTAATAGTTCGGCTCCGTGGTTCTTATCTCTGCAAGACATGTCTTGCTTACTGAAGGGACGAGTTCTTGCAGAGTTTCTTCTTTAGAACTTTGACAGAGTCGCTCCCATCATGCACTCGGTATAAATAACTTATTTTTGGCACTGATGTAGCTGTACCTAGCGCTGCTTTGCAACAGTCTTTACATTCACATTCACAGCAATCTATACTCTATTTGAAGAAGAAGTGCTGCGAATTATGCACTACTTCAAGCCCATTTGTTTCCTCTGTATAAGTCCTACTCAATGCAAGTTTGACATGTAGGGTGAAATACATTATGTGAACCCCATCACATGCACTTTCCAAAAATTTAAATCCTTCATATCCCCTGTAAACTGACTAATTCACAAAGCAAGCAGCAACAATCTGTGCACCCGTATTCGATCAACTTGAACATACTGTACACTATCACTGCTTTTCAGTATAAGGCTTCCAGTTGTCCGCCTGGTACACTGGTAGCGCGTGGGGTTGTCACTATCCACTTTGAGCTTCTTATGACTTGATTCAGGTAGCATGAAGATGAATGGTTTTCCTTTGTTCAGTTTTCTAAGAAGACCGAAAAAAACGAAGTCATGGGGATGGTAAGACAGATATGGTTAAAAGAAACTAAAATGAAAAAATTAAGTGTCTTCAACCATCCCTTGTGCAGATTTTGGAACAACGGCTTGGCTTTACTGATGACACATTCTCCGCTGGCTTGAGTTATATGAAGAGCGATGAAGCTTCTAAGCGTACACTGATATGAGCAGTTCCCTGAAGGCTGCCGTTAGGTTTTAAGAGGAAAAAACAGTCCTCGTTAATCTGGCAGTAGCTTGAATGGATTTGTGATGCATGACTAAAAAGAATGTATAGGAGAACACTGCATATAAGAAAGATAGCATGGACATAACTTGGCTATTTTTGTGAATGTGGTTTGAATTTGTTTAGGGACGTTCTTGAGAGGACAAATCGAGGTAATGGCGCAACTGGATTACCTACGCGGTTCATGCAAATGTATTATGTTTTATTGCAAACTTGCGAAAAATGCGTGAACGCGTACATGTACTAAAGGTTCACTTGCCTCTACCTTGTGTAGTATTTATGAGCATTTATTGAAGCAGACTAGCTTAAAGAACACACAGGTAGAACTTATGCTGTGAATATGTGATGTAAGCTACAATCTTTAGCAGTAAAGATATTTTAAGCAAATGTGAGAACGAAGTAAACAATCTCAAACATTCTCAAGGTGTGTATCATGTATTCTGAACAAGTCGAAAGCCTTTTAAAATGACAAAAGCTGTAGCGCAAGCCAAAGAAAGGGGCCTGGTTTAGATTCAAAAGAAGCGCAATTTCACTCACAGGTGAGCACGCCCGCATTGTGCATGACTATTTCTTTTACGTAGGCAGTCTCAGAGTGATTTGCTGGCGTTAAATTTTCAGGCTGGAAGCTGCGCAGCCAGAAGTCAATAGGGCACATCAAATGACATATTTCACAGGCTTTATACACCTGCACGTCGTCGTAGCAGCACGTAAAGCCTAAAACACAAGCTCGCATTGATATATCAAAGCTGAGTTACAACGGAGATTCGTAAAGCCGATCAGTAAAAAGTAGCGCGGCTAAACGAAGTACAATTTAAACAAATTAACCGACAAACGCAATAGATGCGATTGAGCTGCTGCTTTTCGAACACTACAATAATCTGAATTTGAATTCAGTCACCGCTCTTTTATTAGTAGTATTTGTGATAAAAATATTTTCCTCCATGTTCATGAAAAGCAACGCGGTAACTACGTTTCATACATCATATTATAAAAAGTTTAGTCGCGTTGAGCACCCCTAACGGCGTAAATGCACAGTAACTTATCCAATCTCTAAAGGAGCAGTGAGTAGTTCCACTATACGCGCACATGATGAAACTTACCGTGGTCATAATATGTTTATGCAGACAATGTTGTGCTTTTTTGCAACGGCAGATAACATTTAGGCCATATATGATGGCTACAAACTTGCCTTAGTTATCTCAGAGAGGTGGCTCCATGGCAACTGTTTTCTACTTATTCTGAGTAAATGTTGCCTTCTTGATTTGCCGCTACAATACTCCGTGGTCATTTTACTAACTTATCACCTTGAGTATATACCGAAGGTGTACCCTAATAAAAACATTGGTGTAATTTTTAATACTTCGCTTATATGGGAACCTCACATCGAATATATTGCCCGAAATTTTGCGCGGCCCATTGGTGTATTGCGAAAGCTAAGCAACTATCGCATAGGTATGAAACGAGAAACACTAATACAGAGTTATATTTTACCGTTAGCATGGTAGCGGAGGTTAAAGAAATAGCGTTACCGTGCAGGAAACGTTTGTTGTGGACCGCGTCCTAGAGTTTAGCAAGATTGCTAACGTGAACGTGGTTTCGGTGCCCTAGCTCTAATGGTGGCTCCATTTATTGGAGAGTTCTTAAGATAAAGAACAGCGAGAAAGAAACGGTAATAAGAATGTTTGCATGTGCCACCGAACGAAGAACTGTTACAAGTTTATTTCTGTACCAAAAAAGCAAATAAATTTTAACCACGCGCCAAAAACGAAAACTTTCATGTTGCCGAACTGTTTACTATGATTTTCAGTTATGACTAGACACGTTCAAAATCGGAAGCTATATCGAAATTTACGCTAGCTTATTCCTAATACTTAGTCATTGAGTCTAACGATAGGCAAGCGAAGCCATTTTTAACAGTCGCTTGGAGCGAACCCACTGAATCTTGAAACTACACCAAATGACTTCAGAGCTAGCGTCTGAAACCGCCACCATGCTTACGTACACTGAAATTTGAAAAATAGTTCGTGTACGGAAAGCAGTAAGAGTAACGTACGTATCTGTGCATGCGCCCTCTGATCCCTCTATCACGGTAAGCTCGCGGTGCCGCAAAGCTCGGTATGCTATGCCTGTCTTATAATGATATATCGCATTACGTTCGTCCGCTCCGAAATCATGTTGTGTACATTTCTGTGGGGCTCCAGTCTACAAATTCTGAACTTACTATTTTTTTGAAAAGATAACAATTGTGCTCATATTTTACCTGCCTAAAAGAGTTGCTAACAATGTGCTCTTCCCATAATCCACGTTTTCTTCTATTTCTTGTAATTTACAAGTTCAGACTGTTCAGACATTCACAAGATTATACAACTCAACGTTACAACAGCCAGCAATATTTTTTGGAATTATTTTTCGGTGTTTTATGGCCTCGACATCACACGTTGAAAATTAATTTGAACAAAACTGGCTGCATACTCTGAATGCGTGTACATGCGATAACATCCACGCTCGTGATACTTCTAATTCTGAGGAAATGCAATTTGATAACAATTTTTTCTTATATTGGAGAATTAATTGCCACCTTGTGTTAGATGGCTCATTAGAAGATAACCTGCACTGTATGGTAACATTTGATATTATTGCCATAGCTGCAATACAATATGAAGAAAAGGCCACCGTCAGCTCACTTAGCCCTAAATTGAGATTGCTGTTAGTTACTCAGTCAAATACATGATTTCGTACCTCTTTTTGTGGTTGAGTTTCTGGCAGTATTGTGCTTACCTTACGCAATTTGGATACCGATATTACGTCAGCTGTTATAATATCATATTTTCTATCTCTCTTTGCGGCACTTTTGTTGGTGCTGAATCCCACGTAATAAAGGCATTCCATGTACTACTACCTGAACCTTTAAAAAAGTTATCATCTGTTCGGGTGTTTGGAAATGAACGGCTTTTTGTCAAATAAACACCTGACTATTTAGCCAACTCGTTCATAATTTGATCAAATTCAACGTACGTTTTTTTCATTTATTTATGCCACTGCTGCTCGATTACGCAGGCATGTCATTCAGGTAGCTTTTGGACACACCAATGAATAACTCCACAAAGTTTCACCACTTATTGTAATTCTGGTGGAGAAAATTTTGTGAAACTTGTGAACTAGAAGTAGCTCTCACAGGGTTGCGCTGCGGGATACTGAATGTAAATGTTTACAAACACAGATCTGCTCAGGCATTTTTGCTACTGGGCGCATTCTGTGGTTAACTGGAAGCAATAAATAATTTCTTTTTGAGCTGCAGACGGTTTTCAACAGTAGGCATAACCCTTTTAGAAACCTTTTAGGTATTGAAATGCATTGATCTGTGCCTGCCATCTTGTTCGTTGGGGGCTTTTTCTGTGTGTTCTCCAATGCGAAGGTTTGCGTGGCTATCCGAGGCTATAATATTGACACTTATAAGTTGACAATGTCAGGAGTATGTTTATGCTAATGTGTCGGCATATATATATATATACATATATATATATATATATATATATATATATATATATATATATATATATATATATAGATAGATAGATGAAATAGATGATCAGAGTTTCTTCCGGCTACCGTAATAAAAGTTATAAACTTCGAGAATAGTGCAGTATAGGAAACAAAACAATAAAATATTTATTTAATCCTAACAGTTTCGGCTGGTGGACCAGCCTTCTTCGGAGGATGTAAGTGAAATGATACAAGTTCCCGTAGCAGAGGGTCACCCTCACAGTTTGAAGACCCTCCAAAAAAAAGTCTTTAAACTGTGAGGGTCTTTAAACTGTGAGGGTGACCCTCTGCTACGGGAACTTGTATCATTTCACTTACATCCTCCGAAGAAGGCTGGTCCACCAGCCGAAACTGTTAGGATTAAATAAATATTTTATTGTTTTGTTTCCTATACTGCACTATTCTCGAAGTTTATAACTATATATATATATATATATATATATATATATATATATATATATATATATGCGTGTGTGTAGGGCTTCTTTTTCTATTATTTATTTGCTAATATTTACCCAAAGTAACCTGCACTTCGCTGTTGACATTGCATAGCTGAGTAACTCAGGGGATGAATTGCAACTCATGATTACGGAGTTAGACAGGGAGAGCAAAAGGTAGGTCTTAAAGAAATCTGTAGAAAATGAAAGTAATGTGCAACAACTTCGGAAGAGAGCAGCGCTTCGAGTAGGTAATAGTGCACTTGAAGTTGCAAAAGACTATGTCTACTTAGGACATGTAATAACCGTGGTGCTGAACCACGAGATTGAAGTAACTAGAAGAATAAGAATGGGGTGGAGCACGTTTTGCAAGCACTCTCAAATCATGACAAGTAGATTGCCACTATCCCTCAAGAGAAGGTATATAACAGCTGCATCTTGCCGGTACTTAGCTACGGAGAAGAGACCTGGAGACTTACAAAGAGGGTTCAGTTTAAATTTAGAACGACGCATCGAGCAATGGAAAGGAAAATGGTAGGTGTAACCTTAAGAGAGAAGAAGAGAGTAGAGTGGATCAGGGAACAAACCGGGGTTAAGGATATAGTTGAAATAAAGAAGAGGAAATGGAAATGGGCCGGGCATGTTGCACGTAGACAGGGTAACCGCTGGTCATTAAGAGTAACCAACTGGATTCTCAGAGAAGGCAAGTGGGTTAGGGGGAGACAGACGGTTAGGTGGGCAGATGGGATTAAGAGGTTTGCGGGCATAAATTGGCCCCAGTAAGCACAGGACCGAGTTAACTGGCGGAACATGGGAGAGGCCTTTGTCCTGCAGTGGACGTAGTCAGGCTGATGATGATGATGATGATCAAGAAGTTTCTGCATACCTCTGTTGGCCACAAAATTTGTACCATTACTAATAGTAGAGCACAACGGGTTTTGCCAAAATGTGCTACATTTAGCTCAAAGTGTTGTAACAAAATCTTGTCAGCTTTTCTCAAGTTGCCGTCACGTGACCTTTGAGATGAGGTTCTCTTAGTTGGATGGTTGAGCAGCCTCATGTCCCATAGCCACAGCAGATGGCACGGTGGTGTTTGCTGCATGTCTGATTTTAAGGCATGAAGCGGGCGCGATAGTCTGTTCCTTGACTGCTTCATGTCAGAGGACTTGTACAAAGGACGTTAGTCTTGGCCTGCTTTATTTAGACTTTGCTAAATTCTCTAGTGAGATGCGGCGATGGCGTAGTGGTTAGCGCATCCGCCTCGCATGCAAGAGGTCCGTGGTTCAAATCCCGGTACCGCGCAGTTCCCAACCGGATTAAAAAAAAAATCCGCGTGTTGATGGAACTGCATTAAGAGGCCTGGGGTGCGGCCTCACCGGCAAACACCGCCGAGAACGCACTCCCTCACCAGAGAAGGATTGGCCACCCTGGTGCAGTATCTGGCCACTACCTCCCACATGCTTACGTCATATAACTCATGGCCCTCAGTCCCCAGCAGCTGCGAAGCAATTGACCACGGCGGCGGTCAGATCTGCAACGCAGCAGAGGGTGCTAAGAATCTCTGGATCCGGACAGGCCGCCATTGGAACCTGAACTTGGCAACGTTTAACGGTAGAACCTTATCTAGTGAGGGAAGTCTAGCTGTACTATTCGAGGAGCTAGAGGGTGTTAAATGGGATATAATAGGGCTCAGTGAGGTTAGGAGGACAGATGAGGCCTATACGGTGCTACAGAATGGGCACGTCCTTTGCTACAGGGGCTTGGCAGACAGAAGAGAACTGAGAGTGGGGTTCCTAATTCACAGAAACATAGCTGGCAACATAGAGGAATACTATAGCATTAATGAAAGGGTGGTAGGTATTGTAATTAAACTGAATAAAAGATACAAGATGAAGGTAGTACAGGCTTACGCACCTACATCCAGCCATGATGACGCTTCAGTTGAAAGCTTCTATGAAGACGTCGAATCGGCAATGAGTAAGGTAAAAACACAGTATACTATAGTGATGGGCGACTTTAATGCAAAGGTAGGGAAGAAGCAGGCTGGAGACCAGGCAGTAGGAGATTATGGCATCGGCACTATAAACGCCAGAGGAGAGCTATTAGTAGAATTCGCAGAACGCAATAATTTACGGATTTTGAATACCTTCTACCGAAAACGAGAAAACCGCAAGTGGACATGGAGGAGCCCTAATGGCGAAAATAAGAACGAAATAGACTTTATAATGAGTGCACACCCTGGAATCGTGCAGGATGTGGAAGTGATTGGCAAGGTACGATGCAGTGACCATAGAATGGTACTGTCTCGAATTCGCCTAGACTTGAAGAAGGAACGACAGAAACTGATACGCAAGAAGCCAATCAATCAGCTAGCACTGAGAGGGAAAGTACAGGAATTCAGAGTGTCGCTGCAGAACAGGTACTCGGCTCTTAGTGAGGAAACCAACCTTAGCGTAGATACAATGAATGATAATCTGACGAGTATCATTACGGAGTGTGCAGTGGAAGTTGGAGGCAGGGTAGTTAGACAGGACACTGGCAAGCTTTCCCAGGAAACGAAGAACCTAATTAAGAAGCGTCAAATTATGAAAGTGTCAAGTACAACAGACAAAATAGAACTGGCAGAGCTTTCGAAGTTGATTAATAGACGTAAGGTATGCGATGTAAGAAAGTATAACATGGAGAGAATTGAACACGCTCTGAAAAACGGAGGAAGTGTCAAAGTATTGAAGAGGAAACTTGGGATGGGCAAAAGTCGGATGTATGCACTAAGGGACAAAGAAGGCAAAATAACTACCAATATGGATAGGATAGTTAAAATAGCGGAGGAGTTTTACAGAGATCTGTACAGTAGCCGAGACAACCACGACCTTAATACTATCAGAACTAGCAGTAACCCAAATTACACCCCATCAGTAATGATAGAAGTCAGAAAAGCTTTGGAGAGCATGCAAAGGGGCAAAGCTGCTGGTGAGGATCAGGTAACATCAGATCTGCTGAAAGATGGAGGACAGATTGTGTTAGAAAAACTAGCCACCCTGTTTACGAGGTGTCTCCTGGCGGGAAGAGTACCAGAGTCTTGGAAGAACGCTAACATCATCTTAATACATAAGAAAGGAGATGACAAGGACTTGAAGAATTACAGGCCGATCAGCTTGCTCTCTGTAGTATACAAGCTATTTACAAAGGTAATTGCTAACAGAGTAAAGAAAACATTAGAATTCAATCAACCAAAGGAACAAGCAGGATTTCGAACAGGCTACTCAACAATTGACCACATTCATACTATCAATCAGGTAATAGAGAAATGCTCAGAGTATAACCAACCACTATACATAGCCTTCATAGATTACGAGAAGGCATTTGATTCAGTAGAAATATCAGCCGTCATGCATACACTGCGGAATCAGGGCGTAGATGAAGTATATATAAATATTCTGGAAGAAATCTACAGGGGATCAACTGCTACCATAGTGCTTCATGAAGAAAGCAACAGAATACCAATCAAGAAGGGTGTAAGGCAGGGGGACACAATTTCCCCAATGCTATTTACCGCGTGCTTACAGGAGGTTTTCAGAAGCCTAGAATGGGAACAGTTAGGGATAAGAGTCAATGGAGAATACCTTAGTACCCTGCGCTTCGCCGATGACATTGCATTGCTGAGTAACTCGGGGGACGAATTGCAACTCATGATTATGGAGTTAGACAAGGAGAGCAGAAAAGTGGGTCTTAAAATTAATCTGCAGAAAACGAAAGTAATGTACAACAACCTCGGCAAGGAGCAGCGCTTCGAGATAGGTAACAGTGCACTTGAAGTTGTAAAAGACTATGTCTACTTAGGGCAGGTAATAACCGCAGAGCCGAACCATGAGATCGAAGTAACTAGAAGAATAAGAATGGGGTGGAGCACATTCGGCAAGCACTCTCAAATTATGACAGGTAGATTGCCACTATCCCTCAAGAGGAAGGTATATAACAGCTGTATCTTGCCGGTACTTAGCTACGGAGCAGAAACCTGGAGACTTACAAAGAGGGTTCAGCTTAAATTGAGGATGACGCAGCGAGCAATGGAAAGAAAAATGGTAGGTGTAACCTTAAGAGACAAGAAGAGAGCAGAGTGGATTAGGGAACAAACGGGGGTTAGGGATATCATAGCTGAAATTAAGAAGAAGAAATGGACATGGGGGGGGCATGTAGCGCGTAGACAGGATAACCGCTGGTCATTAAGGGTAACTGACTGGATTCCCAGAGAAGGGAAGCGGGTCAGGGGGAGACAGAAGGTTAGGTGGGCAGATGAGATTAAGAAGTTTGCGGGTATAAATTGGCAGCAGCAAGCACAGGACCGGGTTAACTGGCGGAACATGGGAGAGGCCTTTGTCCTGCAGTGGACGTAGTCAGGCTGATGATGATGATGATGATGATGATGATGATTTACCCAAAGTATATTTTGTTTTTATTAGACACACATAATATGAAGCGTCATCATTTTCCATGCAATCTACAATCTTTTCAATATAGAAACTTCTATACTCTAAAGCTTAACATTATTATATGAAAATACTCAACTCTCGTCCAATCCCTCCCTTTGGGTATGAGCTAGTGTTATTAGGTGAACAAGAAAAAAATATTGGCCCCCTTTCGTGCATGTTTCACTGCAAATGTCGTCGAAAGACGACAGTCTTGTTACTGGAGAGAGTGAACAAAACGTTTATTTGATGTTCTGCGTTAGAGAATTGGCGAATTGTTTTCTGGGGCACTGGGTTAGAGAGTCTCAATCCGTGCAGCGAAGGCGAATGAGCGCATCAAGGCACGTTATACACGACCGCCATCTGCAGTTATTTTCGTAAACGAATGAAGGCGTTTGCGCCTGTCTTGGAGGCGATAAGGTTCAGAACGCAAAGAGACGAGCAGGTGCCACCGCCGTGTCATCTTAGCAGAACGTTCGAAACCCTTGCCTTTCCGAGCATCGCATCGTATTGTCAGCGCAGCGTAATAAACGCTATTGTCCTTAGAATTACTTATGCATGCCTTCTCTAGTATAGACAAACATACAATATATTCACGTGTTGTTATGGTGCCGAGATAACACACTAATTACTTGTTGTTGACAATAGCACAGGTACGAATGATGAAACTTGAGGAATATTCGTGGGCTCTGCCGATGGGATCAGCCGTTTCGGGTATTGTCTGGGGCCGTTGGGCTATTGTGACCGTTACAGTGGACAACCAGACAAATGTTCAGAAGGATAGACCAATTTTGTTTCGTTGAAGTGCCCTTATAAAGACTATTGTCTTAAAAAATAGAGACGTTGGGCAAGAAAATGGGCCTCGATGGACAATAACGATGGTGATGGTGAAAGCGTTGAGGCTGAGGGTTAGTGTGTTAATGATAACAATAATGAATGAGGGTACTGCCAGCATTGAAGCAAACATAAAACAATCCTATCTCACAAATGAGGTACCGTTCATTTCATGGCTAATCTCCCGTGGTGGGATGCGCAAGGACTCTAAGGAACAAACTACCAACAAACCTTAGCAAGCGGTCACAAGAACCTTTAAGATAATGTTGTATGACAGGAATGACGAACGGGTTGAATTTAAGATTGCGGCGTTGTTAATTTCTTATGTAGTGATGATGATAACGGCTAATGAGATGAAAACGAGCTATCGAAGGTCAATTATCATGAACGACCAGAAAGGATGATGGACCTATTGTAACTGGTGTGGCCAGCGTCTACATGTGTGGATACTTGTTTTCTTCTAAAACTACGATTCAAATTGGCAAGCTTTCAGTTTATTTTCAATTCACTGGAAGTATTATTTTATGACGGAAAAAATATTTGCTTGTACAACCAGATTGAACATGAAATACAAGTAGTTAACACTGGGAGCGACAATCGACTTCGCTCCGGCCCCCGCGTGTTGCCATTTCCAAACTCTCAAGAAACGACTCTTATGCACGCGTGTTAATCTAAGGGTTACGCTGCTCGACGGTGATATCAAACTGCCACCATGGCATCTTCTTTTTGTAAGGAGATCTAATAGGGTACAAAGGGTGGCCATCTTTCAAGGAGTCATTTACTACTGCGTGTCTCCGCATCATTCAGTGGTTTGAGATATCAAACCTCATTCATTAAAATCTTATTAGGCGCACACAGACATCGCTGCAACGTCTGCCGAATTGTCATGAACCTACACGCATTCGTCAAGATGAAGCCTTTATTTGGCCAAGCAAAAAAATCTTGTGGTGCGGTAGACTCATGCAGTACCGGAGCCAGACCAAGCTGCCATGTAGAGCGTCAGCAGCGCTAAACGAGTGTAACGACTACCAGGGTCTTTCACTTGTCCCGAGGCCTCATCTCGGCTGGTTACTAGCGAACGCTGCTGGCGGACGTGGCGCTCTCCACGGGGGTTTCGTTTCTGTACTCCGACTGCGAGGCAGGCGTTGAAACGCGTCTGTGCACGTTCGAGCTTCTCAGCGTTGCGACGCTGTAGATGAACTTACGTGCGGAGCTACTTGGCTCTTCTTTTTAAGCAGGCACGTCCAGCCCGAGGTCTGCCACAGCACGCCGCAGCCGCGAGAGCACCAGCTCGATGTGTACTTGTTGCTCTTCCTTCGACAGGCTTCTTCTCGGCGCCTCGCTCGTTCAAGTGGTAGCGCTTACATTAGTCTACACCGTAGTACTATTGGGTAGCACCGCCTTCGTTCCTTGCTCAACTGGTGAGTGGGACCCGCGGCGCTTGACTACCTCCATCTCCGGAAGACGCGGAGAGGTGCCGTTCCTGGTGACATGCTGGCTTGCCACTGGTGGCCCAGGTGGGCCGTGGTTGAGAACCACCTCGTAAGAAATTGCTTGAACCCTCCACGGTGGCAACCAGGGGAACCGCGCGACCACTGTGTATGGCCGCTGGACGTAGTCGTATGGCAAGGGAGGGCTCTGCAGGCAGTGTGGGCCCCGGTGTCCAAGGAAACGTGGACGGAAGGCCAAACAGCTGCTGCGAGTAAGCGGCGTACCTCAGTCCGTCAAACCCTGGCAGCGGGTGCTGGGGTCTGCCATGAAACAAGCGCCACCGCGGTCGGGGGTCATTCGAGTGTGGCATGCGCTGGGGTCTCTCGCTGTGGTCACCCATGTCAGTCCTGCTGCGTTGCCGCGGAATGACGCTGAGCTCCTGAGCGTGCACTACATGCGCGGGTGCAAGGGCCAGCTAGGCGTGCGCGTGAAGTAATCTGGGCAAAACGTGAGTGCGTATTGAAGAAAAAGATAAGTACTTGTCATCTTCTGCCCTTCGCATAAAGGTTTAAACCTCAATGAATATGCAGTCGCACTTGCAGTGGCCTAACATAATCTTCCCATAATTTCTGTATATCTGAAGCTAGCATTTATCGCCGTGGCACGCTTTGAAAAATTTGTCATGTCAGATCAGTTTAAAAAAATTTCGCTTGGCAACATCAGAATTTTCCCATCTTAAGTACCCCTGGAATAATCAATGGTGTTCCTCTGGAACGGAGGAGGTATCAATTACGAGACTAATATGCCGAGTCAGCCCCACCCTAAACTTTTATCTACACAGGTCTAGTCCAGCACAGTCTCCCCTATGCCTCCACTGCAACGAGAGTGAATCCCTTCCCCATTTCCTCTTAACTTGCAGGTTATATACAAACCAAACAAAGAGACTGTCAGAAGAATCTCTCCGAAGGTTGGCTCTAAATTTATTTCTTCCTGTGGTTTTTTTTTTTGGAGCAACTGAAAAAGGATATAGCCACATGAATGCTTGTCAGGCCGTATGCGATTTTCTAATTACAACGAAACGTTTAGATTAATAAGCTGAGGCATAAATTCACTATATTTCAAACTATTTTAGCTTGTTCGTTTTTTGTATTATCTCTATTTTATTTCTAATCTATCGTTTACCAATTGGTTCTTTGTTTTAACATCCTTACCTCATAATCCGGCCAGTAAAACAACTTCATCTCACAAATGAGGCACCCTCCGTTTAATGGCTGATCCCCCATACTGGGTTGCGCCAGGACTCTTAGGAACAACCAATCAACAACCAATCTACGCCTTCCAGATTTTGTGCCCATCTTTGTAGCAGAACTTTTTAGCGATCATTATAGCGCTCCGCAAATTAACGTCTTTAAAAAGTTCCACAGTAATTTCGACATATAACTTATTGGTTTGTTTTTCCTTTTCAAAAAAATAGATATCAACTCTTCTACGTTACTGACATCATTATTTTTATCTTAATTGTTCGATTAGGTTAGCTTGACTTTCAGTACAATGGGCAAATTTTTAGATGCAGTGGTGTATGCGCAAGCAAGGACATCTTCGAAAGGCCCGGCTACTAATGCATTGCCGTTGTCAAAGTTCATAACAGGCACTAGAATAAGAAAAAAAATTATGTCAAAAGATATTTCTTCTCCTTTATTAACGGCCACTTCAGAATTTTAGCACCATTGAGACCGGTGGAAGAGTAAACTATGTCCAACCAGAGAATTTCAAGTTGCAATAACAAGAGTACGCTTTCATACTCCATATCTGAATACTTCTTTACACAAATCTTTTATTGCAGCTTCTCCTTAGTGTTATTTTTGCGGAATCAGCGCTTAATATGCCAGAGTTTAATAAATGTTCAAAGAGATTGGAATCTTTTTTTCTAAATTGCGTGTAAACTTCTATATACTATTTCCTATATTACGCAGCTCAGAGTTACTACCTTTGTTTGCATTCGTATATTGCTAGTGTTTGCAGTTTTCGTACTGTACCATTTTTTCAGCTATCAGTTGATGACATTTAATCAAATAACTAGGAATTCTTCCCAAAAACTGGCCAGATGTTGACATTCCCCCAGTGTGGATTTTTGCCACTGTTCAGGTTTTAACTCTACTGCTGGCCACTTGCGTAGAAATGAAGTGTTCTACCACACAGTCCCGCGTCTGCTTGGTCCTATAGTCAGAATAAGTTCCTCTGGTTGGAAATGCGAGAAAAATGTTTTTCATGCTGCACACGTCCTCTATAAGGCTTCAAAGCACAACATGTAATATTGCATGGTCCAAGCGTACGTTACCATCGGGTATCACCTGTCATTATCAACACTACTTCGTGGTTCAAAGCCAGCCAAGCATTGCTAAAGCCAAAAGCGTTATTGCGTGCACTTCCTCGGGACCAAATAGTGGGTGCATAGCAAGTATGAAAACCTTTTGCGCACATAATTCCTCAAGTTTTGAAGCATGCTACCTTTGTTTACGAAGAATTTGTCTATCTGCAACAGCTTGAGCGAAGGGACTATTTGAAGTTTCCCAATTATACTATTGTATTCCACGATTATCCTTTTTTCCAAGTAACATCACACAATAAAAGCACGCAATAAATGTTTAAAGTTCACCTTAGGGGCAGAATATCAATATAGAATTATATTCTGAAAAGCGGAGGTTAAAGGTCCCGAATCATGTTAAACAGTAGCAAGCCCTAATTCCGATCAGTCAAGTTTGATTTGTCGGCTATCTTAAAATCATGTGTTGTGCTCGCGGTATAAAACTTTACAGCACATTTTTTGTAATGATGAGTATGTGCACTTGTTTGAGGTAACCACGTGATGTTTCAATGAATCTGCTCTTTAAAGGTAATATTGGCTCTGATAAATGCATTCCAGTCGAAATTAAACAAATATTACCTGAACTGTAAATTCTTGAAACAAAAATGAGAGAACACTGAAGCTTCGCCTATAAGAGTTGATTGAAGTATTGACATCCGGTTCCTGGTGCGTACTTCAAACACCCTTGCATGCAACCTTTTCAATTTTACTACGCACCCACTACGTGGCCTTACGTGAATAGGCGCATTAGTGTGTGTGCCTTTTGTAGTGGAGCACCAGCTTTCAACCACGGAGCCATTATGATAAACACATATTCTGGAGCCCACTGGCAATGGACGCTTCTACCGCACTTCACTCGTCATGCCTCATCGTCGTCAGCCACTGTATGAACAAATGGCACAAAATTCCTTGCAAGCGTTCAGTGGATACCACGCTTCTCAGAATGATGAAGGATAGCATATAAAATGCCGACCTACTACTCAGAAAATATTCTTATCAATGCCATATTGTGTACCTAGCAAGTGGGCCTGCAGCAGTTATCCAAATATGTTTAGAATAGGCCCTGAAAGGCCGCTCTTCCAGCTTTCCCTGTGACCTCTGACTGTGCTACGCCTTCCGTGCAAGTCTGACGTTTTGTGTGCCTGGACTGCATCATAGGCCTGGCGAACGCGTGCTTAATCACGTTTATACTGTAGGCACTCTTCTAGGGTTGTCCAATATGTCATGTAGGTTTGTGAATCATTTATACAAAATGCGTGTGTTTGTGAACCATGAGAGGTACTTTCACTGCATCTCGAAGCAGAGGAAGTTCTTTTCACTGTTTTCACAAGCAGAGGCATGGCCATGTGGTAGAACAACCGCTTTCACGGAAACAACTCGGGTTCAGTGTCTACTTAGACCTGAACAACCATGGTTGAATACTTACTCTGCTATGGGTTTTTCTATCATTTAGCTAATTTATTTGGATCGCCCTCAATTTCTAGGTCAGGAATAAGATTATCATTTTTCGCTCGCAAGCAACAACGCGAATGCCAACACTCGAAATTCTGCAAAACGAGCTCGTCAACGCCATCACGTTAAAAATTGTACTTTTCCAAAATTGTCCTGTTTACATCCGTGAACACTTCACACAGCTTTTAAAAGCCAGATTTTCAAAAAAAAGTTTTGACTGCGTGGACTCATGAAGACACGCGTAAATATAAAAACAATGGCAAAGTGGGAGAAAACAGACAGATACGGACGCAGGCACACAAATGTTATGACATCCTTAGGGATATATTGTGCCAACTGTTTTCCGTTTGTTCATTGTGCAAGTCGTAGTTTAGGCTTTGTATTTGTTCAAGGTTAGAGCGAGAAACAGAATAAAACATTCTACAACAATTTTTACTTTTACCAAATTCCTCGGATGTTTCTTTCCGATGAAAGAGAGCCATGCCTGGGAGAAATAGAAAAAAAGTGGTGGTCTTGTATTGCTAGAAAAAACAGCGTAATGAAGTGACCACAATTATTACGAAGCTTTTTACTCACAAAGCGTGCAATGCGCTTCGTTTTCTTAGTTATAGTATTTAGGAACAGCGTGCTGAGGCAATAAATATGACAAACTTACCTCAATGAGTAACCAAAACTTGTGTTTCGTGGAGCCTCTTAACCCAGATAACCTAATCACACTTTAAGACTACGTTCATTAGTACAGCTTTTTAGAAAGGAAGTTGTCAAGGAATGCTAAAACGCAAGATTAGGTGTTCATTTATTTACGCACAAGAAGTGAACGATGGTCAATCTAGTGGAATACACACACACACACAAACACGCACGCACGCACACACAAACTCTTCCATGTGCGTTCACAGCTGCAGCACGCGCGGCGAAGTGATTTCCTGAGAGCTGTGTTAATACATAATGTATATCGCAGCAGTAGTTGAACACGATTTAAGAACAAGAGTAATAAAAAGCGACGAACGGGATTCACACCAATGACTCTGGGAAAGCGAAAAGGTAACAATGATGTGGATGGATACACTATAGACTGGACAGTGTATTCTACATTGTCCAAGAGATCAACAATTTACGCACTTCTCATGGCAGGTAGATTTTTCTAATGTGGTTCAATAAAACTTGTAGCTGGGCGAGTTGGTTCATAATTCAGGGTAAATTGGTGTGCGCAAAAAACAGACAAACGACGGCAGAGAAGAGACAGGGACAAGCGCAGACTTTCAACTAAATTTAATTCTTCGTCAACCTTCATATTTACAGTCGCAGAACATAGTCAAGTGGTCACGAGGACAGAACCTAATAGTTTACAACAGGCCACGCAAAAAATGACGCTCACTATCAAATAGCGATATGGATGTATCACTAACACAGGTATTGCCTCTAGCAGAAATATAAAACGCTTCCATCAGTTCCCGGGCTGTGGTATCAGCACTCCGACCCAAAATCCTAATCTCCGAGAAAATCGGTGAGCACATGCAAGCTTTGCAATGCGCGGGCAAATGCGTGATCCCGTTATTTTTAAGTGACAGCTCATGTTCCCTTGCACGGTCGTTCACGCAACGCCCCGTATGACCCACGTAAAATTTCCCACAAGACAGCGGTATTTCGTAGACGACACCCGTCGCACATTTCACATACACAAACGCGTGCTTCTTTCCGCAACCACAGGATCTCTTCTCGCCAGGGAAGATTCTGGGACAAAGTCCAGCCAACTTACGTGGGGCGGAGAACACGATCGGCACACCGTGTCTACTCGCTATCTTTTTGAGGTTGTGGGAAATGCGATGCATATAAGGCATCACCTCCGGACGCCACCTGCGACGCAGGCCAGGGTTCCCGCTGGAACGGACTGCTTTGGCATCACGCAGAAGGACTTCAGCGATTGCCGAGACTACCGTGCAAGGATACCCAGCGGCAATTAAACGCCGCACCTGATCATTAAAGCTTTCTTGCATTGCATGTGAGCATGACTTCTCAAGAGCGGACCGTAAACACAGTTTGGCAATCCCCCTTTTTACTAGTTTAGAATGCGCAGAATCATAGGACAAAAGGGCCTTCTGCGCACGGGGACAATAACGCCAACATAGGTGGTCATATAAAACGAGACGTAAATCTAAAAACTGCAACGAGTTGTCAGAAGGAAATTCATAGGTGAAGGTCAAGCCCTTTCCGCACCGTTTAAATGCATTAAGAATAGCGTCGACAGAGTTGTCCAAAGAAGTAAAATGGGGTCTCTTTAAAAGAATTAAAAAATCGTCCACATACCTAAAAACTTTAACAACGCATCTATCGTCAAGAATGCTAACTAAACACCGATCAATTTCCGCCAAGAAAATGTTACATAAAACAGGCGCCACACACGATCCAATACAAATACCTTCTCGCTGCAGATAAAAACCATCTTTAAATGAAACAAAGGTAGATCGAAGATAAAATTCTAGTAACGACATGAAATTATCGACCGATAAGCCGGAAGCATTTTGAAAAGCTATGACTCCATTCGATTCAATGCAGGCACGAACAGACGCGAACAACTGCGCATGAGGTACGGAATAAAATAGATCCTCTACATCCACAGAAAACATAAAGTCCGTAAAATTTCCGACCTGCAGAAACCGCACAACATCCTCTGAACTCTTTGTAGCGAAAGGATCCACGACATTCAGCCCATTCAGTTCTTTGAGCAAGAACTGGCTAACTGAATGCTGCCATGAACCCTGCTCATTAACTATCGTTCGCAAAGGAACTCCAGGCTTGTGCGTCTTTGCAGTGAAGAAAACTTTGAGTGCATTACCTTTGCTTGTGCTAATATCTCTTGCCAACCGAACGAGTTCAAAGTCCTTGCACATGTTAACTGCTTTAGTTTTAACACGAACAGCACTGCTTTTAACAGAAACAAAGTTCTTAGAAATTGCCTTCATTGCCTTCTCAGCATACGATCCAGATCCTAGAACAACAAAACCGCCCTCTTTATCCGCTTGAAGAAGGCAAAGGTCATTTTCTCTGAAATACTTCACCACCTGTTCTGTGGGATCCCGCCGCTGATGGCAGTTTGCCCTATGCACAGTCCTTGACAATGCGTCGACGCCCTCAAGCAAACAACGCACATACTGATCTTGAGGTGCTCTGGTTGCAACACGTCTGTTAAAAGCAAGCAATTCTTGAGGCGGCACAACTGGTTCATAGCTAAACTTGGGACCCTTCTTGAGAATGCGCTCCACGTGTTCCGGGATTTCCACATCATCTCCTAAGACGAGAACAGGTGACTCACCTCTTCGTTTGTCGGCTTTCTTTCGGATAACGTGAAGCACATTACTCAGGTAGGAGGCCCACCAAAACTCAACCATGCGAGCAGTGTAAGCCCTCAGGGAACGCAACTCCACTTCTGCCTTCCAGGGCGGGTCACTAGCATAGCACAAGACACGCAGATAATCCTGGAGAAGCCGAGTTTGCCTCCAAAGTTCAGAGCGTATCAGACGACACACGCGATTGGCATGACCTGGCGTCGGTAACGCTAAACCGAACAGCCCCAAAACTTCTGCCGGTACCAGGCCTTTCCTTAAACAGAACGAAAGATATCTTGAACGGCAGGTAGTTGTGACTATGTGGCTCACCAAGAGATTGAAGGTTGACGACGAAGGAACGGACGAAACATTGAAGAAAGGGCCCGTTGTAGTAGAAATGTGGTTCAATAAAACTTGTAGCTGGGCGAGTTGGTTCATAATTCAGGGTAAATTGGTGTGCGCAAAAAACAGACAAACGACGGCAGAGAAGAGACAGGGACAAGCGCAGACTTTCAACTAAATTTAATTCTTCGTCAACCTTCATATTTACAGTCGCAGAACATAGTCAAGTGGTCACGAGGACAGAACCTAATAGTTTACAACAGGCCACGCAAAAAATGACGCTCACTATCAAATAGCGATATGGATGTATCACTAACACAGGTATTGCCTCTAGCAGAAATATAAAACGCTTCCATCAGTTCCCGGGCTGTGGTATCAGCACTCCGACCCAAAATCCTAATCTCCGAGAAAATCGGTGAGCACATGCAAGCTTTGCAATGCGCGGGCAAATGCGTGATCCCGTTATTTTTAAGTGACAGCTCATGTTCCCTTGCACGGTCGTTCACGCAACGCCCCGTATGACCCACGTAAAATTTCCCACAAGACAGCGGTATTTCGTAGACGACACCCGTCGCACATTTCACATACACAAACGCGTGCTTCTTTCCGCAACCACAGGATCTCTTCTCGCCAGGGAAGATTCTGGGACAAAGTCCAGCCAACTTACGTGGGGCGGAGAACACGATCGGCACACCGTGTCTACTCGCTATCTTTTTGAGGTTGTGGGAAATGCGATGCATATAAGGCATCACCTCCGGACGCCACCTGCGACGCAGGCCAGGGTTCCCGCTGGAACGGACTGCTTTGGCATCACGCAGAAGGACTTCAGCGATTGCCGAGACTACCGTGCAAGGATACCCAGCGGCAATTAAACGCCGCACCTGATCATTAAAGCTATCTTGCATTGCATGTGAGCATGACTTCTCAAGAGCGGACCGTAAACACAGTTTGGCAATCCCCCTTTTTACTAGTTTAGAATGCGCAGAATCATAGGACAAAAGGGCCTTCTGCGCACGGGGACAATAACGCCAACATAGGTGGTCATATAAAACGAGACGTAAATCTAAAAACTGCAACGAGTTGTCAGAAGGAAATTCATAGGTGAAGGTCAAGCCCTTTCCGCACCGTTTAAATGCATTAAGAATAGCGTCGACAGAGTTGTCCAAAGAAGTAAAATGGGGTCTCTTTAAAAGAATTAAAAAATCGTCCACATACCTAAAAACTTTAACAACGCATCTATCGTCAAGAATGCTAACTAAACACCGATCAATTTCCGCCAAGAAAATGTTACATAAAACAGGCGCCACACACGATCCAATACAAATACCTTCTCGCTGCAGATAAAAACCATCTTTAAATGAAACAAAGGTAGATCGAAGATAAAATTCTAGTAACGACATGAAATTATCGACCGATAAGCCGGAAGCATTTTGAAAAGCTATGACTCCATTCGATTCAATGCAGGCACGAACAGACGCGAACAACTGCGCATGAGGTACGGAATAAAATAGATCCTCTACATCCACAGAAAACATAAAGTCCGTAAAATTTCCGACCTGCAGAAACCGCACAACATCCTCTGAACTCTTTGTAGCGAAAGGATCCACGACATTCAGCCCATTCAGTTCTTTGAGCAAGAACTGGCTAACTGAATGCTGCCATGAACCCTGCTCATTAACTATCGTTCGCAAAGGAACTCCAGGCTTGTGCGTCTTTGCAGTGAAGAAAACTTTGAGTGCATTACCTTTGCTTGTGCTAATATCTCTTGCCAACCGAACGAGTTCAAAGTCCTTGCACATGTTAACTGCTTTAGTTTTAACACGAACAGCACTGCTTTTAACAGAAACAAAGTTCTTAGAAATTGCCTTCATTGCCTTCTCAGCATACGATCCAGATCCTAGAACAACAAAACCGCCCTCTTTATCCGCTTGAAGAAGGCAAAGGTCATTTTCTCTGAAATACTTCACCACCTGTTCTGTGGGATCCCGCCGCTGATGGCAGTTTGCCCTATGCACAGTCCTTGACAATGCGTCGACGCCCTCAAGCAAACAACGCACATACTGATCTTGAGGTGCTCTGGTTGCAACACGTCTGTTAAAAGCAAGCAATTCTTGAGGCGGCACAACTGGTTCATAGCTAAACTTGGGACCCTTCTTGAGAATGCGCTCCACGTGTTCCGGGATTTCCACATCATCTCCTAAGACGAGAACAGGTGACTCACCTCTTCGTTTGTCGGCTTTCTTTCGGATAACGTGAAGCACATTACTCAGGTAGGAGGCCCACCAAAACTCAACCATGCGAGCAGTGTAAGCCCTCAGGGAACGCAACTCCACTTCTGCCTTCCAGGGCGGGTCACTAGCATAGCACAAGGACACGCAGATAATCCTGGAGAAGCCGAGTTTGCCTCCAAAGTTCAGAGCGTATCAGACGACACACGCGATTGGCATGACCTGGCGTCGGTAACGCTAAACCGAACAGCCCCAAAACTTCTGCCGGTACCAGGCCTTTCCTTAAACAGAACGAAAGATATCTTGAACGGCAGGTAGTTGTGACTATGTGGCTCACCAAGAGATTGAAGGTTGACGACGAAGGAACGGACGAAACATTGAAGAAAGGGCCCGTTGTAGTAGAAATGTGGTTCAATAAAACTTGTAGCTGGGCGAGTTGGTTCATAATTCAGGGTAAATTGGTGTGCGCAAAAAACAGACAAACGACGGCAGAGAAGAGACAGGGACAAGCGCAGACTTTCAACTAAATTTAATTCTTCGTCAACCTTCATATTTACAGTCGCAGAACATAGTCAAGTGGTCACGAGGACAGAACCTAATAGTTTACAACAGGCCACGCAAAAAATGACGCTCACTATCAAATAGCGATATGGATGTATCACTAACACAGGTATTGCCTCTAGCAGAAATATAAAACGCTTCCATCAGTTCCCGGGCTGTGGTATCAGCACTCCGACCCAAAATCCTAATCTCCGAGAAAATCGGTGAGCACATGCAAGCTTTGCAATGCGCGGGCAAATGCGTGATCCCGTTATTTTTAAGTGACAGCTCATGTTCCCTTGCACGGTCGTTCACGCAACGCCCCGTATGACCCACGTAAAATTTCCCACAAGACAGCGGTATTTCGTAGACGACACCCGTCGCACATTTCACATACACAAACGCGTGCTTCTTTCCGCAACCACAGGATCTCTTCTCGCCAGGGAAGATTCTGGGACAAAGTCCAGCCAACTTACGTGGGGCGGAGAACACGATCGGCACACCGTGTCTACTCGCTATCTTTTTGAGGTTGTGGGAAATGCGATGCATATAAGGCATCACCTCCGGACGCCACCTGCGACGCAGGCCAGGGTTCCCGCTGGAACGGACTGCTTTGGCATCACGCAGAAGGACTTCAGCGATTGCCGAGACTACCGTGCAAGGATACCCAGCGGCAATTAAACGCCGCACCTGATCATTAAAGCTTTCTTGCATTGCATGTGAGCATGACTTCTCAAGAGCGGACCGTAAACACAGTTTGGCAATCCCCCTTTTTACTAGTTTAGAATGCGCAGAATCATAGGACAAAAGGGCCTTCTGCGCACGGGGACAATAACGCCAACATAGGTGGTCATATAAAACGAGACGTAAATCTAAAAACTGCAACGAGTTGTCAGAAGGAAATTCATAGGTGAAGGTCAAGCCCTTTCCGCACCGTTTAAATGCATTAAGAATAGCGTCGACAGAGTTGTCCAAAGAAGTAAAATGGGGTCTCTTTAAAAGAATTAAAAAATCGTCCACATACCTAAAAACTTTAACAACGCATCTATCGTCAAGAATGCTAACTAAACACCGATCAATTTCCGCCAAGAAAATGTTACATAAAACAGGCGCCACACACGATCCAATACAAATACCTTCTCGCTGCAGATAAAAACCATCTTTAAATGAAACAAAGGTAGATCGAAGATAAAATTCTAGTAACGACATGAAATTATCGACCGATAAGCCGGAAGCATTTTGAAAAGCTATGACTCCATTCGATTCAATGCAGGCACGAACAGACGCGAACAACTGCGCATGAGGTACGGAATAAAATAGATCCTCTACATCCACAGAAAACATAAAGTCCGTAAAATTTCCGACCTGCAGAAACCGCACAACATCCTCTGAACTCTTTGTAGCGAAAGGATCCACGACATTCAGCCCATTCAGTTCTTTGAGCAAGAACTGGCTAACTGAATGCTGCCATGAACCCTGCTCATTAACTATCGTTCGCAAAGGAACTCCAGGCTTGTGCGTCTTTGCAGTGAAGAAAACTTTGAGTGCATTACCTTTGCTTGTGCTAATATCTCTTGCCAACCGAACGAGTTCAAAGTCCTTGCACATGTTAACTGCTTTAGTTTTAACACGAACAGCACTGCTTTTAACAGAAACAAAGTTCTTAGAAATTGCCTTCATTGCCTTCTCAGCATACGATCCAGATCCTAGAACAACAAAACCGCCCTCTTTATCCGCTTGAAGAAGGCAAAGGTCATTTTCTCTGAAATACTTCACCACCTGTTCTGTGGGATCCCGCCGCTGATGGCAGTTTGCCCTATGCACAGTCCTTGACAATGCGTCGACGCCCTCAAGCAAACAACGCACATACTGATCTTGAGGTGCTCTGGTTGCAACACGTCTGTTAAAAGCAAGCAATTCTTGAGGCGGCACAACTGGTTCATAGCTAAACTTGGGACCCTTCTTGAGAATGCGCTCCACGTGTTCCGGGATTTCCACATCATCTCCTAAGACGAGAACAGGTGACTCACCTCTTCGTTTGTCGGCTTTCTTTCGGATAACGTGAAGCACATTACTCAGGTAGGAGGCCCACCAAAACTCAACCATGCGAGCAGTGTAAGCCCTCAGGGAACGCAACTCCACTTCTGCCTTCCAGGGCGGGTCACTAGCATAGCACAAGACACGCAGATAATCCTGGAGAAGCCGAGTTTGCCTCCAAAGTTCAGAGCGTATCAGACGACACACGCGATTGGCATGACCTGGCGTCGGTAACGCTAAACCGAACAGCCCCAAAACTTCTGCCGGTACCAGGCCTTTCCTTAAACAGAACGAAAGATATCTTGAACGGCAGGTAGTTGTGACTATGTGGCTCACCAAGAGATTGAAGGTTGACGACGAAGGAACGGACGAAACATTGAAGAAAGGGCCCGTTGTAGTAGAAATGTGGTTCAATAAAACTTGTAGCTGGGCGAGTTGGTTCATAATTCAGGGTAAATTGGTGTGCGCAAAAAACAGACAAACGACGGCAGAGAAGAGACAGGGACAAGCGCAGACTTTCAACTAAATTTAATTCTTCGTCAACCTTCATATTTACAGTCGCAGAACATAGTCAAGTGGTCACGAGGACAGAACCTAATAGTTTACAACAGGCCACGCAAAAAATGACGCTCACTATCAAATAGCGATATGGATGTATCACTAACACAGGTATTGCCTCTAGCAGAAATATAAAACGCTTCCATCAGTTCCCGGGCTGTGGTATCAGCACTCCGACCCAAAATCCTAATCTCCGAGAAAATCGGTGAGCACATGCAAGCTTTGCAATGCGCGGGCAAATGCGTGATCCCGTTATTTTTAAGTGACAGCTCATGTTCCCTTGCACATGTTCCTTTCTGTTGCTCATGTTCCTTTCTGCAGGTCGGAAATTTTACGGACTTTATGTTTTCTGTGGATGTAGAGGATCTATTTTATTCCGTACCTCATGCGCAGTTGTTCGCGTCTGTTCGTGCCTGCATTGAATCGAATGGAGTCATAGCTTTTCAAAATGCTTCCGGCTTATCGGTCGATAATTTCATGTCGTTACTAGAATTTTATCTTCGATCTACCTTTGTTTCATTTAAAGATGGTTTTTATCTGCAGCGAGAAGGTATTTGTATTGGATCGTGTGTGGCGCCTGTTTTATGTAACATTTTCTTGGCGGAAATTGATCGGTGTTTAGTTAGCATTCTTGACGATAGATGCGTTGTTAAAGTTTTTAGGTATGTGGACGATTTTTTAATTCTTTTAAAGAGACCCCATTTTACTTCTTTGGACAACTCTGTCGACGCTATTCTTAATGCATTTAAACGGTGCGGAAAGGGCTTGACCTTCACCTATGAATTTCCTTCTGACAACTCGTTGCAGTTTTTAGATTTACGTCTCGTTTTATATGACCACCTATGTTGGCGTTATTGTCCCCGTGCGCAGAAGGCCCTTTTGTCCTATGATTCTGCGCATTCTAAACTAGTAAAAAGGGGGATTGCCAAACTGTGTTTACGGTCCGCTCTTGAGAAGTCATGCTCACATGCAATGCAAGAAAGCTTTAATGATCAGGTGCGGCGTTTAATTGCCGCTGGGTATCCTTGCACGGTAGTCTCGGCAATCGCTGAAGTCCTTCTGCGTGATGCCAAAGCAGTCCGTTCCAGCGGGAACCCTGGCCTGCGTCGCAGGTGGCGTCCGGAGGTGATGCCTTATATGCATCGCATTTCCCACAACCTCAAAAAGATAGCGAGTAGACACGGTGTGCCGATCGTGTTCTCCGCCCCACGTAAGTTGGCTGGACTTTGTCCCAGAATCTTCCCTGGCGAGAAGAGATCCTGTGGTTGCGGAAAGAAGCACGCGTTTGTGTATGTGAAATGTGCGACGGGTGTCGTCTACGAAATACCGCTGTCTTGTGGGAAATTTTACGTGGGTCATACGGGGCGTTGCGTGAACGACCGTGCAAGGGAACATGAGCTGTCACTTAAAAATAACGGGATCACGCATTTGCCCGCGCATTGCAAAGCTTGCATGTGCTCACCGATTTTCTCGGAGATTAGGATTTTGGGTCGGAGTGCTGATACCACAGCCCGGGAACTGATGGAAGCGTTTTATATTTCTGCTAGAGGCAATACCTGTGTTAGTGATACATCCATATCGCTATTTGATAGTGAGCGTCATTTTTTGCGTGGCCTGTTGTAAACTATTAGGTTCTGTCCTCGTGACCACTTGACTATGTTCTGCGACTGTAAATATGAAGGTTGACGAAGAATTAAATTTAGTTGAAAGTCTGCGCTTGTCCCTGTCTCTTCTCTGCCGTCGTTTGTCTGTTTTTTGCGCACACCAATTTACCCTGAATTATGAACCAACTCGCCCAGCTACAAAGTTTATTGAACCACATTTCTACTACAACGGGCCCTTTCTTCAATGTTTCGTCCGTTCCTTCGTCGTCAACCTTCAATCTCTTGGTGAGCCACATAGTCACAACTACCTGCCGTTCAAGATATCTTTCGTTCTGTTTAAGGAAAGGCCTGGTACCGGCAGAAGTTTTGGGGCTGTTCGGTTTAGCGTTACCGACGCCAGGTCATGCCAATCGCGTGTGTCGTCTGATACGCTCTGAACTTTGGAGGCAAACTCGGCTTCTCCAGGATTATCTGCGTGTCTTGTGCTATGCTAGTGACCCGCCCTGGAAGGCAGAAGTGGAGTTGCGTTCCCTGAGGGCTTACACTGCTCGCATGGTTGAGTTTTGGTGGGCCTCCTACCTGAGTAATGTGCTTCACGTTATCCGAAAGAAAGCCGACAAACGAAGAGGTGAGTCACCTGTTCTCGTCTTAGGAGATGATGTGGAAATCCCGGAACACGTGGAGCGCATTCTCAAGAAGGGTCCCAAGTTTAGCTATGAACCAGTTGTGCCGCCTCAAGAATTGCTTGCTTTTAACAGACGTGTTGCAACCAGAGCACCTCAAGATCAGTATGTGCGTTGTTTGCTTGAGGGCGTCGACGCATTGTCAAGGACTGTGCATAGGGCAAACTGCCATCAGCGGCGGGATCCCACAGAACAGGTGGTGAAGTATTTCAGAGAAAATGACCTTTGCCTTCTTCAAGCGGATAAAGAGGGCGGTTTTGTTGTTCTAGGATCTGGATCGTATGCTGAGAAGGCAATGAAGGCAATTTCTAAGAACTTTGTTTCTGTTAAAAGCAGTGCTGTTCGTGTTAAAACTAAAGCAGTTAACATGTGCAAGGACTTTGAACTCGTTCGGTTGGCAAGAGATATTAGCACAAGCAAAGGTAATGCACTCAAAGTTTTCTTCACTGCAAAGACGCACAAGCCTGGAGTTCCTTTGCGAACGATAGTTAATGAGCAGGGTTCATGGCAGCATTCAGTTAGCCAGTTCTTGCTCAAAGAACTGAATGGGCTGAATGTCGTGGATCCTTTCGCTACAAAGAGTTCAGAGGATGTTGTGCGGTTTCTGCAGGTCGGAAATTTTACGGACTTTATGTTTTCTGTGGATGTAGAGGATCTATTTTATTCCGTACCTCATGCGCAGTTGTTCGCGTCTGTTCGTGCCTGCATTGAATCGAATGGAGTCATAGCTTTTCAAAATGCTTCCGGCTTATCGGTCGATAATTTCATGTCGTTACTAGAATTTTATCTTCGATCTACCTTTGTTTCATTTAAAGATGGTTTTTTATCTGCAGCGAGAAGGTATTTGTATTGGATCGTGTGTGGCGCCTGTTTTATGTAACATTTTCTTGGCGGAAATTGATCGGTGTTTAGTTAGCATTCTTGACGATAGATGCGTTGTTAAAGTTTTTAGGTATGTGGACGATTTTTTAATTCTTTTAAAGAGACCCCATTTTACTTCTTTGGACAACTCTGTCGACGCTATTCTTAATGCATTTAAACGGTGCGGAAAGGGCTTGACCTTCACCTATGAATTTCCTTCTGACAACTCGTTGCAGTTTTTAGATTTACGTCTCGTTTTATATGACCACCTATGTTGGCGTTATTGTCCCCGTGCGCAGAAGGCCCTTTTGTCCTATGATTCTGCGCATTCTAAACTAGTAAAAAGGGGGATTGCCAAACTGTGTTTACGGTCCGCTCTTGAGAAGTCATGCTCACATGCAATGCAAGAAAGCTTTAATGATCAGGTGCGGCGTTTAATTGCCGCTGGGTATCCTTGCACGGTAGTCTCGGCAATCGCTGAAGTCCTTCTGCGTGATGCCAAAGCAGTCCGTTCCAGCGGGAACCCTGGCCTGCGTCGCAGGTGGCGTCCGGAGGTGATGCCTTATATGCATCGCATTTCCCACAACCTCAAAAAGATAGCGAGTAGACACGGTGTGCCGATCGTGTTCTCCGCCCCACGTAAGTTGGCTGGACTTTGTCCCAGAATCTTCCCTGGCGAGAAGAGATCCTGTGGTTGCGGAAAGAAGCACGCGTTTGTGTATGTGAAATGTGCGACGGGTGTCGTCTACGAAATACCGCTGTCTTGTGGGAAATTTTACGTGGGTCATACGGGGCGTTGCGTGAACGACCGTGCAAGGGAACATGAGCTGTCACTTAAAAATAACGGGATCACGCATTTGCCCGCGCATTGCAAAGCTTGCATGTGCTCACCGATTTTCTCGGAGATTAGGATTTTGGGTCGGAGTGCTGATACCACAGCCCGGGAACTGATGGAAGCGTTTTATATTTCTGCTAGAGGCAATACCTGTGTTAGTGATACATCCATATCGCTATTTGATAGTGAGCGTCATTTTTTGCGTGGCCTGTTGTAAACTATTAGGTTCTGTCCTCGTGACCACTTGACTATGTTCTGCGACTGTAAATATGAAGGTTGACGAAGAATTAAATTTAGTTGAAAGTCTGCGCTTGTCCCTGTCTCTTCTCTGCCGTCGTTTGTCTGTTTTTTGCGCACACCAATTTACCCTGAAGATTTTTCTAAGCCTATTGGAGAAAAAAGTTTTATTTGTTCATAATTATTGACACAATAATATTGCCTTGCGAGTAAATGTGCTTGGTAACTATTTTCTTTACTTTTGCTGTAATTGAGCCACGAAACTTTCTTGCCTAGCGTGCTGAACGACTGCTGCTTGCATAAAATGTTCCCCAAAATTTTCACTCCGCTGACTGACACAATTTTGTATTCTTTATTATTTTACCTCTTGAAAGCAGCAGCCAGCCGTCAGGCGGGTTTTGACGGCAGTGGACATAAACTGTCCACACTGGCCACAGATAGCTGTAGTTGAAATACATTTGAGAAAGCCATTCCGTGAATGCGCAATTGTTGCTTCGTGTACGCTGGCTACGAGGATGCGTTCCAGCCTCAATTTCATCTTAATTCTCACGCATTTATAAATAGTATTATAATCAATATTCCAATCAATCAATAAAGGGGTCAAAACAATGATAACGTGTTTGTGCTGGCGCATGCAAAAATAAAACAATATTAATATACAATGACATATAAATTTTTCAGAAAAGTCAATGAAATAAAAATTAAAACGCATAGAAAAAAAGAAATCAACGCACAATGCGAAGCAACAAAAGCCCATACCATAATCGAAAAATAGGAACACACAATATGAAGTATACAGAACTACGATAAAGCTACAATAAGCAGAACTACGTAAAAAGTTGTTAAGACAGGGCAAAGCACAGATAAAAGTTAACTGTGGGCCATCAAAAACTCAACGAATCAAGGAAGTTGACGTTTTAGAGACTTTGTGTTTCGTAAACGGTAGATCGTTGGAAGAAGCTGGAAGGTACGTGCAAGAGTCGATTCTCTCTGCCGAACTTACGCCGAATTCTAAAATTAATACAACTGAGAAAGAAAAGGCAGAATATGTTACTGTGAACTAGCTTGTTAAGCAATAACAGTTCAGCGCTATTTCATTGACAGTGAATTGATGGCAATGATAATCATCCAGCAGTGTTGGAAGGAGAATCCAGAATCATTTCTAGTGAAGCGATAGGTATAAATGGTTATGAATTTTTGTGAACTGGTTCACTGGCGCTACTGCTGCCATTAGCGAGGCCATACAAGATCAGATATGTATATATACTAAAGTTTAGGAAGACATATTGCGATGTACAACTTGTGTAAGGCTGTACGAGAACTGTAATCACGAGAAAATCACACCACGCTAACACATTGACGTTAAATGTGAAAGTTAGCACGCACGAAAAGCGGTATGGTAGCGTACATATGTGCGCTACAAACTTCCATTCCCCTATTACGGTAAGCCCACCCTGCCGCTAAGCCTGGTATACTATAACTCTCTAATAACAATATATCACATTTCGTTTGTCCTATTTCGAAACATTGTTGTGTACAATTCTCTAGAGCTTCAGTCCATCCCGCCTTTGGTTTTTTTTAAGAGATGCATTGCGCATATGCCTTGGCCTGGCTAAAACAGGTTCTAACAATATGTTGTACTTAAAATTGATGGTTCCTTATCCTTTCCATAGGTTTCACGTTTTGATTACACAGACTGCCTCAGAAATTCACAACTGACCATTACAACAACCCACCACAATTTTTGGCATTTTTTATGCGCTATATTGCCGCCGAATCACACCCCGCAATATATTCGTAAAAAAGGCACTGTACCATTCGAATTTGCGCAAATGCGATAACATCCTTACTTTTGATAATTCAGATCTGTAGAAATTCAAATTGATTAAAAAGTTTTCAATAATACAAAGGTACTTCTCCACAATTTGTTAGGTGGCTTAATACCAGATAACCTGCACAGTATCATAACAAATTATAATATTGTGATAGCTGCATCACAATGTGAAGAAAAGTCCGGCGTTAGTATACTTAGCCTAAATTTAGGTAGGTCTTATTTCCTTCGTATATATAATTTCACACCCGTTTTTGTGGGTGCATTTCCGGCAGTGTAGTGCTCGCGTTACGCATGTTTGACACTGATATTACGTCAGGTGTCATATTGACCCTATTAGTTTGTGTGTCAGTTCTGCTGGCGCTTGATCCCACGTGCAAAGGCCTTTCTTGCACAAGTACCTGCGCAAGTGAGAAAGGTCTGACCAGTTTGGGTGCCTGGACATAAAGGATTTACTCTCAAAGTAACAGCTTTTTATTCAGCCACCTCATTCCTAATTGTACCAAATTTACCGCACTTTTTCTCATCTCTTATGTGAGTGCTGCTCGATTTTGCAGGCATGTGACTGAGGAAACTCCCATAAATATCAGCCCTTTTTATATCCCCGGCGGAGAGCCTTTTCTGAAACCTGTAAATTAGAAGTAGCTATCACGGGGCGGCACTGTCAGATACTGAATATAATTTACACAAACACAATCTGCTCAGGCACTTTCGCCACAGTGCGCATTCTGTGTAGAACTGGAAACAACAAATATATGTTTTTTGTGAGCTTAAGACGGTTTACTACAGTACGCAAAACCCTTTTGTTACCCTTATAGGCATTGAAGTGCAATAATCTGTGCCTGCCATTTCGTCTTTTGAGGTCTTCATTTCTGCGTTGTCCAATGCGAAGGAATTTGTGGCTGTCAGATACCATAAAAAAACTAATTGACGGACTAAATTATCACTAGTATTATTGGAATGTGTTGTCAGCATTATACGTGTATAAAAGTAAAGGTATTGCATGGTTTTTTACTAGCTTATATGCAACCGAAAACGTATTTTGTTTTTAATAGACACATACATTAGATAGCAACACTATTTCCTTAGTAATCTGCCATTTTTTCAATATACAGGGTGTTTCAGATAAAATCACTAAGCAATAAAAATTTGAAACTGAGTGCTAAGCGTCTCTAGACAGTGCATTATTGTTCTTAGCTGTATGTAGCACGTCAGAATATTTTTGTAAATCTGCCGAGAACGGTAATTGAGAAATGTTCCTTAATGAACTTTTTAGGTACTGGCTTCAGAGAAAAACTTTCAATACGACCCTTGTAGTTCTTAATCAAAAAGGACACACTTTTAAAGTTACGGTTAGATAACAAAGCTCGTTATTATTTTTTCCAGGGTTTCTTTAAAAATGCGCAAAATTAAAAAAAAATACCACATGATTGCCGCCTAACAAACGGTGCTTTTAATGCCCTAAAATGTAAGTTGAACGAATTAGCGAAGTCTTCTCACGCAGGAAGGTCGCTTGAACAAGGTATCGGTGACTACAATGAACATTAACCGATGGTTGAATGACACCGATAGCATAAAGGGGGGGGGGAGAAATAAACGAAATAAACTTCGACAGAAAGGCGGCTGCCACGTGCATTGCGCTACGAGACCGCAGGCAGCATTCGGCGCAGCGCAGACGTTTTTTTTTTTTTTGCAGGCCAACGATAAACATAATAGTGAGAGAGAGGGTGAAATTTTTTAAAGGAATGATATAAAAACCTTAGCCGTAAATATTCCAGATGTTCTTTTTTGTGGCTCATATCTGCATCGATTACGCGTGATTGCTCTATTGAATACTTGTACGGAATACGGCACGATTGGTTGTGACTACGAAAGTTTATTGGTAGTACTTCGTCTCCATTAAAAAATTCAGGTTTAGTACGCATCTGTTAGTGATAAGTGCATATAAATAAACAGAATGAATGAAAAAGGGCTCTGTGCTCCTATAGCTAACTCGTAAATAATAGGAAATCTAGGTGTTGGAAAGAGATCAGCGTAATTCCAAAGTCTAAAGTGCTTTTATTGAGACGTCATAGGCAGTTACATAGCGTGCTCAAACAGCCCTCCAACAGCGCTTATACGGAATCTACATCGAGTCAGCGCATTTTCTGTCGCATTTCGTGGCATTCGTGGAGTAATAGAGCGGCACACACTGCTATTTTAGACTTCAGTCTTGCGGGTGTAGTCACCGCTTCAAGGTAGACGTTGTCTTCAATGTATCCCTATAGAAAGAAATCTAAATCAGTCAAATCTGGATATCTTGCGGGTCACTCTACAGGTTCAAGATAGCCCATTCCTCTTTCGTGAAAATCTCAATCAAGCCACGGTCGAGTCCGCGTGCAGCTGTTTGGAGGAGCTCTATCTTTCTGGAACCAGATATTCACAAGCTGCAATAGAGAGGTTACAGGCGGAGTCACTGAGTGAGCCCTTTAACATTTTGCGGGTGTAGCGTTATGCGGTGAGTGTTCTATCGAAAAAGACCAGACGAACAATTTTGCCACCCTTGATACCGCACCTAACACTGAAAGAGCACTGCACCTCGTTCTCACTGCAACAGCCACTGAAGGTTTGTAGCGTTACAGTAAATAATATTGTGAAAATTGACTTGGGAATCAGCCTAAAACGACCTTCACCGAACCATATTATGTTCTTGAGAAATCCGGGATTACCTTCTTCTATGAGTACCCAGTTTCAGAAGTCAAGACGGCTTTGCAAATCTCTGTCTTCCAGCTGTTGATGCAGGTGAACAAGGTATGGGTGAAGTTCTCCGCTCGTGAGTACGCGCCAAACACTGCTGCGGAAACGCCGGTCTTAGCACTCATGTCACGCACGCTTGCTTTGGGATGGGTTATCATGTAAGCAAGAATGTTTGATTTAAGAGACTCAGTCAGACCTTTTGTGCGCTGACACTGCTTTTTGAACGTACCTGTCTCCTTGAGCGTTTCGTTATTTTGCAGCAATGTCAAACTATTCACCTGAATTTCTGAGTGCCATCTGCCAAATTATCTTGCCGCCTCACTCCCGCTTATTTTCGCTTGGCCGCGGGTGAGAACCATATTCGTACATTCCTAATTAGTTAAACGCACCGTCGTCACCTAGCCACCCAAGACGCCAAGCGACAGATTAAACACCAAGTCTTAATCTACCCCACAAGATCTACACGAGCCATACTTGGTCTAATTTTCAAGGCAGCAGTTGACAATGGGGCTCATGAAACAACGTTTAGCCGCATATTGAGCTTAAACACGGGTGAGCGAGTCTATAGTGACGTAAAAAACTTCTTGACCAGAAGAAAAACAAAGCTCATCTTATGAGGTCTTATACCTGATCTTAAAGAATCGGGCTGCAGAGGCACTCCACAGGGCTCCGTGATATCGTCAATGGTCTTTAATTTACACATTATTGTGCTACTGAAATAGGTAAATAAAATTCTGATAATATATCACTCTATCCCCGTGGATGACATCGCAATATGTGTCAGTGACGGCAGGGACAGCTACATAGAACAGATACTCCAAGAAGCATTAGGAACAGTTGAGCAATATCTGGAAGGCACAAGAATCACGTGCTTCCCGGAGAAATCAGAACTTCTTCTCTACAGGCCAGCAATTAGAGGCAGACCACCCTAGTCACAAAAAAACAAGCGGCGATATGAGGAAATTAGGATTCATACACAGACGGGCACAGCTTTACCGGCAGTTCTGAAAACACGGGTACTGGGTTTAGTCATCGAGGCTAACGGCGGCAACGGCGAGACGGTACGCTGACCTAATGCCAAAGTCACGAATGCGATGAGACTGATTCGTAGGGCCACAAATAAACACTGAGGTATGAAAGAAGCCCACGTAATTCGTCTGATCCAGGTCTTCGTCATAAGTCACATAACGTATAGCAACATACCACAACTAGCAAAAAGCTGGAACTAACAAGATAAATGCACTCATCTGGAAGGTCTACAAACAATCGATAAGAATATCCTAGTATACTAGCACAGACATACTTCTTCAACAAAAACTACACAATACGCTTGAAGAGATAGTAAAAGCTTAGCGCATATTCCAGCTTGAAAAGCTCACTAAGCTTATAATGGGAAGAAATGGAATGAGTACCATAGGAATCATCTACCATGCACAACATGGTGTCAAACATGACATCCCCAACACAATCATAGCTAGGATCGTCTCTAACCCTATACCAAAAAATGTGAACCGCATTATCAACACGGACCGCAGAAAACAACGCGCAAAAGCACTGTTCAAAAACACCGCACGAACAGTAAATCTTTTTTTGTAGATGCTAGCCCATACCCTGAACGAAAGCTCACACTGCTATTGTGATTGATATGTCCGGCATTAGTATTATAGCGTGATTTGTTATAACAAACAATATAGAGAATGCTGAGGAGAGAGAGAAATTGCATTTATTTACACATCCGGCGTGTAGGAAGTTCCCGGAAGGTAGCCATAACCATGGCTATCACCTCCAACAAACACTCATTCATACTGAGCGATTCGCAAGGAGCCATCGGAAATTTCATGCAAGGACGGATTTCACAGTAAGCCCGCAGAATCCTCAATAATAACCAAGACCTACACAAATTTTACGAACCCAAACACCTCGTATAGTTCCCGGCACACACAGAGACTGATACATCTAATCCGAACAATCTGGCGCCTGAGTAGTCGCGAGAATTAACCCGCCACGCAACGGGACCACATCACTCGGTTATTATCCCTGTCGCAGTCGACGTACCACACAAAGACCGATTTAGGAGCTACAAAAAATACATGCAACACTACAGAGACCTTTCCCGAACACCACCCGAGTCTAAACAGGCAAGAAGCTCTCCAGACAAACTGCTACCCAAACCCTGTGCACCTCCGAAAGAGCTACCCACACTTATACCTGCACAATTATTGTAAGCTAAGTGTACCAGAATAGGCGTCTTACAAACATGCAATATGGGAATGCCCCAACTTATCAGAAAGTTCTCCTGAGGTCCTCCTGGAGCCGTGGCGGCTTGTGCTGCTCAGCCCGGAGGTTCAAGACGAAAATTGGTGTATCCAGCATGTCAGGGAGCCTGTACGGAGACATGCCGTCTGGTACCTCTTTGCGCAGTCTAGCCCTGACCACAAACATGCCGCATACGGAAAAAAAAATTTGATTCATCATCGTTATCACAGCTACATGCAGCTAAGAAGAATACTGCGCAAGCTGGGGATGCGTAGCACTCATTTTTATGTTTTTATTGCTTCGTGCTTTTTAGCTGAAACACGCTGTATACACTCCACTGTTCTGAAACATCAAAATATTTTATAAATTACTCTTTTTTGGCGAATTCTCCACAGTTGATATGAGCCAAAGTTCGTACCTGAGAAAAACGAAAAATACAGCTATTGTGCAAGAAAATGGTCTTTGAATGGCAATAATTATGATGATGGTGAAAGCGTTCAACATGAGAATAAGAGTGTTGATGATAACAATAATGAACGATGGTGCTGACATTGTTGAACCAGACTCAAAACACTTTGATCCCGCAATCGATGTACCATCCGTATCGTGGCCAATCCTCCGGGTTGGGTCGTGCCAGGGCTCTGAGTAACAACCACCCAACCAACCTTAGCAAGCGTTCATGAGAACCTTTAGGTTGATGTTGATGATAGTATTGACGAGCAGGTTAAATTGATGATGAAGTTGTTGATTTATGTAGGGATGATCATAAAGAGTAATGGGTTGAAAAACAGCCTTCGGTGGACAATGATCTCATAAACGATCAGAAAAGTTTATGAACCTATTGTAAGTAGTGTACTAGACGTCCACATTTGTGGACATTTTTTAGGGGAGATGCTTCCTATGGCCTGGGTATGTCGCTTCTCCGTGTGCATGTATGTATGTATGTATGTATGTATGTATGTATGTATGTATGTATGTATGTATGTATGTATGTATGTATGTATGTATGTATGTATGTATGTATGTATAAATGTATGTATGTACGTGTGTATGTATATACGTATGTATGTATGTATGTATGTATGTATAAATGACCAAGGACTTTGCCCCCGGGCAGTGTCATTCGCCATTTACTGTTCCTAACATACATTAAAGATTGACCCTCAGGCATATCTTCTAACATACGTCTTGTCACTGACTACTGCATCATTTACCGCTCAATTGAATGCACTGAAGATCACCTCGTACTTCAAAAAGATCTCCTAATAGTTACAAAATGGTGTGACAAATGGCAGAAGAGTCCTAACTCTACCAAATGCAAGCTTATCACTTTCAGCCGCAAGCACATCTATTCCGATTTTTCATACCTCATAGATAGCACAATAGTATTTCTGGCGTCATTGTATAATATAAATATTTAGGCGTCCATCTCAGGCAAAATCTTTCATGGGACATGCATAATAGCACCTTTTCTGCCAAGGCATCCAGGTCACTTGGATACCTGCGCCGGAACTTTTTGAACTCACCAAGCAATCTAAGAAAACTCACCTATGAAATTATCGTTTGTTCGCAATTAGAATATGCTTCACCATTGTGGTCTTCTCATCAAGTCTACCTGACTAACAAGCTTGAGTCTGTACAAAACAGAGCCGCTCGTTTCATTACTTTCAACTACACCCCATATTTCAGCATAGTGAGATCGAACATGACATACCGCTTGTGCAATTTATTGTACGTCGTTCCATTGCTCTTTTATCGGTCTTCCATAAATATCGCTATAACATCATGACATCTCCCCTACCACTGGAAGCGCCTTCACGCTTATCACGCCACTTGCATAATAAAGATAGCATTAAACGCATCACTGGACGAACTAACACTTTCAATTCATCCGCACCTTCCATAGCCATTTTTCTATGGAATGATCCTCCAGACATTAATGCATCTATTAGTAATCATCAAGCACTTCTTGACCAATTTAGTAAGTATTTCATGACGTGAGCAATACTTTTTAATTTCGCGAATTCTTTCTCCATTCTTTCTTTTGCAAGTGTGTGTGATTGGCGAAAAAATGTTTCATGGAATAACAAATGCTGCTCCTCTGTGTCAAAATGCTTTTGAATATATATATTTGATTTTTGTATTTGCTGTTATTTGCTGTTTTAGGCCATGTGTAAAAAAGGAAAGGAGGAAAAAAGTTTCTTAGTTGCACTGTACCTTTTTTCTGTTTTTTTTTTTCACTTTTATTTCTCTGCATTTATTGCTGTATTTTTCTCTGATATTTTTGTTTCGGGCTTGCTCCGCTCACTCATTGCTCTATCGGACCCTGTAAGGTATCTTGAATACCTCAACAAATGTATGTATGTATGTATGTATGTATGTATGTATGTATGTATGTATGTATGTATGTATGTATGTATGTATGTATGACGTAAGAAGGCAGGTATGGTTAGGAGAAGTAGATGAGGAAGAAGTCAGAATGGAAAAAAACATGGCATATGAGCCGGGCAACGTTTGCTATTCATCATAGCGTCACACGAGTCGGCGGGATGAAGACCTCTCAGCCTCTTCTTCAGTGTCTCATCATCGACGCAGTTCTTCCCAATACGCCCGGACCATACATCGACTATGGAGTCATCTTTGGCCGCACACAGCGACCAGCATTATGAGAGAACTATTGGCTCTCCTTGACATCCCCAAGTACACCGGATCAGCGGACGACAGACCCGTACAGGACTGGTTCAACCTATTCAAGCTCCACGCCACCGCTGCATCATGGTTGGAACGGGAGATGATCATCAACTTCACTGGCTACATTTCCGGTGAGGATTTCAAGGTTTATTTGACACACATATTCTAAAACAACGAATCGTGGCAAAAGATCATAGAGGAGATGATCGCCCATTTTCGCGACTACGATGAAGACTTTTTTACTGCTGACTATCTCGAAACAATCGCACTCAGTCGGCACATTCAAAAGCACTGCTCACCCACGGGGACACCAAGAATGAATCGGCCTTTGAAACAAGACCAATGAAGTACCATCTCACTGAAAGGCAGCCAGATCTGTTTCCAGGAAGAGTGCACCCTCCACCGCACCGCGTTTTGCAATTGCCGGATCAAAAATCAACCTTTACGTCATCACTGCTCCGTAGAACTCACGTTAGGGAGCCACCCTGTGCACTGTACTCTCTATCTCGCGCACTTCGACCACCTCCTGCTTTCCGTTGATTTGCTCTTCAGTTGCTCACAACACTCACCTCGCATCTCACAGGTTCACTACGGTTGATATAGAGGTGGAGAACTCAGAAGATACTCGGCCAGGCTCTGGCGCTTCTCTGACGATGTATGCGTCAGAAGAGCTTAACTTGTTAGTTACAAAGAAAGACAAAAATTTCCGATAAAGAATGACCAAACCACGCTGGCTGTGGTGTCACCATCCAATGCCCGGACACCTCAGAGTCTTAACAAAAGAGGAGGCTAGAAAGCATCAAATCGCATACGTTGCCGAGAGACAGAAGCGTCCATTATGAACGGCGTCACAAGGACCTCCGAAGATCCTCCAGTAAATTATAGCTCAGAACCTTCATTACCTGAAATGCAACATACAAGCCCGCAGACTACCTTGCCCAGAAAATCAGTGCCACGGTCAAAAACGGCTGTTACCTTGGCTTCTTTCGCAGCAACACCATCAATGCCAGCAAATGCAAGCCCATGAACAACAGTCTCCAAGAGCTACTACACAAGCAAGGATGACTACGAACGGAGACATCTTTGGAAGAACACTTGTGGATTAAACAAAGGCGTATACAAGCGGGTCAGGTGAAGCGACGACGAATTCAATACGTCTCGCTTAAGACAAACAAGTCTTCTAATTCAAGACATTTTCGCGAAAACGAACATCGTACAATTTTTTGCCAGAAGAGATCAAGACTCAATGTACAATCAAAGCTGCTGAGACAACAGGACACAAAGGAACGATGAAGAAGGCACAAAACCACACCCTGTATTCCGGAAGGACTCAGAAATTACCGCATCAGTCTTGGTCAACAAAATCGCAGACGGGTGGTGCTGCATGTGTGCCAATCTAGACAAAGAGCATGATGTCTACCCAAATCATGCTGCTGGTGCTCCAAAGACTTCAAACCACGTTCGTTCTTTGCAAGTATACAAACACTTTCATCATCTGCAGTTTCTACGTTCAAGGTGTACTTGTGTTTTCGAGTAGGTAACAGCCAGCCTCGCCCACCAGAATTCCGGCACTTACGGGACTACTGCACTCTCCTGTGCAGCTATAGTGTGTTAAAGGAAACTTCCTGGGTCTTGCAACGATCTTTCCTTTTTGAAAGTGTTCACTTCTTAGCCGTGCATGTTCAGTCTTTGTTTCTCTTTGTCTGACACGACGTCTTTCGGGGGAAGGGGAGTCCTGTGACGTAAGAACGCGGGGATGGTTAGGAGAAGTAGATGAGGAAGAAGTCACAATGGAAAAAACATCGTGTATGAGCCAGGCCACGTCTTCTATACATTATAGCATATGTATTTGTTTTTTCCTTTGCTGGTCACTGCTCTTTTTCGCCATGTGTAAAAAAATAAAAAGGAGAAAAAAGTTACCTAACGGCACTGTACACTTTTTTCAGTTTTTTTCCTTTTTTGCACGTATTCATTGATGCATACTTCTCTGACTTTTTTGTTTCGGACTTGCTTCCCTTACTCAATGCCCCATCGGGCCCTGTAAGGTATCACGAATAAATGTATGTATGTATGTATGTATGTATGTATGTATGTATGTATGTATGTATGTATGTATGTATGTATGTATGTGTATGTGTGTATGTATGTATGTATGTATGTATGTATGTATGTATGTATGTATGTATTTATGTATGTATGTAGCCACCGGTGGCACATAACTGCTCTAGAGCGGGTATATTCCACCGGGGGTGCGAGATGGGAGATGGCGGTACTTGGAGTGTTCACTAGATTAACGTCCGCACGGACGCACGGACGGACGAAGAGATTAGCGGACGGACGGACTAACGGACGCACGGAAGAAAGAATGAACGGACGGACGAAAGCACGAACGGGACGCTTCGCCCCACTCTTCAACACTCACTCTGTGGATATGCTGTATTATTTTTCTAAAACTACATTTAAAATTTCCAAGTTCTCGGTTTGTTTTCGCTTTGCTGGTATTATTATCAATGAATTGCGCAGAAAAAGAATTACTTATACAACCAGAATGGAAATTGAATGCAAGGAGTAAATACTGCGAGCGCCAATCGGTCGCGCTACGTCCTCCGCGTGTTGCCATTTCCAACCTCCCAGGAAACGACTCAAATGCACGCGTGGTCGGCTAATGGTTATGTTGTTCTACGGTGATATCAAATCACCACTATGGCACCCACATTTTGGAAGGAGATCTAAATCCTTGATCGTGACACATTAGGGTACAAAGGGTGGCGTATATTTCCAGATTCATTTACTACGGCGTGTCTCATCGTCATATAGGGATTTTGGGACACAAGACTTCATTCATTACAATCTTATCAAGCGCGTACAAACATCACTGCAACGTCTGCTGATTATTCATGAACCTACACGCCTCTGTGAACAAGGAGGTTTTATTGTGCCTAGCTAAAACAATGCATTGGTGCGGTAGACACATGCAGTTCCGGGGCCAGACCAAGATCATGTAGAGCGTCAGCAGTGCCAAACCAGTGCAACGACGCCCAGGGTCTTTAACCTGCCGCGAGGCGTCATCTCGGCTGGCTACTCACGAAAGCTGCTGGCGAACGTGCTGCTCCCCTCTGGGTTTTCGTCCCAGTACTCCAAACGCGAGGCAGGCGTGGAAACGCGTCTCTACATGTTCAAGCTTCTCAGCGTTGCGGCTCTGTAGATTTAGCTACTTGCGGACAACTTGTCTCTTCTTTCTCGGTGGGCACGCCAAGCCCGAGGTCTGCCACAGCAGGCAGTAGCCGTGAGAGCACCAGCTCGATGTGTTCTTGTTGCTCTTCCGTCGACAGGCTTCTTCTCGGCGTCTTGCTCGTTGAAGTAGTTGCGCTTACACGAGTCCGCACCCTAGTACCCTTGGATCGCACCACCTACATTCCTTGTTCAACTGGTGGCTGGGACCCGCGTCGCTTGACCACCTGCATCTCTGGAAGACGCGGAGGAGTGCCGTTTCTGGCGACATGCGGGCTCACATCCGGTGGCCATGGTGTATGGTGGTTAAGAGCCACATAGTAAAAATTGCTGGAACCATCCGCGGTGGTAACGTGGGGAACCGCGCGACTAATGTGTATAGCCGCTGGAGGTAGTAGTACGGCAAGAACTTTGTGGCCAGTGTGGGCTCGGTGTCTACAGAAACGTGGATGGAAGGCCAAACAGCTGCTGCACGTAATTGGCGCATCTCAGTTTGTCAAAACCTGGCAGCAGGTGCTGGTGTCTGCCATGAAACAAGTGTCTCCGCGGTCAGGGGCCATCCATGCGCGGCTTGAGCTGGGGTCTTTCGCCACGGTCAACCATGTTGGTCCTGCTGCGTTGCTGTGGAATAACGCTGGGCTTCTGAGCGTGCTCTACGTGCGAGGGTGGAAGCGCCAATTAGGCGTGCGGATGATGTGATCTGGCCAAAACGTGAGCGTGTATAGAAGAAAAAGGTAACAACGTGTCAGCTTTTGTCCTTCGCCTTCCAGATTTTGTGCCCATTTTTGTAGTAGAACTTTTAGCGATCAATATAGCGCTCCGAAAATTGAGGTCTTTAACTAGTTCTACAGTAATTTGAACAGATGACTTATTGGTTTGTTTTTCCTTTCAGGAAATTAGCAATCAACTTGCCTGCAATACTAAAATTATTATTCCTCCCCAAAATGTTTGATTAGTTTGGTTTGACTTTCAGGACAAAAGGGCCTATTCTTAAATGAAATGGCGGACGCGCAAGCAAAGACATTTTTGATTGGCCCAGCTACTCATGCAACGCCGGGGTCAAAATTCATAACAGGTACTAGAGTAAGAAAAAATTTATGTTCGAATATATTTCTTCTCCATTATTAACGGCCACTTTGGAATTTCAGCACAATTGACACCGGTGGAAGAGTAAAGTATGTCCAACCAGAGAACTTCAATTTACAATGACAAGAGTACGTTTTCAAACTTCATATCTTAATACCTATTTACACAAAGCTTTTATGGCAGCTTCTGACTGTTATTTTTGCAGTGTACATGAGGAAACTGAATGTTATCTCGTTTCCTACAAGAGTTATTCTACGTTTTACTGATACCATATATTGCCGAGACTTTAGGTACCATTTACCGACTCTTTATACTAGATACAAATATACCAAATGTAGTGTCGTTCGGGCTGTTGTGCCTGGTCACAGTGACGTGTAAGTTGCGAATGCCTTGTCACAATTTAATGATTGTTCAAAGAGATTGGATTCCTTTTCCTAAATTGAGTGTAAAATTCAAGTTACTATTTCCTAAATTACGCAGCGTAGAGTTACTACCTATGTTTGCATTCATCAATAGCTAGTATTTCCAATTTCGGTATTGTACCAATTTTTCAGCTTTAACTTCAAGGTACTTACTCAAAAAATTAGGAATTTTTCCTGCAAACTGCCCGTTTATTGTCAAATCCCCCAGCTTGAAGTAGTGGCACTGTTACGGGTTTAAATCTGCTGCTGGCCATTTGCGTGGAAAAGAAGTGTTCTACCCCCCGTCACGAGTCTGCTAGGTCCTATAGTAAGAATAAGTTCCTATGGCTGGAAATGCAGAAAAAATACTTTTCATGCTGCACACGTCCTGTATACAGGCTTCACAGCATAACATGTAATATTGCATGACACAAGAGTAACTTCATTGGGTATCACAACATGTCATTATCAATGCGACTGCGCGGTTTAAAGCCAGCCAACCAATGCTAAAGCCACAAGCGATATGGCAACCAACCAAGCAAATCGACCGACAGACCGACCAACCAAACCACAACGCACCCACCCACCCACCCTTCCACCCACCCACCAACCTAACCAACAAACCGACCGACTAACCGACCGACCAACCGACCGACCGAGCGACCGACCAAGCAACCACATGCGGGCTTGCAATTACCAACTAACCAACCAACCAACCAACAGGGAATTTTGTTCTGTGTGCGTACACAAAGGAAGCAAAAAGGTTACCTTGTTATGTATTTTATTCTTATTTTGAATTTGAGTCTATCTGATTGCCTCACTGCTCGCTCGTGGAGTATTTTGTTTAATTTGTTTTATTGTGATTTCATATACAATTTTTAATAGAGCTTTGAGCTCCATATGCCACCAACTCAAAGATCCTGCAGACGGGTCTTGGCCGATCCCCCTTTACGGGCGACTACCAGAAACTAGAGGAACATAGTAATTACAAGGAGGGTGTCAGCCCTACAAGCAGGCCACAAATTCGTGACTTATTTGCACTGCAGGTCAGAGCAGGGCTCGTTATTGTTATTTGCTGTTGCAGCCTAATATACCAAACTTGGTATATAAGAAGCTGGCGAACGGACCACGAGCGCATTGTGAGCGTGGCATGTGGCCAGGTTCTTACATGGCACACATATTAAAAGTACCATGTTCGCAACAGTCGTAAACCTTCGTCATCGAAGGACGTCACGTAATAGTAAATTTGGTGTTATTGAAGCTAACTAAACGATCGCGAGGACATCCAGATCTAGCTTTCACAGACATCGGCGTTTAGTTCGCCTGTCGTCCACCACGTTCCGCATGACTTTTATATTATTGAATCTCGCGCGACTTCAAGACATGCGTCGCGGCGGGAAAGAAAAGAAACAAAAGGAAAAAATTCAAGGCTTGGCTTGGAGTGGCTGGAGTGAGACGCTGTGCGGACGTGCTTCGCATGAGCTCCGGGCCGGTGACCGACTATCGGTGGACGCGCTTTGTTCTGGACTTGCTGTTGGTGGGCTCGTCTGTAGGAGGTTGCCCTGCACCTACAGACACCACTAATATATGTAAACTTGTTCCCGTTTTAGGAGTTTCCAAGATTTTCCTATCAATGCCGCGGCGGCAAGGCTAGGCCTACCTCCTAGGCCAAGCCTGGGCAGCGACGCTGGCCGTCCGGCTTGTGTCTGGTGACCGTGGGCCTTGTTAGGCTGTAAATGGAATACTACGCCGTAGGGGAGACTACAACACCCGAAGATTTTGGAGCGGGAGAGTGGGCTCCAGTGCTGAAGGCACAGGACCAGTTTAAGAAGACTGCACGGCGACAACGCCAAGAGTAAGCCTTACGAGACGTAGGCCGGCAGCGAGGGGCGCAAGACTCACGGAGCACAGCAAGTCAAGAGGGGGAAATCGCTGGTGTGGAAGAAACCCGGGCCGTTTCTCATGATGCCAGCCATGGATTTCAAGGTTGTGTACAGGCACCAGAACTGGGATTTGAATGTCGTGACAGCGAGAGAACTCGGATGTGCACTGAGAGCAGCAGCGCGTCTAACGAGTGCGATTGCCGTGGAAGAAGACAATGTGCGGGTTAATGGCACCGACAACACTTTGTCGGTGAGCACACCGTGTATGAATCGTAGTGGGGCATATTCGGCAGTGAAGACACTGAAGCTGGGTGATCGTGTCCTGCTGGTTTCGGCGCTCGTAGGGTCGTTAGAGAACTCCGTTCGGGGAGTGATTTACAATGCTTATGATGGATGCCCAGTGGAAGAAGTTCAGTTGGCATTCCTAAAAATGGTGGCATAGATACTCTGGAAACGAGACCTCTAAGAAAATCGAAGGCGACTCAGATCACGTTCGGGGGAAAACGCATACCTCGGCCAGTTACTTACTGGAATTGTCTGTACGCTGTGATCCCGTACAGAAATTTACTCGAGACCTGCTACAGCTGCAGACAAATTGGACATCGAACGGACGTTTGCTATCGTCCGAAGAGTAACCTGTATAACCATTGCGGGAAGGACCATCTTGTCCCGCCAGAAGGAGAACCACTCATGTGCACACCGGACTCTATCGTGTGCCATGGTGCGCATCACACAGTGAGCTGGAACTGCAAGTTTCACCTGGCTCGCAAGCCCCCGACAGGCCGGCAGCAGAGCATCGAAACAGAGATGGAAGCTGGCAACGATGAGTGGTCCTCGAGGTTCACGGAGCAGTCCTCGGAGGTAAAGAAGGCACAAGAAAAAGCAGGAACCGGTCAAGTTTCTTCCCGTCATTGCCAGGGCGCCGGGGGGGGGGGGGGCAGGAAGGCGGACGACTATCTAGTGCCGAAAGCTATGCATGCGACACCAACAAAAAGGTGAGCTTGTCAGGCACGGTCTTCCAGAACAAAACTGCTCGAGAGAGGGAGTTTGCGGCGCTCGTTCAGCGGAAGGGAGATTTTATTAAAAAATAGATAGTAGAATTGCAGAGATGGAACGCGCACTTAAAAGTGACAAATGACAAGGAACAAAGGCACAAGCAGTGCAAGGCCTACAGAAAGCGACGCAAGAGGCGTCTGCTCGCGTATAGGGGTGTGCAGCTGTGGAAATAGAGAATCGAGGGCAGTGAAGAGGCCACTGTAAATGGATGAGGAAGCGAACGCAAAACGATTAGCTGAAACTTCACCTGCACGCATACCACAGCATGTTTTTAAGGTCATTATTCTTAAGTCGGGTGTAACTGCCCACGCAGATAAAGTAGGCAAAGAAAGAAAAAGACAGTATAGGCTGGAGGCTCGAGTCGAAAAAATCGAAGCCATATTATACACAATGAGGGAGCGTCTCGGCATGCTCTCCAGTGAATATAAGGCTTCCCAAACCCAGGTCATGGGCAAGTTTCGGCAGTCTCATACTCTATTGTAGGCAAGACTGCCTTCCATAGGTGGCCAAGTGCCATTAGTCAACCTGGTGCCTCATCATGGCACCTCGCCAGCAAATTGAGGTTTGGCAGTGGCACTGCAGAGGATTTCGTCACAAGCGGGGCAACCTGCAGTTGCACGTACAAAATCTGGATAGTAAACCGGACATATTAGCCTTACACGAGGCTAGTGGTTCCGTAAAATTACCCAGATTTAAGGCATTTACAGCGCCAGGAATTGATTCAAGGGGCGTATCACGCATCTTTATAGCTGTGCTAGTCCATCGCAACATCACTGCCATTCAGCATTCCGTAGATAGCAGCAGAGAAGACTACGACCTGCTAGAGATTTGGCCTAAACGATAGTATAAGAAGAGTCTGTTTTTACCAAATGTGTATAGTTTTCCAAAAGATGAAGGATTGGGCTTGCCACAACTCCTGATTTAAACTCAACGGTTAGCAGGTCGTGCTCAGCTTATAGTGGTAGGAAATTTCAATGCACCTCAGCCGGAGTGGGGTTATATTCGTGCCATCCCAAAGGTTAATCGGCTTTGCCAAGTTGCCCAGGTATCTGCGATGGACGCTGTTAAACAATCCGCAAGATCACACGAAGATAGGCAACAGCATAAGCATGGATACCTTTCCAGACCTTATGTTTTGTAGAGGTATCAGTAATGCATATTAGATTAACATGATACAAGCACAAAGAAGAGATCACTATATCATTTCCACGACGTTCAGCGCTGCGAAGCATAAAGACAAATTGAAGGGGCACAGCATTATGGATTGGGACAGATTTAGGAAAAACAGAGCAGACACTGTGAACGTTTACCGGAAATTTAGAGATCTGGACGTATGAGTAGAGACGCTCAAGGAGGATGTAAAAAATACCAGGGTAGAAATTCCTGTCGATCAGGAGGAGTTTACGGCGGACTCTAGACTATGGCACATGGGGGAAGCGCACACGAGTCTCTTGAGAAGGCTGAAGGAGAAAAACAGAATTGCGTCCTTCACAGGATTGCCAAGTTAGAACGTAAAATTGAAATTTATACAATTAGTTGCAAGCCCAGCAGTGAGGCCAGACTTGTGATTGCATGAAAGGACTGTTTGGATGCAAAAATACATAGCAGCTGTTGAGGCAACCTTTCGATCCAACAGCAAACTCGGCGCAACGTGGACAAATTACTTGGATAATGCATCAATATGAAGGCACAATTTGAGAGTTTAAACAGGAACTCTGAAATCGCTACATAACTGATGGAGTAAACGTTTGCTTACCACGCTACTTGGGGGGGGGGGTCCGGAACTTGATGAAGAGTTTACAATTGCGGAGGTGGAGTTTGCCATGGGGCAGCTGCGTAGAACGTCTGCCGCAGGTTCGGATGGCGTTACTAATAAAATGGTGAGAAATCAAGATTTCAAATTGGTTAGGGTGATCACTGACTTGATAAATGTGTATTGGTTATTGGGGAAATCCCAGCACAATGGAAGCATGCAGAGAATATATTTATTCCTAAGCCAGCCAAGAAACTCTGCTTGGATGCCCTGCGCCCCATATCGCTGACATTAGGCGTGGGCAAATTGATGGAGCACTTGGTTCTCAAGAGGCTTCAGGGTTATGCAGAGGACAAGGCAATCTTTCCCCCATCTATGATAGGTGTCAGGGCCAATTTGTACGCAAGAGTTGAAACACGATGTTGTCAATTCCGGGCATGGCACGGGCACCAAAGCTGTATTGGGGCTGGACCTGAGTAAAGCTTTCGACAATGTTTAGCATGAGGCAATAATAAATAACCTATCAGAAATTGGCCCAGGGGCCAGGACATTCTAAACCATCAGATCAATCTGGGAGGGTCAAACCGCAGAAATTTCAATAGGAGATATCAAGTCAGATTGCTTCGCGTTGGGAGTCAAAGGGACGTTACAAGGTTCAGTTTTCTCGCCGTTTCTGTTTAACCTTGCCTCAATTAAAATACCGCCGAGGCTGGAGGAGATACCGGGACTCAAACACACATTTTATGCGAATGATATTACTCTAAGGGTAACCAAGGGTAGAGACGCGCATCTGGAAGCAGCACTACAACAGGCAGAAAATAATCTGGGCACTACTTTGAAACGACTACAGCATGCGCTGTTTGTTAAACAAGTGCCTAATTATGTAATTTGTTGTTATTATTTGTGCTATTGTTCTTTTTGTTTGATAATATATTGTTTGTTGAACAGGTGTCTAATTACGTATTTTTTTGTTTTTATTTGTGCTGTTTTATTCGTTTATTGTAACCACTTCTGTAATGTCTCAAGCATGAGACAGTAGTATCTGTAAATGAAATCAAATAAAGAATACTGTTGAAGAGTTGGCAGGGGAGGTAGAACTTTCATGCACTCAGCCATGTCCGAGCTCTATGTGGTTCGGGACAAACCCAGAGGGCTACATGCAAGACACTATATTCCGCCACCGCCATTGAAGGTAAAAGTAAGGGGTATGCCAGTAGGTGAAGCTCAAACAAATAAAATTCTTGGCCTATATCGGCAAACTAACAAGAGAAATAGGGTGGCCCTTGAACAACTTAAGACCGCGGTCAACGATACTGTCAGGATAATCAGGAGAATCGCTAACCGTAAGAGCAGGGTTAAAGAAAAAGAACTCTGTAAGCTGGTACAGGCATTTTGTCTAGGCGGAATTACTTACGCGATGCCTTATATGAAGTTCGATGCTGCAGAAAAAAGCAAGGTCGAGGCTATGATCCGGCAAGCTTAGAAGGCAGCACTTGGATTTCCTAACAATTCTCCTACAGAAAGGCTGTTAAACCTAGAGCTGCACAACACCCTGGACGAATTATGAGAGGTGCAGCTGGTGATACGGCACGCTAGGCTTTCGACAACCAAAGTGGGCAGGATCATACTGGAAAGGATTGGCATTGGAGCTGACGCTCCCACAGGGGACACTAAAATTCAAGTGCAGCGAGAGTGACATAAGGCCCTGTACATACAACTTTTGCCCAAAAATAAGCATCCGATTCACCATAAGCAGCACAGGCAGGCAAGAGCCAGAGCTTTACTCGTTGAGTACGGCGAGTACAAAGCGGCAGTCTATACAGACGTTGCGGAATATTAGGACAAAGACGCTCTTGTGATTGTGGTGGTAGACAGGTGGGGACGCTTGGTCATCTCTAGATTGGTGGAAACCCGCTCCCAAGAAACTGCAGAGGAAGCGCCAATAGCGCTAGCTATAACTAATTTGCAATCGCACTTGATTCTTTGTGATTCAAAGACAGCCATTAGAAATCTGGCGAGGGGCAGATTATCGGCGACCGCCGCACAATTTCTGCACGGGACCACGAGAAGAGAAATTCGAGACATAGAAAGTGTCTGGGTACCAGCACACTATTGGAACCCTGGGAACGAGGTGGCTCACCAGAATCTTTGAGGTTTCGTCAGCCGGGTAGGTGAGTCGCATGTTTTGGGGAGGTCCGCGAGAGATAGGCTGGTGTCCTTTCATGACATAATGAATGAATATAAACTAAAACGGGGGTTTTATCCGCCCCCGCACAAGCAGTTGACTAAGGCGCAGGAATGCGTCTGGAGAAAAGTGCTGACGCGATCTTCTCCCAACCCTTACGTGGTTAACAAAATATACCCGGAGGAGATAAAGTCACAATGCAAATGATGCCAGGCTGGGGCAACGTTTGATCACATAATTTGGGAATGCAGCATAGTGCCGCCGCCGGTGGATATTATGCGTGATCCCTCTCTTGAGCTCTGGGAGGCCACGTTGACCAGCTCAGACCGAGTCGTCCAGTTAAGGGTCGTGGAGTGGGCCACACAGGTAGCCACCAACCATAGGTTAGTGGCCGTCTAACACGGAATCGTCCGCAGTTGCTTTCTGACAAAATAATTTTTTTCTATTCTTCAAGACGTGACTTATTTTTCTGTCGTACACCGTGAACGCAGCGACAAAGACCGGCGAGTTGTGATGTTGAAAGGACGCTAGTCCTTCCTCAGCCCTAAAGCAACAAATCGTTCAGCGCATGAAAAAAAAACGAGTCAACCACTCTTTTTTTTCTTAATGGCATGGGGGCATTCAAGCCGTTTTTCCGCTTCGCGACTTGTAGAAAAAACCATGATTATGCTTGCGCGGCGGTGACGTCAAGCAAAGTTAACAAGAGCTCTGATTGATTGATTTATATGAGGAATTTATAGTCCAGAATTCGCCACAAGATTATGAGAGATGCAGTAATGCGAAAATTTAAAAATTTTCACCACCTGGGGTTCTTTTACATGCACACGAGCCCATAGTATAGGATAATTTTGCCTCTTTCTGAAGTGCAGTCGCTGCAGCCGGATTCGATCCCGTGACCGGCGGCTCAGCATCTTAGTACCTTAGCCGCTAGTACACCACGCAGGTCTAGAACATGTCTGCCTAAATAAAGCAATGTACGTATACACAAACGTTATAAAGCGATGTGAAACATTGTAAAAGATAATAAGCTACACATAGGTTAGCTAATGAGATGCCACCACAGTAAGCTCTCATTATGCCAAGATTTGATTTTTGTAAAGCTATAGTCATTGCGAGGAAGGTAAGATGTGTGGAGCTCAGTCTAATACTAATTACGACTGAGTCTAACTCGTGCTAATTTGGTCATTAGCTAATCGAGCTTAGATTAACATGATATGCAACCAACTAAAGACCCAGCCATGATTATTCTGATTAGGCCAATTGAATATTCAAATATTCAAAGAAGGTGCTTGGTCCTGCAATTTTGAAGCGATTCTCCATTGAAAGCTATTGATACCTAGTCCATCTTCATCAATTTCAATGTGATCAAGAAATCATTTTGTGCATAAGAGTGTGATTGACTCCTCACCTATTCAAGCCTGGACACGCCAGTGCCGACTAGCTTCGCCCTGCCCCAGCCTTGCTTAATTAAGCGATAGTTGAGGAAATTTATATAGTGTCGTAAGGCTCGGCTGATGACAAATCTTGAAAACTTTGGTAAGGAAATGATGACTTAACAGCTGAATGGTAGCATTTCGCAATGTTGACACCTAGGTTACTTAACTTGTAGCGCAGCTTGACTTCTCTTGTTTTTTTTTCGAGGTTTTTTCACTACTTTTCTGGCTGCACAGAAAGTGGTAATACTACTTATAATACTTCTTTGTGATGTTGCGTCCAAATGCGCGATATTTATGTGAGAGGTACTGCAGTGGAGAGCCTGACGGTTCGACGACGTGGGGTCAGCCTCCTTCTAAATCTGAGCATACGGGCTTTTAGTTTTTTGGGCTTATCGAAATGTTGCCGCAAACTCAGTCCCGCACACAAACACGTGTTCCCTAACATCTACCTCAACCCAGGAAACACACCGGCGTTGGACCGATCTTGGACCCGTATTAGCTAACGACGGCCGAAATATTGGCCCAAGCTCGACATTTCGGCAAAGTGCAACTTCTTCCTAAGTAGGACCGATGTTCAAGCCGACCTGGGGCCGACGTTCTGCCGTTGCATCTGCCAATATCAAGCCGACGCCTGCCTACTCTACAAATTCCAATGAAGGCCCGTCCTTTCCCCGACGTAGTTGCCAACATACATCCAGCATAGGACCATTCTCGGGCCACTTTGTTGCCAGTGAAATGCCAGTTTTACGCCAGTATTCGCTTTACGACGAATATCGGCTACCATTGGCTTGCCAATATTCCACCGTTATTAATTATGGCTTTTACTACTGGCGTTTCTTAGCAGGTAAACTTTACATTACGCCCCCAGAACTTCCCCTAGCAGCTTATAGCAGCCTCGTACGAGCATCACGGAGTAGTATACTTCAAGGCGACTGGCCACTGGATGACTAGTGTAGGAACACTACACGATTTCACTATATCGTCTATTTTTGCCTTTTTTCTTGCATTGCCTATTACCCTCCCCACTTGTAGAACGTAAGACTGCACAAGTCTAGTTACTCTCTAGTTTTCTCCACACAATCTTCCCCAGTTTTGCAAGAAATTGTAACACAGGCTGTTTCATCAAGTATTAGCTGAAAAAACAATAACTAAATTACCTGCTCGGTGCAAATATTCCGCACACAAGCAATTTATAACTAAGAATACAAGAACACAATTTTTGTAACTTTATTTCTAAATATACCAAGTCAAACCATTTATTTTTCAGTTAAGTTTTTCAAATTACTGCTCTTCAGTACTGCAGCCCAAACTAGGAGGCGAGTTCAGCAAGGCTGTATGGTCATAGTGCTGGCCAAGCCAGAAGAGGTGGGGCGATGATTTAGAGGCTGAAGCAGGAGATGAGGCAATGACGATGGGCTGCTCAGTGTCCTTCCAGCAGCGATTGGGCAGGAAACCAACCTCCCCCAGGCTGTCGCAGATCCATGCTCTCAGGGCCAGCAGCCATCGGGCTGCAAATCTATGAACACATGTGTGAAGTGTCTTTCGTAACCTCCATCGAGGCCAACAAACTTTAACAGCCACGTCTTGATGAAACGCCGAGCTTTTTCAGACACCTGCATATGTGAATAGAAATAAACACCTAAAGATAAGTTCTAAGCACTGCAGTATAACATATATGCAAGCTAAAACAATAAAAAACAATGACAGCAGATGATATTTTGTACTATTAAGATCAAATGTCATGAGGCCATTATGAAAAGAAATGAACAAATAATTCAACAGTCATTTTGCTAAAAAATCTAACACAGTCCGAAATATTTAGAAATGGGTTTCAATAGAAGTTGATTGAAACAAGCTTGTTTGACTAATTTACAAATAAACACAAGGACTTTCACAATTTCTGAACATGACTTACAAGGTCGCAAGCCAGGTGGACTAGTCTGCAGCTATAGCTTGTGGCTGTGTAAATTTATAACAGGACAACAAAACACACGACCGCGCGAACTTCTAACTCTGGATTACTCTTGGACACACATCAGCTGATACTGCAGAAGAGGATGACTGACCACCAGATAGACAACACAAGATGAAAGAATCTGTGCAAACCCAATATCAGCACTGACAGTTGTGGATTAGTGCAAGGCGCCTGTATTGTTTTAAAACGGTATCTTCGAATGCTATGAAAGGTATGCTGATGCAGTTAATTATGTTGTTTTTTTTTCTCATTAAATAAACCTCCGAAATTTCACGTGCTTTCTAAGACTTGCATTGATCCGAGGTCTTGGTTTCATAGAAGACTAGGACAGGATTGGTGGCTCACCAAAAAACAGCACTTGGCAGAGTGTCGCGACACAACTCAGCCATTCGCGCCCAGATGACCGGCTGCAGGAAGAGCACACACTTATGGCGCTGCCGTGCTTCATTTTGGAACGAACAGCTCTAAAAGCCATTGCGCCAGTAATACTGCACTGTGGTTTAAAAAAACTGTCTGAAGGCTACTCTCACATAAATAGCACTTGAAAGCGGAGAGAAGCTCTGCAAAGTGGATAGCTTCTATGCATAAGGCTTTGAAGAGACAGTGTTGTGCAGCGATGGCAACTCCCTCGTGATCATTTTCTGGTTGGGATTTTGTGCTATGGTAGTACCTGCTTTTATGCCCGTGCGGCAACGATACTACACTGCGCACTTCTGTAGTAAAAAAACGGATAAGTAGTGGCTGCGAGCATCATTTTTTTTCTGGCGGCATATGTACATCTTGTCTGCGGTGTGTATGTACGTGGACGTTGGTCAAGCAACCCACTGTGACAGCATAGCACGGGTGGTGTCGCGGTCTTATGCTTGATAGCACGGGATGGATCTCCGACCACAATGGCTGCATTTATATGGGGACGAAATATAAAAAGGACACCCGTGAACCAAAAGATATGTTCACCTTGGAGAAACCCAAGCGGTCACAATCTTGGTACGCACCCTACAGCCCACCTCAGAATGATATCTTGTTGGTAAGTTAAAGCCTAGCAATTATCGCTGTTGAACAGACATGTCCATTTTAAGCTGACACAGGCGAGCGGCAAAAACTGAAATTGTGTGTTAGGTGAACTGAACAACAAGTAAACACCGAAGACCTTTGATAATTCTCTGGCAACGCGAAACTCTGAGGTTACTTAGCCACACCAGCAAGTGAGAAAAACGCCTACCGAATTGGCTGGCTCCATAAAGCTAAGCTTTGATTAGTCCGCTCTTTTGTTCCTAACAAGAACCCTGTCTTTTGCATAATTTAAGTTAAACAGAGGTATTTCGGCAACGAGTTTTTACCGCTAGAGAATCTTTTATAACAACTCACAGGCGTATGATCGTGGCCTGCACAAGTGTTCTGGGCAACGCAGCTTTCCTTTACACGGAACTGTCAACAAAAAAAAGACTACCTGCCTATCGTGTCGTTCACTACACGCAGTGTGATCAGATAGGTTTTGGTGGTGATCGTAAAATGAACGGACGCATGGAAACTTTGTTAGTTTTGAAGTTCACTACTCAACACTCAACGGGCCAGATAAAAAAAGTGTACAATGCCGTTGTTGCATAATATGCTCGCTCCATTTCCGGCAAAACACCGTGTAAACTAGACTGTTTGGCCTTGGTCTCCACTGGTGGCTGCCTTCACTATCGAATAAATATAGCAGACACATGGCATCCGGTTTATAAACAAGCCCAACAGCACATGAAAGGAGAGCGAGAGCAGAATTTAGCTCGGCTGACCGCTTGGATGCAACGCTGCCTCCTTTTTCTACGTTCTCCCTTTCCTCTATACGTCCCCCTTTTTACATACTGTTGCGCTTCAATACGCAGCAGTACCGCCAGTGCCCTTTGGTTTTTTTTTTTTTTGAAAGACAATCATTTCCTTAGTACACAGGGAACGTTTCGAAAGGAAGATATAGAATTGATTGATATGTGGGGTTTAACGTCCGAAAACCACGATATGATTGTGAGAGACGGCGTGTATCGATCGAGCAGTGCTTGTAAGCCATGCGCACGCATGCACCACCGTCAACGAAACTAATCTTAGATAATGACCACACGTGTTTATCATGCTTCATACTATGTATATGCATTCCTTGTTCGAATAAAGCGTCTTTAATTACTGGCTTCCACTTGTCACAGATCTGATACATGGTGTCAGAAGTGGGCTCGACACTCCGCGGCGTAGATGAAATCAGCCCACAAGCTGCAAGCAGTAAGCGGTCTATTCAATTAGAAGCCACGATCGCCCGGCGAAATTGAGCATTAGCAATGTAACTTCTCCAGGCACCAGAACTCTTGCTGCTATCTGGAGACACGGCAAAGAACTGTGAGAGATTCAAACAGAAGTTCGGGCTGTTCTTGGAGGTGACATCACCAGCGAAGGAACCCAGGACTCCAGCTGTCATGACCGCGCTCCTGCTGAGCTTTGCGGGAGACGAAGCACTCGAGGTATTTGACAATTTCAATTTTTCTGAAAGTGAAAGCAAGCAAGATTACGAGACGGTTGTGAAGAAGTTCGATAAATATTGCCAAGAGCAGCAAAAGGGGGTTTTTGAGAGATATCTGTTCCGCATTATGACGCAAGCAGAAATCGGACACTTTGAGCATTTTCTACGTGATCTCAAGAGACAGGCACGCAGCTTCAACTTCTATTCCTTGACAGAATTTTTGATACGGGACCAGATAGTCTTCGGCACAAACAACGGCAAGCTGCGCAAAAAAAACGCTAAAGGAGAAGGACTTGACGCTCGACAAAGCAGGGAAAATATGTCAAGCTGCAGGAGTATCCGCCCAACAGAATGAAGCGTGGTCCCATGCATACAACCAGATAGACGTGGTTAAAAAATCGCAACAGCACGTTTGTGCCAAATGCAGTCGCTGTCACGTGCGTGCTAAGTGTCGAGCCTTTCGAAAAACTTGCTTCGTGTGTAAAAGAAGAAAGCACTTCGCTAGGTGCTGCACGAAAAATCAAGTAGACGAGGTTCACAAAAAAAGCAATGACTTCAGCGTTTTGGATGTAAAAATTTGCAACGTGAACAGCCGGGAAGATTGGACAGTCAAAGCGAAGGTAGGGGGTGAAAAGGTGGTGCTTAAGGTTGACACAGGCTCTCAGGCAAATCTGCTACCTTACTCTATCTACCGAAGGTGCAAGGAGGACCTGAAGCTTTACCCAAGCTGTGCCGTACTTCGGTCCTACAGCGGAGGTGTTATCAAACACGTCGGCGTGGCAACACTGCAAGTTGAGACGATTGATCGGTCCTGTAGCATCCCTTTTTCGTTGTGAAAAAGAGCAGCCCCACTCTTCTGGGATTATCTGCAAGTGAAACTCTGGATCTGGTGTCGCGCAACCTAAATATGGTCAGAAAAGATGGCACCAGTGACATTTTCAAAGAATTCCTGGATTTATTTCAGGGAACTGACTGCTTGCATCAACAGTACAACATGGTTTTGCACAAGGATTTAGCACCAGTAGTAATGACAGCGTAGCACGTACCATTGCCACTGCGAGGACCACTACGATATGAGCTAGACCGGATGGAAAGAGGCGGCATCATAGAGAAGGCCAACGCGCAACAGACTGGCTGAGCCCTCTTGTAATCGTAAGAAAGAAAAACGGAAAGCTTCGTTTGTGCATGGATCCCAGACACATCAATGAGTGTCTAAAGCGAGAACATTATCAAATGCCAAAGCGAGAAGATATTGAGGCTGAGTTAGCAGGGGCCAAATAATTCTCGTGCCTTGATGCAAACTCTGGCTTTCACCAAATCTTTTTAGACATTGCAACGTTCAGTATCGGCACGTTCAGCACCGTTGGGGCAATACCCTTTTCTCCGGCTCCCATTTGGTATAGCTTCCGCTCCAGAAGTTTTCCAGAAGGTGATGAGCAAAATATTCTACCGCGCAGCAAGAGTGCACGTGTATGTTGACGATGTCCTAATATATGAAACTACTAAAGATGAACACGATGCGCGCCTCCGTCATACTTTGCAATTAGCCAGACAGGCTGGTTTGACAGTCAATGCTGATAAATGCAAGTTCGGGCTGACCGAAATTCATTTCTTGGATGACGTCATATCTAAAGAGGGAATACATCCAAACCCTTTTTGAGCGCATCACGGGGCAATTTACCTCACCCGGCTGACAAGGCAGCCGTACACCGGATGCTAGGCGTGGCTAATTACTTTGGTGAATTCGTACCCAGCTTGCCTGATAAGACAAACCTGCTGCGCAGCCTTTTAAGGAAACAAGAATTTTTGAATGGACAAAGAACCTTGCGCATGAGTGGGCAGTTATTTGCGAGCATATCATCAAACCACCACTGCTCGCCCTCATTGACCTGTCTAGAGAATCTAAAATCTCGGCAGATGCTTCGAAATGCGGGCTAGGAGCAGCTCTTTTACAGCGTTACGGTGACGCTTGGCGGCCAGTTGCCTATGCATCTCGCGCTATGAGCGATGCAGAACAAAGATACTCTCAGATCAAAAAAGAGGCGATGGCAATTAGCTACGGATGCGAAAAGTTTCACCAGTTTGTTTATGGACGCAAGATTGTGATTGAAGCTGACCATCGTCCGTTGAATGCCATTGCTACAAAACCTATTGGTGACATGCATCCACGACTTCAGAGTTTCTTTCTGCGTTTGTTCACCTATGACTTTGATCTTTACTTCGTGCCAGGCAAGCAGCTGCTCCTGGCGGACATGCTGTCCAGGGCGTCACCAAGTGCCGCAGGAGACGTTGGATTCAACGAGGACGTGGAAGTCCATGCTACGAGAATTGTTCCCGAAATGGTAAGCAAAAAGACCATGAATTGCCAAGCAAAGGAAACTGCAGCCGATCCCGAGTTTGGAGCTGTTATCGACTACTTGTGTTGCAAGGGAAAGCTCGAGGGCCCATTAAAATCGTTCGCATCCGAGTTATCCTTCGTACAGGGCATTGTATTTAAGGGATTCAACGTGGTTATCCCAAAGTCATTGATGCGAGAAATACTCGACCGCATACCCAAGGGCACTTGGGTATGAACAAGGCCGAAGCAAAAGCTCGACGTCTGGTTTTCTGGCCAGGGCTTAATATGGAGATCGAGAAGATGCTACAGGGCTGTACAGCCTGCCGCAGGTACGCTAATACGCAGCAAAGTGAGCCGCTAGTATTGAGACCGACAACACAAAACACGTGGTACAGAGTTGGAGTCGACATTTTTCAGCAAGGTGGAAGTTCATACCTCTGTGTCTTCGATGCTTTGTCCAATTTCCCAGAAGTCGAAAAGCTAACGGTCTTGACCACTATATCTGTAATCGAAAAGCTGAGCGCTATTTTTGCTAGATATGGCATCCCAGAAGAAGTTTGCAGCGATAATGGTCCTCCATTCTCGTCCTATGAATTTGCACGTTTTGCCTCAAGATACGACTTCCAGCATGTGATATTTATCCCCGGATTCCCTCAGTCCAACGGCCTCGCTAAAAAAGGTGTTCAAATTGTCAAACGAATCATGAAGAAGACTGCAAAAACGAAACAGGACTTCTGGCTTGGGCTATTGAGCTATCGTTCTTTCCCCTCGAAGATGATCGTTCTTCTGGTGAACTCCCCCAAGGCAGACGCCTACGCACGAGACTTCCAGACTTCAGCCACCACTCAAACATTCCCGTGACTAAGCACAAACAGTCTGATGATCGGGGCAGATGCTTGCCAGCACTCAGGAAAGTTAAAGTTGTACGCGTCAAAGACAAGGCATGTACCAGAAAGGCGCAAGTGCTAAAACGAGTCGCACCGAGATCCTACGAGGTGGCCACGGAGGACGGCAGAAGGTGTCGACGTAACCGGTGGCACCTACTGAGGACAGGTGAACAGGATCGGGAAGACTTTGAAAGTGAGTCCTCGTCGAACGATGAACGTGATGGCCTCGACGAGCCAGGAGGGCTTGGCATGAGCCCAGTGACGAACATCGAAGCCCCCGTATTCTTTATCCGACAGATTGACAGGTATCTTTGCAGTTAAGTTGTCATTTTAAGATTTGATAAGGTGGTCTGACGCATGCGCCACCATTTGTTCTTTTTTCTGTGTGTGATCTCCTCGCCCTCTTGGCTGTATATATTTTCCCGTCATCTGTGCGGTAAAATTTGTTTCAAGTCTGCGCTCTGTCCTATCTCTCTGCTATATCTTCCCTCTGAAACATTCTCTGCGCACTAATAAAGTATATTTATCTAAAAAATTACAATACCAGCCAGCCCAAGTAGCCACTCCTTTGGTTTCGTTACGGCGATGCGCCCATGCACCATCTCCACCAGCCTTCACTCTCGTCTGTGGGGGCAGCTGAGAAGTGCACGCTCTCACCGCCAGGGTGGCCGTGGAAACTCCAGCGCTGGTTCCCTGTACTAGCAACGTTTAGGATTCGTTGGTGCGGGTTCCGGAGAAAAAACCTTCGAGAAGGATAACTTGAACATAGCAAACTTTGAACGACCCTTTTACCGGGGATTAGTGACACAAATCAAACCTCATGGGCACATCATCAGCACTATGGGGAGGACCCTAGAGAACTGGAGATGGCCGGACTGTGAAGACGCAATTTTGTACTCAATTGAATCGACTAGGCAAACACAGTATCTTTGAAGTAAAACATCTAGATTGAGGAGGTACATGTATGAATAAGTTTTCATACAACTGTGAGGTTGTTAGAACACAAACCAGTGGTAGATAACTCAAATGAACTTTTATTGTGTACTGTGTGCTAGCCTATTTTTTCCCAATCATATGCAGTCAAAAACAACTTTGTCGCAAAGCTGCCCCACACGATGTAGAGTCATTTGGACCTACTCCCCTTTTGCACCTCATAGAGCCATTTGTATGAAAATAGTGGATCAATAGAACGCTCCGTAGTGCAAGAGAAGGTTTTATAAACGATCTTCCATTATTTATTTGCCTTTATATTGTATATTCTCTAACAAGAGAAAAAACATGAAAATCTGTCTCAAAGTAACCCCATGTCACGTTAGTACAGGTCTTCTACATCTAATCTAAATTCACTGCATGCCTTCGGATCAATCTGCCGCATATTTATCACGATAGCCCCTGAATCGGGCACAAGAAAGGGATCAATAACGCTACGCCATGCCCCAAAAATAACTCATGACTGCTGTTAAGGCACTACAACACGAGGTAAACCACAAGGTCAAGTTCAACGAAATGATAGGACTAAAATGCCAGTAAACCTCTGGTGTTAACCTTGAATAAAATCAAATATTGCTTCAAAGCAGTGTTTGCAGTGGCTGGTGTTGCACCAGAAGCTGGCAATGTTTTCTTACAGGTACACTGAAGAGAACCAATGTCTCAGTTTAGACTGACACTCTGCACACCAAGACCTCTCATGCCACAAGTTTATTATTAGTGGAGAAAATTAGGGTTGAAGTTTATTTTTTAATTTCGTGATGCTCAAATTTTGAAAATGTATTGTATTTCCGCAACATTGGCTTGACGAATATTTCTGAAACTTCGAATCTCAAGTTCATCACACCGACAAATGACAGTGCACCTAACTTTGATAAATTGTTATTTACGTAAGACCCAGTACACGTGTTTGAATTTCATGATGTCGTGTGGTTTCGTATGAGCGGCATCTTTACCCACATTTTCTTTTCGCACGTTTTCTCACTTACCAAGCGTCGTTTTGTGGTACAAGTGGTATTTCCAGGATGGAGAAGTTTCACTTGACTAATACGCGAAAAATGTTTTTTGTTTTAGTGTCTTTTAAAGGTGTACCCAGACAATTTTGAGACATCGCAAAAGGAACATTTTTAATTTCCTCTGTACGCAAGTAGTATTACCACTTAGCACACAATAGTCACCCAGCATGCATAAGATAGTTACTCTGATTTTAAACTTTTTGTTGCAGAGTATTGACATTTTTAATTTCTTCTGTAAGCAAGTAGTATTACCACTTAGCACACAATAGTCACCCAGCATGCATAAGTTAGTTACTCTGATTTTAAACTTTTTGTTGCAGAGTATTGGCAAGCAATGAAGAGGACATTATTAGGACGAGTAAACAAGTTTCCCCCGAGTTTTCAAACGGAGTTCTCGTGCAGCCTAAGTCACAAAAATCACTGTCACGGTTAATAGGAACAATGCACTCATCGTTTATATGTAACACGAGCAGATCGCTTATCTGCCATTCTTACATAGCGAAGTGCCAAGTTCCTGCAACGTCACACGGCCCTGTCATGTTACGGAGAAGCCACACACTTGATATCAAAACTTAAAATGTCTTTTAGAGGTAAAGGTATTAAAAATATATGCGATGCTTTCCCCGGCAACCAAGAACTCTCCTATTGAACCCAATTGTCTTCTGTAAAACAACAATTCCTAAGTATTGAAAATTTGTGTCAATACGGCTTCAGGTTATTGCAACAAGATGAATCGGGACAGTAATATCAGATGGTTTTGCAGTATGTATTTCGGTACATGCACGATTACCTGATCAACTGTGAAAGGAACATTGTTAACGAATGTATGGTAGATCACAGCCAGCCTATAGGTGCTCGCTCGCTCCGTGCTTTTATGGCCCAAGCAGCCACCGCGAGTAAAATATAGTTGCTTTTATACAGTGTCAGCGCACTCCTCATGAGGGCGTCGACAACCAACTCTTCAGAACGCCTTTTGCCGCATACGCATTGCATTATAAATCAGCTGTACCCGGCCACTTTCTCGTGCCAATTACTTTTCCATTCGTAGGAAGCAGTGAGAGTAATATAGGTGTGTGAGCACAGCCTGCATTTTTGGAACTCATGCATTGGGTAATGAATACGCACACGCAACAGCACAAAGATCTTTTTTTTTCAAGGGTCGAACACAATCTATTCGCTAATTCGAAAACGCTTGAGGCTTGTATGGTTGCATTTGTCATTTAGGTGCACGTTAAAGAACTCCACATGTTGAAAATTCCCCAAGCCTTTTACTATGGCGTCCTTCGTGAACATATCAGTGAAATAAGTCCCTCGAAGGAAAATCCTTGAAAATGACAGTTGATTCTTGGGTCATACATTGAAGATTCCCTGCTACTGGCCTGTCTGAAAAGTGTGAAGAAGATTCACGCAGAAGGGTCGGCGCTAATTTTGAAAAGTTTCTCCGGATTTTTCTAGGTAATTGTATAAATTTTTATGGATCAAGATGACATGCCATCTTGCTTTGTTTACAAGCCCATACAAAAGCATTTCTGGTTAGAAACAATGACACTACTTCAGCTAAAAGCATCACAACAAAGTTTTGCCAACAGCGTTTTTTTTTCAGGCGCAATGAAAATATATTAGTTCTGATGAGAACATTTTCTGATTCTCTGAAATTGTGTAGTGCCCCTGCGTCTCTGGCGAGCCATATTGCATATCAAAATGTTTCACATTTTTTCATCAGCACTGAAGATTGCGGCTAGGATTGTGTGCGCTTGGAGTTGTTTTTTTTTTCTTTACTACAACGACTTTTCAAAACTGTATCACTACATGCTCTTTCATGTTTTTAACTTTTGTGTTTTCATTCTGAACAATTATTATTTTCATTGGCATTCTTATTACTATTGCTATTACTCCTGCTATTGCGAGTGCTATTCACACCTACTTGTGAAAAATAGTGACCATTCATTTAGGCTTCTACTGTCACCTTTTTGAAAGACGTATTTCAATAAACACGTCATGTGATAACTTGAACAACAATGTGCAAAATTTATCATTTTTATGGGCACTGGCTGCCGGCATGTGGATTCGAAGCAAATGTCCCCAAAAATATTTTTCTCACAAAAAAAAGATCACGTTGTCTGTCATTTCGTCTGCCAGTTAGTGACGGATCACGTGGCTGAGCCTTCTGAACGCGACGCACAATAGTAGATGCGTGCAGAATGGAATATTTCTCAATTCACTCCTGTCTGTAGTATCATAAATAGTTGTCCTATATGCTTCCTACCATGTTTCTATTGCATTGGTATCACCAGGAAGTGTGACAGTAGAAATAAACCTGAGCATTATTTGAGTGCGCTAGCCTTTTTTTTCCAATGGACGACGGCGAGTTAGTTTGGAACGAGATTGCAGCGATAGGCAGAAGCACAGCCTCCTTCCTATACACAGGCCGTTAAAAAAGCGAGCGTGCGCCTCTAGACTGGCCGCAGGTATATATACTCGGGACAATAAAGAGAAACAATGACTTGACTTAGATTAACAAACTGTTGTCTCGGAACTCTATTGCTACAAGTTTCACGGTCATCACTTCATTATTAATGAATGAAATCCTAGGTCAAAATTACAATGTTAAATTTTGTGTTTAAACATTTTCCAGGGGTGCAACAGCCAAACAAGATATTGAAACAATTTTCGGAGCAGCAAAATGTTACTTTTGGAGCACTAAAACTCAAATTCGGAGCAGGTTACAAGCGAAAAAACATTCATTTTTTTGCCACAAAACACCGAATTTTGAGCACCCTGAGAAAGAAAGCTTACATTTATATATATATATATATATATATATATATATATATATATATATATATATATATATATATATATATTTATTTATTTATTTATTTATTTATTTATTTATTTATTTATTTATTTATATATGTATATATATTCGTGCACCGCTTCAACCGGGACGCTCGTCAATTCAACGAGACAGTCAAGGCCTACTTCCGAAGACCCAGCAAGGTGTCATACATCGACTACCAATTCGAGCAGTTGCCACCAAGACGCTCTCTTGCTGCTGATGGGCTTCATTCGAGTTTTATGGGTGTCGCTTTGATCGCCGAAACCCTCAAGAGTGCACTCGGTCGCGGAGACTTCGAAGCTACCACGGGGTGGTCGACTCAACCAGCAGCTCCCGTCAATATCCGTTCAACACAACAAGACACCCAGGACAAGAACTCTGCATATCAACAGACACCAGGAGCCCCGCACCAGAAGCCACACCCACCCAACATCACAGATGAGTTCTCGACGATTGGCGAAACTGTGACTCCCGCGAGCCACAAGCACCCCCTCACCATCATCAACAGCGTACCACTACTAGGGCCTAAGTCTGCTGAATAGCCAACACGCGTCCCTCCATATCGGATGTCAAGACCAAAAGCACTACACGACAGCACCACTACAACACTCCTCAAAGGGAAGCCTGCTGAACTACGAAACCGCGTCCCCTTATTGCGGACCCCGGAACTGCCTACGAACACGTTCGCCGGGAGCCCAACGCCGAAATCGTCCCTACAACGACGAAGGCCTGTCGCACATTACTACAACCTGCGCACCTCATCAGTGCCATCCCCGCACCCAAAAGAAGATTGACTTCTGAAATGTAAGTCCAGCTCATCGCTTCCCAGTTGCAGTGCCACTTTCCTTAAAGTACGAAAACTTGCTGACAAACGAATTAGACATTAAATGCATAAATCAACTTTGCAAGTGTACCTTTGTGCTAGAATAGCCCCCAAGGGTATGACACTCTCCCTCACACCAGCCGCTACAAATCTAGATGAACACGACCAAATAACATGGAAAAATGTCCTCCTTGAGGCATCTCTTAAATTAACAGAAATTGCTCTTATTCACAGTGATAACCAGGTAAAGAAACTGGTCGCTATGACCAACACCATTCTCCGCCACAACACTTTATCAAACGAAGAAATTACCCGATTAACAGAATTTGAACAGAATAAATACCAAGCCATCATGACCACGAAAATTCATAAACTCAAAAGACACCACGTGCCAAAACCCGCGTTCCCTGATATAGTTCCTTATCACTACAACACCACCACCCAGGAAACCACTAACGGTACAAACGAGCACCGATCTAGGAACACACCCTGTGACACTGTGGTTGTAAACTTATCGGACACGAGCTTGTCACCTGACGAAGAAAAACTGCTGTCTAAGGAACTAAGCTTTTGCCCGACCACAAAATTTTTCGATGAATTCCACTTGCTCCGAGACCTCGACAACTTCGCTCGAAGCTTAAGGTTGCGCGAATATTTCTTGGACACGACTTCTAACCACGAAACAATTCACCGGCGTAAATCAAATGATTGGACACCGAACAGTAATCGAGACAAGTACTTGGACCTTTATATCACCGCAGTCCAGAATGATATAGTACACGAATACCAAAGACAGAAAGAAAACCGAGAAATCTTGACAAAATCTGAAAAAATAAGTATGAGAAATTTGGCATCTAGGACAGACATAACAATAAAACCCGCTGACAAAGGAGGAGCAATTGTAGTCCTTAATACTACCAACTACTTACAAGAAGCATACCACCAACTAGACGACTCAAAATTTTACAAACGCCTCCCATGTGATCCGACAGACGAATACAATTCTATCGTATCAAGAGAACTAAAGAAACTGTTGGATGCAGAAAGGATAACCAACACTGACCACAAACTGATGCAAGCAGCATACCCTCGTCCAGGTCGCTTCTACATCCACCCATAAATTCATAAACCCGGTAACCCAGGTCGACCAATAATATCAGGCATCGGTACAATAACTGAAACCATATCAGTGTACGTGGACAAACTAATAAGCCACATTCCAAGCACCCTCGCGTCGTACATAAAACACACCACACATTTTCTTCGAGACATTGCAGGTCTGTGTGTGCCGAAAAACTCGTACTTGGTTACTCTTGATGTCTCTTCATTGTATACAAATATTCCTCACGATGACGGCATAGGTGCATTACAAAACATGTGCACAAACCATAGACAATCTAACACCCCAGATTTCTCTGCCATCGCAACTTTGACGAGGATGGTCCTCGAATTAAATTTATTCGAGTTTAACCAAGAGTACTTTCGACTAATAAGCGGGACCGCTATGGGCACCAATATGGCACCTAACTATGCAAACATATTTATGGGAAAGCTAGAATCTGAATTTCTTGCAAAAAGTTCCTTAAAACCAATGTTATACAGAAGATATATAGATTACATCTTTCTTATTTGGACCCACAGCAAGAACGAACTTCTCAGCATTATCGACACTTACAATGCTGTACATCCGAACATACACTTCACACACACATACTCGCAAGTAACCATAAATTTTCTTGATGCAACCATAACGATAGAAAAAGAGAAGCTCTCTACAACCCTATATCGCAAACCAACGGATCGACAACAATACCTCCATTACCAAAGCGATCACCCACGCCACTGTAAAAACAGTATTTCATACAGCCAGGCTCACCGGTTTAAGCGAATCTGCTCTAGAGACGCTGACTTTGACACGAGCTCACAGAGGCTAAAACTTATGCTCGAGAAACAAAAATACCCGCCACATGTAAATAATGACGCTGTTCAAAAAGCGAGAAAACTAAAGCATGAAGACTTACTTATGAAGCAACCACCGCAAGAAGACCCACAACGAACAAACCTCTGCTTGACTAACAGCACAAACTTCCCCAATGTAAACAAAATCTTTAAATGACATTACAACATTCTGGAACAAAGTGAACGTCTGAAACGCGCATTTCCATCCGCTCTAGGCGTTGTTTACCGACGACCACGTAACCTCAAAGACACACTTGTCCACTCTCAAATTAACACATCACCCCCCCATAATTCATGCCAACCTTGTTTAAAGCCACGATGTCTTGTATGTAAGGTGATGCGAGAAACACACAAAGCAACCACCACACAATCCAAGTTTTCGATTAACATACGAGGAAACCTAACATGCGATTTCTCTAATGTGGTATACCTATTCGAATGCAACGTGTGGTATGCAGTACATCGAAGAAACAGAAACACCATTTAGGATTCGCTTCAATAATCACAGAGCCCATGCGAAATCAGCCCCAAGTGTACCTCTCTCTAAACAGTAAAGTGAAAACATCTCTCTAAACATCTCAATGTTCCCGACCAAGCATTCGACAAACTATCAGTAACGCTCTTAGAGACGGGATTTAAATCAAATCGAGAACGTGAACAACGAGAGTCATACCTTATCCACCGATTTAACACCCTCAATAGAGGAATAAATGAGAATCTTGGAACACTTGCAGCAAATAATGCATTAGAAAGCAATAACGGCAATAATGAAAATAGTAACTGAGTTCACGGCACTGCAGCTGCGAAGGGCACTGGACAACTCAAAACAATTCCAAGCGTAACTGCTATTCTTAAGTGCAGGTGTCGTCTGTTTTCTGTCTTCTTTTACTACCCAATCATTTGTTCCATGCATGACATGCCCAACAGCAACCCTGTGCACAGCCGGGAGGCCCCCACTGCACGCGTAATCCAGAAGCGGGCAAGGAATTCGCATTGCGCCCGCTTACCAGCCTCTGCCGCAATATGCGGAACCCCTCTTTCCACGACGATATGTTGACGGGACCTCGAGTAGTTAAAGGCTTAAAACTTCCTAAAATGCCCGCTTACCAGCCTCTGCCCCAATACGCGGTACCCCTCTTTCTACGACGAAATGTTGACAGGGCTCCAAGTATATAAAGGCTTAGACCTTCCTAAAAAAGCTCTTTTTTGCCCCACACCGAACCGCCAGTGCCAGGAGGCACCGTCTGGTCGGGAAGAATGCGTTAGTGAAAGGAAGCATACACAGGCCACTGACATCAGAAAGGTGAAGGGGAGAAAGGGGAGAGAGATTAAGGGGGAAGTGGAGGGAAGAGTGAAAGGGGGGCACCCGAGGGGAGTCCACCTTATATTCTTTTTTTCTTTTTTTTCTTCTTTTTTCTTTCTTCTCTTATTTTTTCCTTTTTCATCTTTTTTTCTTTTTTTCTGTGTTTTTCCTCTTTCCTGGTCCTGTGATTTGAGATTGTATAAAGCTGAGCACCAACAACTATGCCTTTAATCCTGATGAAGGCCAGACTCAAGGCCGAAACGTCGAAATAAACCACGTTGTGACCGCTCACGGAGTATCTACTGGACTATATATATATATATATATATATATATATAGGATATGGCACAACGGGAGCGTTGTCAACAAGGATAAATATATTTATTTCCCAACAGTTTCGGGAGGGGACCTCCCTTCATCAGGGGATGAGTTATACTGACATGAGCTTCCAAACTTCCTTGCTGCCGCATCCCTCTCGCCTTGAAAGACGTTTGCGAGAGTGAGAGGGAACTGGAAAAAAAAGAAAAAAAGACGAAAAAAGAAAGAAAAGAAAGAAAGTAAAAAAGAGGAAGAACCACTGTCAGCACTGAGAACGAAGCCAACTGTCCGTCTACATCCACCTATGGTTCATATCACGTGCTGTTCAGTTCTTGGCGTGTGTCGGGCCACCCAAGATTGTCGCCGCGGTGCCGGGAGGGTCCGGGACGGCGTGCCTAAAGAAAGGGGTTTCCCCGTAATTGGTCGTTCGGCGGGCGGCGGGCGGTGTGTGTAAAGGAAAGGTTTCTCGTTAATGGGTCGGTCGGCTATTTACCTTTAATCTTCGTCCGTTTCCCTTCAGCGGTCATGAAGTGGTAGGCGAACGTAAACACTTTGTATGTGCATGTGGAAAAAAAAAGAAGAAAGGACAGTGTACACGTACGAGTCAGTCAGAAAAAAGCATGGTCTCCAGCTATCAATCTTTGTCACCAATTTTCTCCTGGCTTACTTCTCGGAGGCAGCTGAGTTTTCCGGGGTCCTCGTTGATACCGGCTGCTAATGTACGAAATTTGAAAATAAAATATGCCTCACGCTGTTCGCGCTCGCGTCTGTTTGAAAAACCGGACTGCAAAAGAGTTACGCTAATATTTTCAAAACTGTGGTTTGGCAGGCGCAGATGTCTAGATAAAGGTAGCTTCGGCAGTGAAGTGGCGTATATATATATATATATATATATATATATATATATATATATATATATATATATATATATATATATATATATATATATATATATATAGTGGCGTATATATATATAGTGGCGTATATATATATATATATATATATATATATATATATATATATATATATATATGCAAGCCATTTACCATTCCCTGAATCATGCACAGCGAATATAAGCACTGCTATTTCAAAAAAGTATTTCCTTTATTCACCCCACTCAGCAAACAATGATGAGGCCCGCATTAGAACTCACCAGGTCTGCCAAATTGTTTGAAAATTGAAATGTGGATTTTCCGAGACGGTGGCCTAAAAATTCGTAAAACTGGAAAAAACTGACTTTCTACAGCTGCAGAGATGTCATATTGTACACCAAATAATTTTGCCAGTAATTTTTAGACATCAGCGAGCATATAGTTCTCACAAATACGTGGCATCTACATACATCAGTCATTGAACAAACCATGCAGTGTCTAGAGACTGCAACTATAAGCCCCTTCTAAATATTATAACGCTTGTCCGCAGGGTGCTTATGTACTATGGCGAAGGTGGCTAAAGTGGTGTTTGTGCACAGGTTAGAACAAGACCCAGAAATTTTCAAACCACAGCATCCCCCTCCACCTCCATTTTTTTTTTCATGAAGGGGTTAGGTTTAGGGCACAACTTTTTGGGTTTCTTGCAAGGTGCGCTTGACCAGATAAAGTAATAATGGCACGTGCCAGTTGGCCTAGCAATGGCACCGAATATCTTTCGCATGTGGCGTTGCTATGGCAACTGACGTGGTCACGGCATGAACAAGCTGGTAGTGGGCAAGCTCGATATGCGAAGAGTTTGTACACTTCCAGCTTTAGTTCCTATTGATTCCTAACATACCATGGCCACACTAGCTGACAAGAAAAGTCATATTTCCAACGAAGTGTTGTTGGCTGCGGCAACACACCTTTTGTGTTGTAGTTGGGTCGTCCAGCCGCTAAATATCTGCTACGGTCAGCAGACCGACATGCACGCGGCATTGTTACTTCATCTGGTCCATCAAGTTTCGCGAGGGTCTTGATCTAATGCGCAGCTATCTTACACAGCGGCTTATGGCTAGGGTCGGCCCGCATATAGATTGATGATGCAAACTACAAGTGGCTAAAGTGGTCTCCATTTCTCGCTCAAATTAAGGCAAATGAGGAAGTTTTGAGACTGGTCGAGAATATTGGTGCAGCGTGGCGCAATTTCGGCAAATTTTATGGTTTCTGCATAATTCCGCACAAAAATGAGGAATTTCATCAAATTCGCGCAACCAGCGCAGCTGTTTGCACCTCTGCACTTGAGCATCACGTAGCGAATTTCAAAATTCTTTTTTTGTATTTTTAGGACATTGCCTCAATGAAATTTTCCAAACCATCATATGCTAAGTCTAGCACCCACTGAACACAATGTACTTCATTTTTATTGAGTAGAAGCTATGTGGGACTCCCCCAGTAGACGCCTTCATTATTTGCTATGTCACTGTGTTTGGCACAGCAATATTAGTGTAATCTCCACCCAAATTTTCTTCTTGCATATTTTCTCCGTTGCCGACCAACATGTCGCGGCAAGAGAGGTGTTTTCGGGATAGTAAAGTTACAGTTACTAATATGCGAAAAATTGTTTTGCTCTTTCATGTCTCTTTAAAAAGAATGAAAGCGTGCTTCACTTTAGGACAGAACTACTGCAGGAAATAAACCTTCAGTTTTTACACCTAAGGCTAACGCCTTACTCAAACTGGGAATAGATGGGTGAAACTTTTTGAAACTTTTTGAAAAGTTGTGAAAAGTTTTTTGAGCAGCGATATTTCAATTTCGGAGCAGTTTGCAGCCTTTATTATGTTGTCCCGGGAGCTTAAAAATACCAACGTTTAGTAATGTGAAGGCACCAGTCCATATTGTCACGGGGTCGTGACGTGGCCGAAGACAGGAGACTTTGTGTTGGAATTGAACTCTTTATTTGGGTGAACCTGTGCCCGGTTAACGGAAAGTTCGATTACAGTAGCAGTCTTGGACTGATAGCGGCGAACGGAGCGTCGGCCGTCGATCAACTACTGACGAGCAGCGTAGCGCGTCGGCATTTATACTCTTGCCGTCGAATATTCTAGCGTTGTTGCTGGCGGTGGCGTAGGTTCCAGAATAATCTGTGCAGTTCGCAGAGTAGACGTGATCTTATCGAAATGATCTACTACACTCCAGGAGCTTCTCGAAAACTGCAGGCGCGGTTCGCGCTGAGAATTGTGTAGTGTTTTGGGACGATAACAAAACTTGGGAATTGGAACGTGGCATTGCCCCCCTCTGAAAAAGGCGTCGTCCCTATGCTTTAACTAAAAATGAAGGTACAACAATAATGCAAGAAAGTACAACGAATAAATTACGATACAATATTAATACAAAAAACACTGAGTTTGTTAACGCCCATTAAACGGCTTGAGGCACGCGACATGGACGACTTCAGGTTGCGATCGGTAACGTTGAGAGTTCGTGGTGCCGTCGAGAACAACCTCGTAATCAAGTGGGCCGAGATGTCCAACCACCCTGTACGGTCCGAAGTACCATCGCAGAAGCTTTTCACTTAGTCCACGTCGGCGTATCGGCGTCCACACCCAAACGCAATCACCGGCCTGGAATTCCACGAAGCGTCGTCGAAGATTGTAACGGCGGCTGTCGGTCGTCTGTTGATTCTTGATACGGAGACGCGCGAGTTGTGGGGCTTCTTGTGCGCGTTGAAGGTACTCACTCACATCGAGGTTTTATTCGTCAGTGACGTTGGGTAACATGACATCGAGCGTCGTTGCCGGTCTCCTTCCGTAGACCTATTTGTATGGAGATATCTGCGTCGTCTCCTGCACCGCCGTGTTGTATGCGAAGGTCACGTACGGAAAAATGGCCTCCCATGTCTTGTGTTTGACATCGACGTACACTTCCAGCATGTCGGCGATCGTCTTGTTAAGCCGTTCGTTGAGGCCGTTAGTCTGTGGGTTGTACGCTGTCGTACGGCGGTGGTTTGTCTGGCTGTATGCCAAGATCGCTTGCGTTAAGTCGGCAGTAAATGTCGCTCCTCTGTCGGTGATAAGGACCTCCGGGGCGCCGTGACGTAGGACGATATTTTCGACGAAGAATTTAGCTACCTCGGATGTACTGCCTTAGGGAAGGGCTTTTGTCTCGGCGTAGCAGGTGAGGTAGTCGGTAGCTACCACGATCCACTTGTTTCCGAAAGCCGACGTCGGGAACGGCCCCAGTATGCCCATACCAATCTGCTGGAAAGGTCGGCAAGGTGGTTCAATTGGGTGCAGAAGTCCCGCTGGCCTTGTCGGCGGTGCCTTGTGTCGCTGACAGTCCCGGCATGTCCTCACATAACGAGTGACGTCGGTGGTAAGACTTGGCCAGTAGTACATTTCTTGTATTCTCGCGAGCGTGCGAAAAACACCGAGGTGCCCTGCCGTCGGATCATCGTGCAGGGTCTGCAGAAGTTCTGGTCGCAGAGCTGAAGGCACCACAAGGAGGTACTTAACTCGTAGCGGTGAAATGTTTTTCTTTTGTAGAAGACCGTTTCGCAGGAAGAACGACGCAAGTGTGCGCTTAAATACCTTCGGAACTTCGGCGGTCCTGCCTTCGAGGTATTCTATGAGGGCCTTAAGTTCCGGGTCGGCCCACTGTCGTTCTGCGAAGTCGTCGGTAGTTATCGTTCCCAAGAAGTAGTCGTCATCCAGGTCGTCGGGTGGTTGCTGGTCGACAGGCGCACGAGAGAGACAGTCGACGTCGGAGTGTTTCTTGCTGGACATGTAAATGACGGTAATGTCATATTCTTGAAGTCTCGGGCTCCATCGTGCGAAGTGACCTGAAGGGTCCTTCAAGGTGGTTAGCCAACACAAGGCGTGGTGGTCACTCACAACTTTGAAGGGCCTGCCTAAGAGGTAGGAGCGAAAATTCAACGTAGCCCAGATGATGGCTAGGCACTCTTTTTCTGTTGTGGAATAATTGGCTTCTGCTTTGGATAGCAATCAGCAGGCGTAAATAATAACCCTTTCAAGTCCGTCCACCCTCTGCACAAGAACGGTGCCAAGACCTACGCTGCTTGCATCAGTGTGTATTTCTGTCTCGGCGAATTCTCGAAATGGTGAAGTAACGGAGGCGTCTGGAGGCGATGTTTAAGTTCCTGGAAAGCGTGTTCCTGCGGCGTTTCCCACTTGAACTCCACGTCGGCCTTGCTAAAGTTAGGGAGAGGATCGGCGATGCGGGCGAAGTTTTTCACGAACCACCTATATTAGGCGCACAGGCTCAAAAATCGGCGCACCGCCTTCTTGTCAGTGGGCGGCGGGAATTCGGCGATGGCGGCTGTTTTCCGTTGATTGGTACGAACTCCAGACTTGCTATTAACGTGCCCCAGAAACAAGAGCTCCTCGTACGCAAATCTGCACTTTTCTGGCTTCAGTGTGAGTCCGGGCGTCTTGATGGCTTGAAGTACAGCTTCTAGGCGCTGAACATGCTTGTCAAAACTCGAGGAAAACACGACAACGTGTTCCAAGTACACGAGGCAAGTCTGCCACTTCAATCCTGCCAGTACTGTATCCATAACGCGTTAAAAAGTTGCAGCCGCTGAGCAAAGACCGAAGGGCATCACCTTAAACTCGAAGAGGCCGTCCGGTGTTATAAACGCCGTTTTCTCTCGGGCTCTTTCGTCGACTTCGTTTTGCCAATAGCCAGTCTTGAGGTCCAATGACGAAGAGTACTTGGCGTTATGAAGCCGATCAAGTGTGTCGTCTATTCGTGGGAAAGGATACACGTCCTTTCTTGTGATTTTGTTCAGGCGGCAATAATCGACGCAGAAACGTAGGGTCCCATCCTTTTTCTTCACTAACACCACGGGAGATGTCCATGGACTCCTGGATGGCTGGATAATGTCATCCCGCAGCATGTCTTCAACTTGTCTCTTCATGGCCTCACGTTCTCGCGTCGAAACCCTGTACGGACTCTGACGGAGTGGTCTGGCATTTTCTTCGGTTATGATGTGATGTTTCGTGATTGGGGTCTGCCGAATTTTCGATGACGACGAAAAGCAATCTTCGTATTGCAGGAGCAGGGTCTTGAGCTGTTCTTGCTTATAGTTCGGAAGTCTGGGCTTGACATCAAAAGCTGTGGGAGGGGCTTGGTTCCTCTGAGCAGGTTCCGCAGAATCGGCGAGGGCGAAAGCACTGGTGGCTTTGAGAATTTCTTCGATGTATGCGACCGTTGTTTCTTTTCGCTCATTTGTGAAATTCATGAGCATAACCGTTGCTTTGCCTTCCCGCAGCTCTGCAATTCCTCTTGCGACGCAAATACTTCGTATGACCAACAGATGCTGACTGCCTTCAATGACGCCTTCCAAGTCACGTGATTTGGGAGCGCCGAATGAAATACTGACGCTTGAGCGAGGCAGAATGGGGACTTGTTCTTTCAGCACATTCAAGGCAAGGTTTCCTGACGGCGTGTGCGGCGGTAGTGCTTCTTCTGTGGATAATGTTATCGACTTTGTTTTTAGGTTGATGGCAGCACCATGGGGGCATAAGAAGTCAATGCCAAGGATGACATCTCTCGAGCTACGCTGTAGGACTACGAAGTCTGTAGGATAAATACGGCCATTAATGGTGACTTTCGCTGTGCAGATTCCTGCAGGCGTTACGAGATGACCTCCGGCTGTGCGGATTTCAGGGCCTTCCCAAGCTGTCCTTACTTTCTTTACCTTCGTGGTGGACAACCCACTGATGACGGAATAGTCGGCTCCAGTATTGACGAGAGCAGTCACATTGTGGCCGTCGACAAGAAGGTCGAGGTCGCTAGTTCACCGTCTCGCATTACAGATAGGGCGTGGCGTCGGGTCACGGCTGCGTCGGCTTGTTCCGCTGCTTTCATGTTGCGTCGTCAGGTCACCTTCGGTAAGGTAGCTTTCGCCGTCAGCGCTTTGCCGGGCTGGCGTTGTGTGTGGAAAGCTCCGTCACGTCGTCGTCGGAGGATCTTCGGTAGTTCGTCGCACAGCAACCGCACCTCCATCGGTTGCTGCCCTTAGTTTCCCGGATACAGGCTAAGAGACCGGCCCCGCATTGGTCCAGAGTACTGCCGGTGGTGCGGTGACGTGCGGTGGCTGGGCGATAGCGAATGAGAAGGGCTTCGTGGTGTCCACTGAGTTCCTGTCAGGTAGTCGACAATGTCACGTGGCCGTTCTCATGGCTGTGGATGTGGTGCATTGACGGCGAAGCCACGCAGTCCCATCTCGCAGTACTGGCAACGGCGGTATGTGTGTCTGGCGTCGCCGCATTGGTAGCAGAGCGGGCAGTGATCAGGGGTGCGCCAGACGTCAGTCTTCTTCGGCGCACTGTGCTGGGCCACTGGCGAACGGTAAGACTTCGGTGGTGGTGGTGGCCACGGTGGCGTCTGGTGACGGAAGTGCGATGGGGCAGCGTTTTGGCGTGCGCGTGCAGGAGGGCCGTGGCGGTGGACTAGAGCAGCATAGTTCATGGCTTGAAGCTGAGGCTCTTGAGGCTGAGGAACGCCCAGCGATTGCTGGACCTCCTGTCGTACGACGTCCGCGACAGATTCCACGTGAGGCTGCACTGAAGGAAGTAATTTTCGCAGCTCTTCTTTAACAATCGCTCGAATCGTCTCACGCAATTCAGTGGTTCCAAGCGCGTGAATGCCGGCGTAGCTTGTAGACGAAAAGCTACGGTTATATTGCCGCGTGCGCATCTCGAGCGTTTCCTCTATCGTAGATGCTTCTGAAGTGAATTCGGCAACCATCTTTGGCGGGTTTCTGATTAGCCCGGCGAAGAGTTCCTGCTTTACTCCTCGCATGAGCAGACGAGCCTTCTCCTAGGACTTGTCAGAGTCAGCGTTGCGGAAAAGTTTTATCATGTCTTCCGCGAATAGCGCCACGTCTTCGTTTGGCATCTGCATGCGGGTTTCGAGAAGAGCTGTGGCTTTCTCTTTGCGTACCGCACTTGCGAAAGTGGTGAGGAACCTGGCGCGTAAACCGTCCCACGTTGTAAGGCTTTGTTCTTGATTCTCGAACCAGGTCCGAGCAGCATCTTCTAAGGCGAAATACACTAGCCGGAGCTTGTTATCGTCTGTCCAGTCATTGAAGGCGGCGACGCAGTCAAACATTTCGATCCAGCATTCCGGGTCTTCCAGTGGCGAACAGAGAAAAGTTGGCGGCTCTTTGGGTTGCCGGAGCAGGAGTGATGCAGGCTGCACGGGGGTGGTCATGGTTGCAGTAGTTGATGTCGGGATCCGGGTCACTCTGGCTGCTTCAGGAACGGGCTCGTACTCTGGATGTAGTCCCCTCTGAATGAGGCTTGTTCGCTGTTAAGAGTTACCGTCCGTGTCTTCTTTGCCGCTTGGGCTGGGGTCGCGGCTTGAAAGGGGGTCCGGAACATCAAAGAAGCAGCACCTCCACCAGATGTCACGGGTCCATGACGTGGCCGAAGACATAAGACTTTGTGTTGGAATTTAACTGTTTATTTGGGCGAACCTGTGCCCGGTAAACGGAAAGGCCGATTACAGTAGCAGTCTTTGGCTTAGGAGAATTTTATTTCCGTATATATCATACACAGCCTATGTGCACACATAAAAATGGACAATGGTAAACAGTGCGTATGTACAATGCAAGCAGTTATATACAGCGAAAGAACCTATTGCATATGCAGTGATGTACAATGCAAAAATTGTTCAACAAACACAGGATATTTTTGCCATCGAGATGAATAAACTTATATAAACAGTAGGCTACATGAACAAACAAGGGGAGGTCATTCAAAGTGAAGGGTGATGTTTTGCATTCACCTGTGAGGGCAATTTGCCCTCGCGCTGAAGAACAATACTGCACAAAAGGACATGTTTCTAAGGAAGAAAAGAAAAATACACACTGTAATGTCTTAGGGGTACAAGCTCTAGCCCACCTCATCAATAGGGAAAAGAAGGCATGGACACTCCGTAGTTTTTTACGATAATAAACCGCATAGACCAACATCGGAGGAAAGCCTCCTCTCCCAGCATGACTAGTTCTGTGTTAAGATGCATAACCATTTTGTTTCTTAGCCGATGTAGTCGGGGAAACATGGCTCTCTGGGGGCGTCCCCTCAGACGGGCCAATACCCTTCGTTTACATAAGACGAAGGCTCTGATAGCCATTAAGAGTACGACAAAGTTATCCCTGTGGCTTGACTTCCACTGCATACTTGTTTGGAACATTTGGGTAACCATGCGCCAAAAGGTGCGTGCTACTATACATTCATTGAAGACATTATTCAGTGTTTCGACGCGACCGCATTGCGGGCATGTGTCGGAGGGCGCCACGCCCCACGCCGTAAGGCGGTCGGCCGTTGGTAAAACCTCCCATTCCCTAAGCCAGTTTAGGTCGCGGACCTCAGAGGGGAGAGACGTCTTTATAAAAGTCCAATGGCGGTTCCTGACACTGGGGTCACTCAGCCAAGATTTCGACATGGTGTTAGCGAACGAGTGAAGGCCCCCTGCAGCGTCGCTTCTCGACAATGGAATTGGGGTTGTCTGGGCGTACGCGTGGGTGGATCGGGCAGCATTATCAGCAAGGTCATTACCGACAATACCACAATGTCCCGGTAACCATTGGAACACCACGACATGTCCTTTCAATAAAACTTTGTGAATCACTTCTCTTATTTCATTCACTGGTTGTTGATGCTCCCTTTGTCGTAAAGCTGATTGAAAGCTCTGAAGAGATGCCTTGGAGTCACAGAACACAGCCCAATTTTGAGGTCAGGCTTCCGCAATATAAAGTATAGCAGCACGTAAGGCGGCAAGCTCCGCTGCTGTGGATGTTGTCCTATGCAACAGTTTGAACTTTATAGTGACCTAGTTCGTCGGTATGACAAGAGCACCTGTGGAGGTGTCAGCCGAGACCGATCTATCGGTGTGAATGTGGGTCCTCTGGCCGTATTTTTTGTTCAGTAGCGACAATGTCACCTGTCGTAGTACTACTGTTGAATGATGGCTCTTGTTCGCTATTTCCGGAATAGTGAGGCACACCTGTGGTAGTTCTAGGCACTTCGGAGGTGACGCTGGTCTTGTTGCTAGAGTGAAGCCAAAAGGAAGGCGTTCTCTATGGGCAGAAGTAATCTTTGAAAACATCGCTTGTGGTCTTTGAAGTGGCAACACTGCAACATGGTGACCAGGAACTCGGCAGAGGTGTCTTATGTGGGCTCTCAAATTGTCAGTGGTGATGTATGTTTGAATTGGATGCTCTCTTGCGATCATGATTGCCCCGTAGGTTGAGGTGCATCGCGGCAATCCTAAGCACACGCGTAGTGCTTGTTCTTGCAGACTTTCGAGGGTGCGGATGTTTGTCTTGCGCGTACTTGCCAGTAAGGGCAAGCTGTAGCGCAAAAATCTCAGAAACAGTGCCCTGTATAGCTGCATCATTGACCTTATCGATGTGCCCCAAGATTTTGCACAGAGGGACCGCATTATATGGACGATGGAAGTTAGCCTTCTCTTCAGGTAATTGGAGTGGGCGCTCCATGAAAGGTCCCTGCAATAATCACACTCAGGAAGCGATGGTTCTTCTGGTATGGAATATTTTGTCTGTTGATGGTAACGAGGTATCGTGTCATGGCTCCGCGAGTAAACGCAACCAATGCACATTTCTCTGTTGAGACGTAAAGACCTTGCTTGCGGAGATATGAGCATATCCGGGTGGCAGCCTGCTGGACTCTTGCACGTACTTGTAGACGAGTTACAGCCGAAGTCCATAGACAAATATCGTCAGCATATATGAACATGAGGATAGTACTTGGCAAAACTTCACAAAGTCCTACCATCATGAGGTTAAATAAAGTGGGACTTAATATGGCGCCCTGAGGAGTACCACAGGACGTATAGTAATTGGTGGTGAGTCCATCCGAGGTTTGTACAAAAAGGACCTTCTCGTCAAATAATCCTGGATCCATTGGAACATCCGACCACTGATTCCGACCGCTTCCAACGAGTCTAGGATGGCTTGAAGTGTTACGTTATCATAAGCCCCATTGACGTCGATGAAGAGTGCCAGTGGTATGCACTTGAGGCTCTTCTGTTGCTGGATAAATGTTGTGAGATAAATCACGTTGTCAAAAGATGGCCTACCTCGCCGAAAACCCGTCAAAAAGTTTGGGTATACATTGTAGCGCTCGAGGTACCATTCTAGGCGTGTAAGTATCATTCTTTCCATGGCTTTTCATACGCAACTTGCGAGGGCAACAGGGCGAATTGATGTCAAATCAATTGGTGACTTTTCTGCTTTCAGTCTTGGCACAAGTCGACTTATCTTCCAATGCTTGAGAACAATGCCCGCCTGCCTTGAGTGGTTCTAATAGCCGGACACCTGACCCCTTGCCTCCTGTTGAAGTTTGGCTCGAGCGGCGTAAGTAATGCCATCGGGTCCTGGTAAAGATGATCATCGGGAAGCCGTCAAAGATTCGTCAAGTTATTTTATAGTGAAAAGATTGTCCATTTCGGAAATGTGGGGTTCAGGAATAACACTTCTAATGGTGCTATCGGACAAGGCGGACACACCAGCGGTTCGCGTACAAAACTCATTTGCCACTTCAAGTTGGGTGTGGCCTAAATGTAGGGCTAAAGCCATGAAAGGATGTCTTTGTTGGGGAGTCGAGCGCAGGCCACGAATAGTGCTCCAGATGCGTGACAACGGCTTTCGGGGATCCAATGGTTTGCAGAATGATTTCCAGCGTTCCTGTTTAAGTTTGTATTAACATCGTTAGACGTTTTTCTGTATGCGTCGTGCTAGCCTCAATTCGCATACTGCTTTCGCCCGCCTGTATCTCCTTTTCTCCCTTCAGCGAAGCGCGCGCAGTTTTTCCAGTTCAACGCCGAAATCTGAATGCTTGCCGGTGAACGGGAGGAGGAAGAGTTAGGAAGCTTCCCTCATTGCCTCTTTGATGACATCCTCCAAGTTTTGGTCAGGGTCTTCACGGCATGTATTTACCGCGAGTAACTGAAATTTGGACCAATCAATTCTTCGTATTGTGGTATTAGGAGAGGAGTTAGTAAGACTCCTTACTCACATATAAGTTTGAATGTGGTCACTCCCATACGTTTCGATGTCTGAAAACCAGTGCACTTGTGACCAGAAGTTTCTGTATACCAGAATCAAATCGAGGCAACTGCTGTACGTAAGGCCCCGCAGGTATGTAGAACTGCCATCACTTAAAAAACATAGGTCATGTTTGGAGGCGATTGTCACGAGGTTATTTCCTTTAGCGTTGATTGTAGAACTACCCCAGAATAATTGATGTGCGTTGAAGTGTCCAGTTAGAACCCACGGGCCCGTAGTTGTTGTCAGTATGTCTCGTAGTCGGTCTTGTTCAAGTCCTCCGGATGGTGATATGTAGACACCAATGGGTGTGAATGACACTTTTTCCTTTTTAACACGTAAGCAGACATATTGATTGTAATCATGCGGTTGAACTGCGTGATGCATATATGTGAAATCTGTGCGAATGTAAAAGAACCACCTTGCTGCGTTCCTCGCACGTTGAAGAAACGAAAGATTCGTACCCTGATAGTTTAGGAGGTTGTTGCACGTTTGGTGTACATATAACTATTGCAGGAAAACGATTCATGAATATATACTGACAGAATGAAGAGATGCAGGATCTCAGGCCTCTCGTGTTCCACTGCATTATCGACGCTTGTCGGACCGCGTTGCGGAAGGAGAAAATTGGTCGAGCCATGGTTGCTACTGGAGACTTGCAAATACTGGACTTAGAGCATCCAGTACTTGTAGTGTACTCTGAGCGAGTGGAGACTTCAGGCTGCTGCACAGCTTTCGCATGGCATCCAGCAGTGTTCGGAATATTTACAGACTTCTGTGTCCTCCTCAGGCAGCTTGTCAGCCGCTGGCTGGAGTGATGTAATTGTCGATTTTCGCTTGGAATTTGCAGGTGGCTGTGATTTCGGCAATGAAGGCCAAACTGATTTATCTGCAACAGTGCTGCTCGTTGGTTTGCTGACCACGCTGGCCGCCTTCGGTCTGGGAGGCAAGGGCAGTGGAAGAGAAGGGTGGTGGAGTAGCGCTTTCGATGCAGCGTCTGCGGCATTCTTTGATGAACTGCGGTGACGATAACGCCTCCTTCGGACAGTCCTGGCAGCCTCTCGATGCGACAAATTGTCTCTGACCATTTGTTTTAATACCGCTATTTCCCGTTGGAATTTGGGGCATTCTTTTGATGAAGCTGCATGTGACCCATGACAATTCGAGCATTTGAGGGTAGTTGCTTCGGAGTCATCCGCAGAATGGGCTTCCGCACAACTAGGACACACCGTCCTATTTTTGCATACGCTTCTCACGTGCCCTGTGCCTGGTTAACCTCCCTGCCTTCCCTCTTGTTGTTTCTCCCCCCTCCCGCAGTGTAGGCGTGCTCAGGGTTTCCCTCTCGGGGGAGGGGTCGTCAACGCTCCCTCTCCCAACTTAGTCAATGTATGGGGTAGACTTTTTGCCCCTCTTGTGACCTTTCTCTTCTCTTTCCTCTCTCTCTCAGTTTTATGCCCCTTCTCATTCCCCCAGCGTAGGGTAGCAAACCGGACATGTGCCTGGTTAACCTCCCTGCCTTCCCTCTTGTTGTTTATCGCTCCTCACGTGGCCCATCTTCATGCACTTATAACACTGTAAGGGCTTCAGTACGAAAGGTCGCACAGATTGCCGGAAATGGCCCACCTTTATGTGTGAAGCAAGAGAGTCGCCCTTGAACATGATCTTCAAGCAGCGTCAGTTTCCCAAAAGGACAACTTTTGCGATGACACTGGCTTCATTTGCCGGTTTGACTAGAACATCGAAGTCGGAGCTGGGAATGGCAGTATCTACATTGTAGATGACTCCAGTGACGACGTTAGAGCTCACAGGAATCTAGGAGCGAACTTTCATTCCCCCCAGCTCGTTGACGTTGCGCAGTATATTAAGTGCCGCAGCATGTAAAACCTCAATGGCCAAGACGTTCTTACGCGTGTTCACTCTGATGTCTGTGACCTCATTCGGCACGAGTCCTTTCAGCATCACCAAAACAGATTGCCAGTTGAGGCGCTTCATGTTACCGTCCGGTACCTCAGGGACAAAAAGGATAGTGTTTGTCACGGGTCTCCTTGGCACACTGTCGTTCAACGTACCCGATGAGGAAGATGTTCTGACGTTCCGCCTGTTCACTTTACGGCTCAGCACCAGCTTAAAGTCGTCGTCGTCCGACGGCACTTCACTGCTCATTGAGTAAACAAGAGTGCCCTTGCTGTCGTAGTCGCTGTAGAGTCCCGTACGCTTCCTGGATGCGGCCACCGGCGACGCTGTCGTAACTGGCGGACGTCCGTGGGGGTTCACGTCCATCACCGACGGACACGGATGTGATATTCGCGAAGTACACTTATATATAGCTGAAAAAAGAGAGCACCTACTGAAACAGCGATCTGCTAAGCAATCACTTCATCGTCGTCTCTCTCAAAAGATATCAAACATGGGAAGAGTGATATGCACAAGCTACTTTAGCCAACTGAGCCGTTCCTTGCTTTTGGTTCTGTTTGACTCTCCCACTGATTATAGGATGTCCTGAAGACACATACACCACAAAATTGCACATGGAGCATGTGATAATAAGACAAATGAACTAGTTATTCGCTGACCACAACAATCCTGTTTGCTCTTCTGCACTCAGACTTGAGAAAAGAAACTATATAAATATGACTAAGCTAGATTTAGAAACACTGTGAGAAAGAAATCGCAAGATGTCACATGCCAAATCTACAAAAAGATGCACAGCTGCTGACAACACAGGCAACAGTCTTCAGTACTACAAGCAGTTCCTCACTCGTAGCTTAAGATTTATTCATAGATATTGCCTTTCAGTTGTGAGGACCAGTCCTGACACCAGCTGTCAAATGACCCTCATGTTTTGGAGGTTACATCAATTTTGACACATTTTCCGGTTTGTAGCGTGTACCCCCATTTATTTCTCGCAAGACAGCCAGCTGGCCTTAGCCACCCCACTCAAACAAAATAATAAGCAACAACGAGTGTGAAATAAAACTCTCTACTTTACAGGAACATGCTTGCCAGATCTGTGCAGAGCACTTCTTTCCACAGACTTAAAAAAAGCAGTAGGGAAGAGGGTGGAGAGAGGTGTGTGGTTCTGTATTTGAGAAAACAACACGATGTCGTAAGCGTGCGTGTTTTTTGTTTATAAACGATTTACCCTACGTGTTATGTGTTCTATGCATCAGCACTTATGAACTCACAGAAACGTGTATTTTTTTGCGCGTCGTACTGTGAGTTCAGTTAAGTCTACGTACTGCGTAAGCTAGCTAATGTTTTGGCTACACTAGGGCAATTTATATGTATATATATATCAAAATAATCATCAAAAAAGTTTTCCACAAAAAAATTGTAACTCGCGATTACCCACGGAGACAAGGTGCCCGATGCCCACGCATTCCACCACACTTTACCAACCACTCGCTGCAATGTTGTAGGTAATTCGGGTGGTCATTGCAATACAGTATGCGAGCGTCAGTGCGTGTGTCAGATTACGGCAAATGCGTGTGCTGTACGATTCATTCACAGTAACGCAACTGATAATTCCAGCTCCCACACGTCAAGCACTTGTGTGCCGTTTACTGGTACAGCGCTGTGAACGCGAAAAAACCAAATGGGTCAAGGTGATAGCATAGCAGGACACACAATACGATACGCTTTGCGTGCGATATCCACGAAATCGAAAGCGCTTGGCGTGGCATCGCCGGCATGATGTGACGAAATGGACGCCGGTGCACGCGCGCGTCGTGTCACGTCGAAGTGGGTCATGTACGGCAGTGGCACCCGCGATCACTTCATCGCACAGATCTGCACGATTTTCATCTGGGAAAGCACCGCATCAGACGTCTGACAGGCGACAAACTTTATCGATGTTTATCAGTAAATTAATCTACCTTGCGCAACTTCAATCAACTATCATGCATATCAAGTAGGTGTGCATGATTTATTAACAAAAATATATTACTCATGCATCCGGCATATTACTCTCTCGAACTTGAAAAATCGACACGTGAGTGGGACCAGAACCGCGCCAAAAGCAGCAGACGCAGAAATCAGCATATACCAGTCCAATGTTATGCCAACGAAGTTGACTCTTTAGCCAACACCGGCAATAACGTTCGAACGATGGGCCAATAATGCTAGCCTAATTGCATGGCTCCACCCATATTGGCTGCTGGTTGTACAACTCGAGCCCATGTGGCCGTTCTAATACACTGGCATAGGCAATCATGGCGGGAAGTTCTGAATGCTGGTCCAACATCACTGTTCTATTCGGCTGGCACAGCCATTATTGGCAGAACATTGTCAAAGCTGGTCCAGCATTGCCGTTCGATTAGGCTGGCACAGCCATTATTGGCAGTACGTCGTCAATGCTGGTTCAACGTCACCTTTCTACTCGGCTGGCTCAGCCATTATTGGCGGTACGTTTAAAATCTGGGCCATTCTCAGGCCATGAACGGCCAATCTATCCCCAACATTAGGCCAACGTTTTGTGCTGCTTGGGAAAAAAGAAATTACGGCCGCACCAGCCGTGTTTTTGATGAAGGTGAAAAATCTTGAGGCCCATGTGTTTAACGAAGGTCCCAGTTAAACAACCTTAGGTGGTCGAAATTTTCGGAGACCTCCACTACAGCATGTTTAATAATCATACATAGTCATTTTGGGAAGTTAAACTTTAACAATTACCATGGTTATAAGAAGTTCAAGGTCATTGTTATTGAAGTTGTTGGCTCGCGGTACACACAAATCGGCCCATAGTAAGCATGTTCACGCACGTGTTCTACTGCTACAGATCTGCCACTCTCTTGGCTTCGTATATCAAAGTATTTATGGTAGTGATCAAGTGTTCCTCAAGTACACAAAGTTTTCATCAAGTTCTTCAAAGAAGAATCACTACCAAAATAACGTTAAGCTAACGCTCAATGGTACATAATTTGTTTATTAGGCTAGAAATATTGTAAATACCAGGGGTTTTACACACCAAAACCTCGATGGCATTATGAGGTCCGCGATAAAGAATTCACAAAATTTCGACTGTCACGGACGGCCATTTTTGGCGACACCGCGTCACGGCAATTAACGGGCGCTGTACTCTCCGACTGACCGTGAGAAACGGTGGCGCATGAAAGGGAGCCGAGAAGGGCCAAATGGGGTGCTCTTCTTGGAACGTCGCCGCCGACGGTTAATCCTTTTGTAACAAAACTGGCGTCTGCAAGGTCGTAGAAGGCCGCGGTATACCCCGAACGAGGATTAGACTACAAGACGCCCCGGCTGAGAGCTAAGTGGTTGACCGTTCCCACGGGGAAAAGCGTGGGAAACGCTCTAGTGGCCAAGCCGTATGACAACAACCCGACAGGTTGTCACTCTCGCTAGTTGAGGTCCCTCTCCCAATTAAAAAGGGGTGGGGTCAAAATATTTTTGGGGCGGAGTTTCCCATCAATTAAACGTGCATGATTGGACCCAGGTAGAGGTCTCTTGTCCCCAAGGAAGAGAGCGAGGAGACACGAGGGGGATTTAAGTGCAGGATTTTGCCCTGCTAGGCAGACTAGTCGCTGACCAACATGGTGTAGAAACAGATCAACAAGCATCTCTTCTAGAAGTTTTTAGTGTGGCTCTGTATCGGCTGGCCACCTAAACTTAGCCGTTCGTCTAGTTGTGACGCGATATTAACGTCTGCAACGTAGACATCGGGACTTCGCCTCGAGTTAGCTCAACCTGCCCGAGGTCACCTGCAAGCACTAGCCTCCCGGAGCCACCAGCGTTGCAACACCGCCGACATCGCAGTCGTGCCAGAACTCTCTTCGACTTCTCGCATCCGATCGTCGGGGACACAACGCTGCCGGTCATCACACGTTTGCCTTCACCTGTTTATATCTTCGAACTTTCTCCTCCATCGTTCTATTCTTGTTAGTTTGTGTAGTTTGTAATAGTTCTCTCTCATAAGCTGATTTATTGTTTCTGTTATATATCTCTTTAGTTTTATCAAGTGCTGATGTATTTTGTTAGTTGTATTGAAGTGTTGTATTAGATCCCGTGTGCTGCAATATCACTAGAGTAAAGTTTGTTTTGTTTTCTCACGTCTCTGATCTCTTCACAGTCTCTGCTTGCGTACGGAACAAACCGACCTGCTGTCATTCCCGTTGCCGTCTTCGCGCTGGCGACGCTAGAGTGGCAGCTTGTAACAAAACTGGCGTCCGCGACAGGACGTTCCGTACAAGAGTAAGACAGTGAGGGGTGAACGAGAACCGTGTGGACAGCGTGGTGATAGAGCCGCACAGTTGAAGCGGTTGCATCCTGCGTATGATTGTGCTGTTTTATAGTGACGTTATAGTGACAGTTGCCGTATGGAGTGTATGGATTTTGATAAGTGGGTCGCGTACGGTAAACAGTTAGACCTTGAGGGCGCCGAACTTAGACAATGTGTTAAGGAGCAGCAGGAACAGGCGCAGGCGTTAGCCAGAAGAGAGCGGGCATGGGCCCGGGAGAAAAGGGAAAAAGAAAGGGAGAGAGAGCGCCAAGAAAAGGAGAGAGAGCGCCAAGAAAGGGCGAAGGAACGAGAAGCGGCAAGGGAAGCCGGAGAACGGGAAGTGCAGTTACTGCAATTAAAGATTCGCCTCAGTGAGAGTAGCAGGGTGAGCCGATCCAGCAGCGAGCACGGCGATGCCGGCGGGGAACTGTCATTTGAGCGAGACACATGGTGTCAAGGGCTACTCACGGTTCTGCCTTGCGAGGCGCGTCGGAAAGCGATGGACGTTAAAGTGTGGCAGGAAGCGCTAGAACCAGAGATCGCGCCAGAAAAGGGCCCGCGTATTCTAGAACGCATCCAGGTAGACTATGCTAAGAACGAGGCCTTGGCTGGTCTGGAGGTAGAGACAATGTCGAAAGACGCTCCTTGCGTGGATGAGGAGAGTGCCAGCAGCCTTAATGGGCCCAGTAAGATGCTGGAAACCTCCTTCGTGCCTTAAGAGTACGTTTCGACATCGACAAATGTAGGCATGATTAGCACAGTGGCGAATCAGAGCGAGGACTCGACGCTTCAGGAATGCAGTGATGCCGTCGTAGAGGGCCCAGTTAATGGCTTCATCAGTGTTGACAAAGCTAATTTGGCCCGACAGTCCGTCGTGACGCTGAGTTCAAAAAGCGTTATCGGGAGGGAAGACCTAGCGCCAGCTCCAACGAGCTTCCCAACTTCTGAGGTCCCGAAGCGACATGATGATGACATCGAGAGAAAGGGGGCAAGCAAACATCGCCGAAAACGAAAAAAGCGGAAGCGCACCGCACTGTGTAAGCCTAGGACAGATCCCACTCCATCTCGAGAAAGACGAAAGGCTAGGCCATTCATCCGTTTCAAGAAACGTCAATGGTGGCGTTCATGGAGGCACAAGTGGCGAGCCAGGTGTAGAGGGGGAAAAGTAGGTGCGTCACCCGAACGAAAGGCGCGGTTCATTTCGACGACTTCGGGAAAGCGGCCTTGCCCGAAGGTTCAAAGTCGAAAAGGCACATCGGCTAAGTACTGCGTGGGGGCGACCACAAAGACACTATTACCCAGGCTTCCCCCCTGTTTCTGGCGTCCCTTGCACATTCCTGAGGGAGACGGCCGAAATGCAGAATGAGGTGTGACAGCAGGACACAGCCTGGCATTCGTGGTTTTTGTAACCTCTGGCGTGCTCGAAAGCCGCCGGGAAAGCGACCCCATCGTGTGCGATTCAAGCGAATCTAATTGAGAAAAGGGGAGCCGATTGCTTTAGCCGGATATAGTTCTTGAGGTCTGTGAGCTTGTTGTTTTTTTCCTTTCGTCGGTTGTTTTCTGTTTGTATTTACGTATTTCATTGTATAAGAAGTGTATTTTGAGTTATTTTCTTGTTGCTTGGTGCATTGGCTGTTTTTACTTGCTGTAATGCACATTGAAGGATTGCACTACAGTAGAGGAGCGCACCTGTTCCGTTTTGTTTCGTAGTATACATTCGTGCAGTGTATTCTGTATTGATGGCTGCCGTACACGGCTATTTCCTCTTCTTGGTTGTATGGCGCATTGATATTGTTGCTAATAAATGAAGCTGGTACTCTAACAATTGTTTGTTTTTCCTTTTGTTGTTACTTTGATGCACTCTGCCTATGTATGTTGTGTATGAGAGGGACAGTCCTCATGCCTCCCTTGTTGGTGGTGTTTTGTTCGTTGTTGTCGAAAAAATTCTCCTCCGTGTGAACAAATGTTATGAATAACATTCTGAAAGTGGGGGGCAATGTCACGGACAGCCATTGGCGACACCGCGTCACGGCAATTAACGGGCGCCGTACTCCCCGACTGACCGTGAGAAACGGCGGCGCATGAAAGGGAGCCGAGAAGGGCCGAATGGGGTGCTCTTCTTAGAACGTCGCCGCCGACGGTTAATCCTTTTGTAACAAAACTGGCGTCTGCAAGGTCGTAGAAGGCCGCGGTATACCCCGAACGAGGATTAGACTACAAGACGCCCCGGCTGAGAGCTAAGTGGTTGACCGTTCTCACGGGGAAAAGCGTGGGAAACGCTCTGGTGGCCAAGCCGTATGACAACAACCCAACAGGTTGTCACTCTCGCTAGTTGAGGTCCCTCTCCCAATTAAAAAGGGGTGGGGTCAAAATAATTTGGGGCGGAGTTTCCCATCAATTAAACGTGCATGATTGGACCCAGGTAGAGGTCTCTTGTCCCCAAGGAAGAGAGCGAGGAGACAGGAGGAAGATTTAAGCGCAGGATTTTGCCCTTCTAGGCAGACTAGTCGCTGACCAACATGGTGTAGAAACAGATCAACAAGCATCTCTTCTAGAAGTTTTTAGTGTGGCTCTGTATCGGCTGGCCACCTAAACTTAGCTGTTCGTCTAGTTGTGACGCGATATTAACGTCTGCAACGTAGACATCGGGACTTCGCCTCGAGTTAGCTCAACCTGCCCGAGGTCACCTGCAAGCACTAGCCTCCCAGAGCCACCAGCGTTGCAACACCGCCGACATCGCAGTCGTGCCAGAACTCTCTTCGACTTCTCGCATCTGATCGTCGGGGACACAACGCTGCCGGTCATCACACGTATGCTTTCACCTGTTTATATCTTCGAACTTTCTCCTCCATCGTTCTATTCTTGTTAGTTTGTGTAGTTTGTAATAGTTCTCTCTCATAGGCTGATTTTTTGTTTCTGTTATATATCTCTTTAGTTGTATCAAGTGTCGATGTATTTTGTTAGTTGTATTGAAGTGTTGTATTAGATCCCGTGTGCTGCAATATCACCAGAGTAAAGTTTGTTTTGTTTTCTCACGTCTCTGATCTCTTCACTGTCTCTGCTTGCGTACGGAACGAACCGACCTGCTGTCATTCCCGTCGCCGACTTCGCGCTGGCGACGCTAGAGTGGCAGCTTCTAACATCGACCATCTACTGCTCTCTAGGCGCAACTGACATCGCATAGTGCCTGGTTTTCTACCGTTTGGCCTTTTTCGAAATGAGACAGTGGTGGCCGGTTTCAAACATGCTCCTTTCAGGTCACCAGACACCGATTACCACAGCCGCTGCACCATCTTAGCCCTACCTATACAGTGTCTCCACAGCCGCCATATTCCTCCAGAAAAAAAAAGGGAACATAACTTCAATTAGGAAACTTTCAAGGCAGGCACCTATATAGATACGATCTTTCCACTGTTATTCAGCGCGTCTTTACAGGATGTTTTCAGAGCGTTTGATAGCGAACCGCATGGGATAACTGGTAATAGAGAGCAGTCAACTAACTTGTGATTTGCTTGACGGCATTGCCATGTTGAGTAAGTCGGGGGAACTATCGCAAATCTTAATTACTGATAAAAACAGGGAAATCAGGACCGTGCGTCCGGAAAATAGGATGCAGAAAATTATAGTAACGTTGAGCAGTCTGGCTTGCGATACTCATCAGAGCCCTAGAAGTGGGAAAGGAAGAGGTCTATTTAGAAAAGATAATGATTGCAGATATGAAACAAGATATTGAAGTAACTACAGGAACAGGATTGTTTTGCTGCAGATTTGGCAGATATTCTGAGATAATGATAGGTAGTTTACCATTATCCTTCAAGAGAAAGTTTTGTAGCAGCTGCATTTTACCGGTTCTTACTTATGCAGGAAGAAATCTGCAGGTTTATGAAAAGGTGAAGAGCGCTTAACTTAAATTGAGGATGACGAAGCGTCCTACAGAAATATATACATGGTTTCAAGATTGCAAGCGTTGCACCCCGAAAAACTTCCAGTACTCTCAATTGCCAACTTCTAATGTAGAAACTCAAAGCACGTTTTTAAGTTTTTTTCAAGCGCAAGGAAAGCCCCTCTGCAGTTTTTCAAATAAACGGAACGTGCGTAAAGTTCAAGAGAATCTCTTCTGATTTTTATGTAGCTCAAAAGAGCATTTGTTCGAATATATTTAGCCAAAAAAGTTATAAAAACATAGACAATCAGCAGGCTATTTTTGAACGCTCTCCTTGAACGCAGACGCTATTAAAGCAAACTGGCTGAAAAAAAACCAGATGTCATCAAGCGCCTGTGTTTGTAAACAGTGATACGCATCAGTGTCAGCTTATAATGGGCAATAAGAGTGGCCTAAAGAAGAGATGAGTGTTGAGAATATTTTAGTCAAATTAAGAATGGAGAGAGAACACTAGGTAACTGGTGGCCAATAAAAGAAACAGCATTCCTGTTTTTCAGAAGTCAGGCGTTCAACAGAAGGCAGAAAGTTAAATGGCAAGACCAGGTTTTTAGGTTTTCGAGTTTAATTTTGGAGCAGCGTGGACAGGGCTGGGTCGATTGGACACGCATTGAAGTGGCATGTATCCTACAATTACCAGTCATTAGCATAGACATGTTGACTATGACCCACTGACGAAAAGGAAATAGGTAAATATGATTCCATGATTGGTACTTTAAGAGACAAGAAGAGAGCAGAGTGGAATAGGGAACAAGCCGGGTTTAAGGCTATCATAGTTGAAACCAAGAAGACGAAATGTACCTGGGGCTGGGCATGTAGCACGCAAACAGTATAACCGCCAGTCATAAGGGTAACTAACTGGTCGCCCCGCCGCGGTGGTCTAGTGGCTAAGGTACTCGGCTGCTGACCCGCAGGTCGCGGGTTCGATTCCCGGCTGCGGCGGCTGCATTTCCGATGGAGGCGGAAATGTTGTAGGCCCGTGTGCTCAGATTTGGGCGCACGTTAAAGAACCCCAGGTGGTCAAAATTTCCGGAGCCCTCCACTACGGCGTCTCTCATAATCATATAGTGGTTTTGGGACGTTAAACCCCACAAATCAATCAATCAATCATAACTAACTGGTCACCTAGAGAAGGCAAGCGGGTTAGGGGGAGACAGCAGGTTAAGTGGGAAGATGGCATTAGGAAGTTTGCGGGTATAAATTGACTGCAGCGAGCACAGGGCCAAGTTGACTAGCGGAACATGGGAGAGGCTTTTGTCCTGCAGTAGACGTAGTCCGGCTGATGATGATTGGTACACAGTTTCAAATATATGTTTTTGTATAAACGTATCGTTATTGTGGCTAAAAATTGTGTCAAAAGGCAAATCAGGTTTTCGCCTTAGCGTTTTTCAAAAGTGAAACTTGTTGTTATATATTATTCATTTGTTTATTATATGCGAAGCATTTCTTAGCGAACTTCGGGGACTTTGCCCTTATCTATCTATCTATCTATCTATCTATCTATCTGTCCACCTACGACTTTTAGCTATCCTGGCCTTTTCAATAAGCCTCAATGCCAAAATTGCTATGGCATAACATGGCTGTATGGCAAGCATATTTACCTTGTCATAACATGACAATTTTGAGACGTATCTCATGAATGTCATGATTTACATGTACCAGTCTTGCTGCTCTTGCTGTGGTTTCGTCCACATGACATATTGAAAAACTCGTATGGTATTACATGGCTGCATGGCGAATATAAGTGAGAGGCCCTAACGCAAAAATCAAGACATGCATGACGTGTAAGTTATGTCTACACGCCACGCTCATGGTGCTCTCGCAGCTGTTTCGCTAGCTTCACGTATAACCAAATTTGGTATGAATGTCGAAGGTGTATGTGTAGTGCAAACAAGATAAAATGACAAGCGTGTCATGTAAGAACATGACTACATGCCACATTCATGATGCGCGGGCGGCCATTTTGCTAGCTTCACATATACCAAATTTGGCATTACAAGACGTGAACGGAATCCGAAGGTAAATGACATGTCCAAACATAATAATCGTTAAATGTGTGTCAACATGACTACCTGCTGCGCTTATGCGTACTCTCGGCCATTTCGTTAGCTTCACATATACCAAATTCGTTATTACGAGACGTGAGGACGAACACAAATTCCAGGCGTGAGCAAGATAAACATTCCATTGAAGTGATGTACTTCATAATTTACAGGTCTACAACAGCTGGTGCTCGTATTGCAAATGTCGCGACTATAAACAACTTACTTGCGTCTTATCTTGATACGTGAGTGCGCATAGCATTTCTAACTGTGTTTAGTGTGTATTACGTCCGTCTGCCTCATAACGTTGGGCTGATTTTAAAGTGACCCGTCAAGCTTTCCCATTCGCACTTCGGGTGCAAGCTGGCGGTTCCGGGTCCAAGCTGGCGAGTTCTGCCTCCTACTGCTCCTCGTTAAAGGTTTGCGAGAAAGTTGGCTAAATCGCTTGGCTTACGATCACCCTCACGAATTGAGGTAGAGAATCGGCCTACCACCACATCCTCTATACTTAGCCGGGTAAAGCGTTTAATGTATAACGTGTAACCTCAGGAGATGCGGAAATACATCCATCTAAGTTTTTTGGAGATCGGTGGCCTCTTATCTTTAAGGAATTTATGAGCTGTTTTGCATTTTTGCTGCGTGAAGCCCTGGTGAACGAGAATCTTCCTGGGTCTCATTGGGATGGCCCACGAAAGATCGCAGTATCCACTCGGTTACAAAAAGCACGAGCTGGAGCGTCCGCCCTTTCGTTGCTCTCCAGCCCTGCGTGTTCAGGGCACTACATCAATGACTAATGTGACATTTCTCGTTACCGTTCTGAAAGAGCAGTGAGTGTGTTACTTAGTTGCTGAAAGAAGTAACGCCTTCACGGTAGCGCTGTTAACTGCAAGGCATTACTGCCAACTGTGCTAATCAACAATTTGGATGCACGAGATAGCACTTATGGACCTAAATGTATATGCCTTGATACCAGTGCGCCGGGGCTTTATGCCCGTAATTCAACAACATAGCTCTTTTTTTACAGCGTAAGTAAGTGAGAAATACAAAAGTCACATTTCATGAGAAGCAGAGAACACTGCTTATGTTTAAAAAAATATGAGTCGGCAACATAAACTACGCGCTGGTTATGCCATTGCTGGTCGGTGTCCAGTACTATAGTTCTTACTTGAAACATTAATAATACAACAATAAAAGCTGCGCTCATACTTTGCTTGGATTCAATATGTATTGTCTTATTGAAACTTCAGCTAACTAAACGAGAACCCTGGTTCCCTTTAAGAGAACCATGATACCCTTCTGTTGTAGGCCCGTGTGCTCAGATTTGGGTGCTCGTTAAAGTACCCCAGGTGGTCGAAATATCCGGAGCCCTCCACTACGGCGTCTCTCATATCATATGATGGTTTTGGGACGTTAAAGCGACAAATTAACCAATCATCAGCCCTTCTTTGAATATATAAATAATAGTTTGCGTAATAATAACCATTAAAACATCAGATGTTTACTTCAGCTGGATAAGTAACAAAAGTTTGAGCAATCACGCAGTAGTGATAATAGTTGCAGCAACTTTACATGCCGAAACTGTCATATGTTTATGAAGCACGCCATAAAAAAAGAACTGGACTGCGTAAAAAAAGGTGCTACAGCCTGCGCTTAGCGCATATCAGGCGTCTCTCATTCTCAGTTGCGGCAGAGAAGGAAACCGGAAATTTCGACCACCTAGAGTTCTGTCACGTGAGTTTTCACCTACTTACATGCATCTAAATTTAAGTATTTTAGGACTTTCGCCTACTTCAAAAGGCTAGAGCCACGGTCATAATCAAGTCACGGGGCGCGGCGGCACCGAAACGATGTGGATTGCTCACAACTGTTTTCTTATTGCCTTCCTGTCACTTGGTGTCCCATGTACTGAGGGCTGCTTTTACCTTGTTGGCGTCTCTCATAATCATATAGTGGTTTTGGGAAGTTAAACTCCACATATCAATCAATCAATTCTTTTACCTTGTTACGCTGAACGCTTCTACGCATGCGACACCGCTGTCCCCCTGTGACATCTGCCATCACGGCACCGTAAATCTGGTCTCGCAACTGTTCAGCAGATTTCCACGTCATTCTGCGTCACCGTGCGCAGAAGACTACGCGCATGAGCTGCGCGGAGCGACACCTTTCAGGGAGCCAATAAAGAGACGCCCGTTCGACGACTCGGCCACAGGGCACGGTGGCACCGAAGCGATGTGGATCGCTCACAACCCTTTCCTTCTTGCCGTGCAGGTGAGAAAACACTATGGCGAATGTCTTTGTTCAAGCGATTCCTTTTTATCGGTGCTGCCGAGCACGCGGCCGAGTTCTTTGCTGCATGCATGTTGTTCATTTCTCACTGAGAAAGTTGCTACTTCTGGGAAGGGGGACATTGAATCAAACTTTGGCCCTGATCTTACTCAGATTTCAAAGCAGCTGAAGTAAATCTCAAGTGACATTAAGGATATCGAATAGAGGCGGCTGGTTGAAATCGAAAAGTACTCGGCTGCGAAAAGTAACTAGGCGCGCATTCTCACCTGGACGAAGGGATAAACACTTAACAGCAAGAACTTCACAGCATTCGTAGCGTAGTTCAGTCATTCTGAAAGGAAGTTGACGAACTAGAAAACTACGGCCACCAATCTAACTTAATCATTTATGAACTAAATGAAGCAAAAGGTGAAAATTCTGAAACTTTGGAAAGAACTGCTAACAAAGATTTTTTTCAGAGCCTTCTTAACTAGAAAATGTACCTATGGAACAAATACAAGGATTAGGCAAGCCAGCAAATAACGCAAACTACCCGGTTATCGTAAGGCTTTCGAACTCAATAGAAAGTCCAATATTCTAAAGAAGGGATATAAATTAAACAACTTGAATACTTTATTCGGTGAAGATTTTTCTCGGAACTTTCGGGAAGTCAGACAAAAACTGTGGGCAAGTGCGAAGCCAAACCGGGAAAAGCATGAGAAGGTTACGTTATCATTTGACATGTTGCAGATTGGCGGGTTGGCGTATGTCTGAGATGAAAAACAAAATGATGAAGTACTGGTTAAAAAAACGAGGTCAGAGGACCAATTATCTCAATGACAGGAAGTCACACGACTCTGTTGTCATGGTTGAAGAAGCTAGCAAGGTTCCAAGCAGCGCGAGAATTCCCCTTTCGCAGATAACGACAATAGTATTGCTGACGCGTGTTCACCAAAAACAAAGCAGTTGCGTATCACCATCTTAAACACCCGCAGTGTTATCAATAAGGCCGATTCATTAGAAATTCACTTGCTCATACACGGCCCTCATGTCATTGTCATTACAGAGACATGTTCGCATGGTCAGGTAACAGATGATCTTCTATTCCCACCGTGTTATAAAGTTTTTTCTTAGGGACAGAGCACATAGGGGCGGAGGTGTGGCTGTTCTTACTAAAAAACCAAATAATGCAACACTTTTAATGAAAATTCAAACATCGAGTGCCTATGCATTCAATTGTCATGCTGGGGGCATTCCTTTGTGTTGCTTGCATGTTGTAGACCACAAGACGCTACACCCGAATACATGATAAAACTAAAAGAATGCACGTCTCCTTTTCGGCATAAAAAGTTTTTCTCGTAGGCAATTCTAACCTGCCTAGTATTAACCGGCAACGTCTTCAGGCAGACCTAAAGAAGGACAAAAATGCTAACATTATCATCGACCTTATGCTAGAACACGATTTAATTCAAACAGTTATTGAACCTACCCGTGTACAATGTTTCTCTAGCAATATTCTTGACCTGCTATTTGTGAATCATGACTTTTTGTAATGCGTCGTTTATGTTGATGAAGGGCTGCCCAATCACAAGCTTTTAAATGTTTCCCTGCCAATACTTACACCTGTTGTCTCTAAGCGTACAAACAAATATTGCTTCAAAAACTTTGCTAAAGCCGATAATGCAAGCATGCCCCGCCGCAGTGGTCTAGTGGCTAAGGTACTCGGCTGCTGACCCGCAGGTTGTGGGTTCAAATCCCGGCTACGGCGGCTGCATTTGCGATGGAGGCGGAAATGTCGTAGACCCGTGTGCTCAGATTTGGGTGCACGTTAAAGAACCCCAGGTGGTAAAAATTTCCGGAGCCCTCCGCTACGGCGTCTGTCATAATCATATGGTGGTTTTGGGCCGTTAAACCCCACAAATCAATCAATAATGCAAGCATAATAGATTACATATAAACATGTCTAGGGGACTTCACTGATACTAAGAACAACGCATTCACGCTCTGGGCAATCTTCTTCAAAATGTGTCGTCATTGCATAAATACAATTCTGCCTAACAAAACAAAGGGGGTCACTAAACAAACGCCGTGAATGACGCGTATCGTATTGCAACTAAAGCGAAAACTCAAAAGAAGCAAAAAGAAGGGTGACCCGGCTCAACCTGTTACTGTTATAAAAAGCAAATTATTATCAGCGTTTCGAAGTTCAAAGGAATTACTATATAAACAAGCGGCTACCTGGTTTCATGAAAAGTGCACCTGAAAAATTTCGGGGATATTTAGGTGAAACTAAGAGACCTCTCTGTTTGATAATGGTCAATGGCACCATTTCAAAAGACGTGAACAAAATCACCGAACATTTCAACAATTACTTCCACAGCGTTTTTTTTTTCAGACAGGTATAGGTAACTTATTTCATTCTACTGTTTTTGAGGCGCACGAGATGGACTATATTTCATACAATAGTATTGTGTCAATGCTTTTAAACTTGAAGACAACGAAATTATGTGGCCCAGATAATATCCAAAATATGTTTCTTATGTGCTATGCCGAATGTATTGGTAGAATTCTTGTTATAGTGTCCAGAGCTTCTTTGTTGCCAACCCAGGTGTCCAAAGACTGGAGGACAGCTCGCGTAGTGCCAATCTTTAAAAGTGACAATCGTTTATCCGTAGAGAATCATCGACCGATATCTTTAGGTCAATCCTCCTGTAATCCTGCTGAATGGGCATGAAAGCATCATAACGATGGGAGGCTCACCTACGCTCTTGTTCATTCTGCAGTTCGTCTTTGGTGCTGCTGGCTGCGGAAACTGTTCGCAAGTGCCATTAGCCGGTGCGTTCGCCACTGGACCTACAGCCTCGGAAGTGTCCAGCGATGCCACTTCACCTAGATTAGAGTGGCTGCATTCCTGCCGGCACGACCAGCTTCAAGGTTTCCTGCCTTATCTTGCTCTACCTCAACTCGTGGCGGCTGCAGGAACATCGACAGCCCCACTTACGCCCCGTTTAAAACCGAGTGCTGCGCAGTCGCCGCTCAAAGGGCATGGAAGCATCATAACGATGGGAGGCTCACCTACGCTCTTGTTCATTCTGCAGGTTAGTTACCAGTCCCAACTACCTCGCCATTGTTTTAAATCGGATGATCCGTTTCTAGTCGTGCTTCCATGCCCTGAAGCCCTGTTTGAACCTTTTTGCTCGCTGCTACTGCTTTTGTGTGGGGATGTTGAGTGCAACCGGGTCCCAATGAATCATCGGCTGCTCTTGCGGAAGTTCTTAAAACCGTCAAAGATTAAAATGAGCGATCAATCAGAATGAAAACAGTACAAAAATCAGTTGCTGAAACGGTTTGTGAGCTGAAAGACCAGCAGAAAAACACTTTTCAAGCCATATTTATTATAAAGGCACGGTTAGAGGCTGTTGAAGGCCAGACTACATTACTTCAGCAATGTCGGGCCGATTTTAGTGAGCTACATGATAAATTTATACGACTTGAGTCGGAAACCTGCGCACTGCGCCATCGGCTTGACGACGCAGAGGACCGTTCTCGACGAGGTAGTTTAGTCTTTATGGCATAACAGATGTTGAAAACGAGGCGTATACTGAATCAGAAGCTAAAGTTTTGAGCGTCATTAGTGATAATCTGAATCTGAGCCTTAACAGCGATAGCATTACACGCGCTCACAGGCTCAATCTGTTTATGAAAATGAAAACAAGGCCGATCACTATCAAAGATGCTGCATACAAGCAAAAAGAAGCGGTTCTTGCTAAGTGTTCCTTGCTTAAAAATAGTGGCTTTGCTCTCAGTGAAGATTTCTGCCCCACCACGCGCGAAATTCAAAAAAAGTTAAGAGAGCATGCCAAAAGCCTGCGTAAGCCATATAAACTTGGGTACAAAAAACTGCATGTTGGCGGTAAATTCTTTGGCTACAATGACATAGATGACACCATTGTTGATATCGGTATCTTGAAAGTTCATCGAATTCGCATGGTACATCCTCTCGAACACTCCGCTCCGGCCGCCTTCTTCAGCATAAAGATCGCTAGGGACACGGGAGGGGAAACGGTGCTACCCGCTCGAGGTTAGAATTTTATATTTTATATACTAACATTCGTAGTCGCAGGGCGCGGGTTCGAATCCCGGCTGCGGCGGCTGCATTTCCGATGGAGGCGGAAATGTTGTAGGCCCGTGTGCTCAGATTTGGGTGCACGTTAAAGAACCCCAGGTGGTCTAAATTTCCGGAGCCCTCCACTACGGCGTCTCTCATAATAATATAGTGGTTTTGGGACGTTAAACCCCATATATCAATCAATCAATCAAGAATTGAATCTGTGTGGTGCTGCTTGAATGTTAATTTCAAGAAAATTATTGTTGCGGTCTGCTATCACTCCCCATCAAGCGATGCGTCATTTTGTGATAGCTTGCATGACTGACTAAATCAAGTAACGGTTCGTTATCCCAATGCACAACTCATACTAATGGGAGACTTCACCTACCCGAATATTGAGTGGTTGCACGCATGCCCACTTACCAACCCACCGACAACTGAGGCCAACCAGTTTATCACCACCTGCATGGATTTTGGCTTAATACAAATCGTCACCTCACCCACACGTGTCACTCTAACTTCAGCTTCCCTTATAGATCTAGTACTAACGTCATCAGAGAATGTCACGTCACCCGTATTGCACATGCGTGGCCTGAGCGACCATAATATTATGCATTTCACATTCGATTTGTCGCGTGCACCATCAGTAAAACAGTCCAAGAACATCAGAGACTACAACTATGGTAACTATCTAGCCATTAATAATGAACTGTGCTCCTTTTTAGACATTTTCTTACCAGGTTATCTTAGGCGCTCAGTAGAAACTAATTGGTGCTTGTTCCGTAATGAAGTGTCTGAACTAATTCATATCCATATCCTTCTTCGCCGGGTGTACTCCAATAACCAAGCTCCATGGTATAACAGATACTTAAACCGACTTTCTAACAGGAAAAAAGACTGTTTAGAATCGCTAAGTATTCACTTAAACCAGCCAACTGGACAAAGTACAAGACAGCCTCTATAGCATATTCGCGAGCGCTAAAGGATACTAAATTTTCGTTCTTTAATGTATCCCTGCCGAATATCCAGAAGACTAACCCTAAATGTTTTTGGAGTATAATGAAACCACTTAGCACCAGTAAAGTATCATTGGTTACACCCACCGGCGATCCTGTTCCCGACCATCTTTGTTCTACTGTGCTAAATGATACATTCATGAGGTAGTTTTCTTCATCTAATTAGACCCAACGTCCTGAGCTTCAGTCGTACAATCATTTTGCGATGGATCCCATCACGTTTCACTCGCATGGCATCATCACGATTATCGACAACCTGAAACTAACGTCTTCTCACGGTATTGATAGAATTAATAGTAAATTTTTAAAGAATACCAAACATTACAATTCCATCATCCTTAAATGCATATTTTCACAATCGTATCCTGATGGTGTACTACCTGAAGACTGGAAAACTGCTGCGATTATTCCAATACATAAAGGCGGTGATAAACATAATCCATCTAACTATCGTCCTATATCTCTCACATGTGTATCATGCAAATATATGGAACATATAATATTTTCTCACCTTGTTAATTTTTTAGAGGATATTAGCTTTTTCTCTTCAAATCAGCATGGCTTTCGAAAGATGTTTTCTTGTGATGCTCAACTAATTTCTTTTACTAATGATTTGCATTTATCTTTGGACTCTGCTTCTTTAACTTTCTGTATATTTCTTGACTTTGCTAAAGCGTTTGATAAAGTTAACCATTCCCTGCTCTTACATAAACTAAGTGTTCTAAAAATTGACCCTGCAGTTTTTAACTGGATTCGTGCATTCCTTGCTTCTCGTGTTCAATTTGTCAGCACTAACGATGTTAATTCTTCCACTGCATCGGTTGATTCTGGGGTTCCTCAAAGATCAGTACTTGGCCCCCTGCTATTCCTAATCTATATAAATGACTTACCTTGTACTATTAATTCCAGTATTTGTTTGTTCGCTGACGACTGTGTGATTTAACGTAAAATATCTAATGACAATGATATTCATTCTCTGCAGGCTGATCTCAATAACATACTTCATTGGTGTCATATTTGGAAAATGGAACTAAACATTCAAAAATGCAAGTTTATGAGGATTTCTCGGTCGAGTACAACTTGTCCAACTTACTTTCTTCACAGTCACCCCCTTGAAACTGTAACATCTTACCGGTACCTCGGCGTCCACATAACTAACACTTTGTCCTGGAAAAACATACAAAACACATAGCGTTCAAAGCTAATAAAACACTGGGTTACCTTCGAAGAAACTTCTTTCTTGCTCCATCATCACTAAAGTTATTACTATATACCACATACGTCCGTCCTCAAATGGAATACGCTTCATCTGGTTGGGACTCCGGTCAAGTAACATTATCACACATGTTGTAATCCATTCAAAATCGTGCAGCTCGTTTCATTTTGGCTAACTACCATCGTTCAGCTAGTGTCACTCAAATGAAGGCATCTCTAAACCTCATCCCACTAGTCACCCGCCGAAAGCGCACTCGCATTTGTCTGTTTCATAAAATATTCTATCATAATCCGAGACTCCGTTCCCGTTTAATCCAAGCTGCTCCCTTCATTTCTCTTCGCCGTAATCACCAACAAAAAGTCAATTTCCCCCATTGCAACACAGTAACACATGCCCAATCATATCTCCCAAGAACTTGTAATGAATGGAATTCCCTGCCTGCATCAATAACAAGCATCAGTGAACCCATTCAATTTAAGAATGTCCTTAAAACAATGATTACTTAATTACCCCCTGTATGTTTGTTGAACAGTTTATTTGTATTGCTTTGTGCCTTCACCATGTAATAAAAATAAAATTAGTGTTATCATTTGCTTTATTATGATGTGAGTTGTTAGGAGTAATATTCCTTGTACCCCAATTAGTGACAACATTTTTATGCCATTTGCTTTGTATTCCTTGTTTTTTTTCATTGTTGGGCATGCCCTTCCCCTCTCAAAAATGTACTGTGTACCCTGAGGGTAAAAATAAATAAAAAAATCTAATCGAGCATATCATCGCCAACCACAGGACAAAAATTTCGGACAGAAATTCAATGTTAACGAACAGCCAGCATGGCTTCAGGAAAGGCTACTTCACTAAGACACAACTGTGAACTGTAATTCATAGTTTTGCAAGAACATTGGATAAGAATGGCCAAGTCAATGCTCCTTTTTTTAGACTTTAGCAAGGTGCTCTACAGAGTAGTTCACTGTAAACTTATACAAAACCTCAGAGATTACAATCTTCCTAGCAATATAGTATCATGGGGAGCGGCTTATCTTCCGAATCACGTGCAATTTGTCACTATTTAGGGCAACGACTCGAGCTGTCTTCCAGTGACATCCGGAGTACCCCAGGGTAGCGTCCTGGGGCCAATGTTGTTTTTCCTGTACATAAATGATATTGTCAACGTTGTTACACCTGGCACACCAATCGGATTGTTTGCAGAAGATTGCGTTTTATATCAGAAAATAACTACAGTGCATACCCAAACGAACCTCGAGATTAGGCGCACAACATACAGGCGTGATGTGACAGATCAGGCATGTCTTTCGTATCACAAGAAAAAAAAAGCCCGTTAAAATGAGCCTACACATTGGCTGCCTCACCATTAAAGAACTTAAAAACTGTAAATTTCTGTGGCTAACATTCTCAAACAACCTTGTGTGGAAAATGCATTTTATTAATATAGGGTCCTCAGCTTTCCGTAAACACTGTTTACTGAAACATAGGCTTAAAAATTCACCCGCCCTCATTAAACTACGGAGTTACATTACTTTCAATAGACCGAATTTATAGTATCCTTGCATTTCATGGAATCCCTTCACTAAACACAACATTAAAATAATAAAGAAAGTCCAAGTTCAAGTACACCGATTCCGCCACACAGCTGATGACAGAAAATGACATCCCCCTCCTCGAAACACGCAGGCAGATTCTCCGCCTTACTTTTATACAATCACTCATTAAACGTGAATTATCCTTGACCCCGCAATATATGTAACACCTCTGTCCACAATGCGTACAGGTCACATTCACACACATGCTTTAACCCGTCATTTTGCTAGGACAGGTATATACAAATGCCCATTTTTTCCCAGGACAGTGTCGAAGTAGAACTCTAGGCATAAAATGAATGACCTTTTTAAGTTACCACAATACCCGCGATAGGTGTTGTATTTCGATTTTGTATGTCGAAGTGGAATTCTGGGCATATAAATAATGACCCTTTTTAAGTTACCGCAATACACGCGTTATTTGGTGTTTTTTTATTTTGTATGTTTTACTTTATTTCTCTTACTTCTGTTGTAATTACAGTACTGCATTTTTTATCGTACGCAGTCTGAGTGCTTTTACTAAGTTGAGTGTGAAAATTTGCGCATTCCTTGTACTCACTGTATTGATATTTTGGTATTGTATTTCTTTTTTGAGTGTTCTATAAGTGCCCTTCCCACACGGACCCAATTCTGGTCTGCAGTATGCTAAAAATAAAAAAAGGTCGAGTCCGTTGGATCGGCACCCGAGCGCCGTAATCACCGACAGCAAGTCTGTAAAGAAAAAAAAGAGGCTTTCGAGACATTCGAACACACGCCGCACTAGCCACACGCGAGCAGCAAGATTAGTCACTCAAGCAACACGTCCATTGACCACGCCAGCCACGCAGGCGGTAAAATGGGTATTATCAAGATAAAAGTGTACATGGCGCGATTCTAAGACGTGACTGTGTTGTAGAAAACTGGATTTTGGAACATAATTTCGTCACGCAGACACTTGATTGCATGCTCAAATGAAAGCTTCGTCTTAGTACTACTTAGATGTACGAGGAATTTGTAGGTTTCCGTCTAGGTTTTCCAGACGGCCTGTTTTTGTCCCGAAAAACATTCTGTGATTTTGGTAACTTCTATAGGAACAAGTTTTTTTTAATTTATTAGTTGGGGAAAAAGAACGGGAAGCCCCGAAGTTAACTATGCTGCATTTGTGAAGTGCAGTACAGCTCCTAGAATGTGTCCTTTGAAGAAGTTCTTGAACAATATAAGCCAAAATATTCGATGCAATATCAACCGAAATTGTCTCGGAAACCATGGATAACAAAATGCCGATTTTTTGAAAACTCGTGATCTTGCTGACCTTAAGCAATAGAATGTGTATAGAAATAGACCAAACAAGGAAATAAGAAAAGCTATAGATAAATTTTCTCTTCAATCCTTTGATTTTGGGAAGGAAACGCCAAAATAATTGAAGGAACCTCAATGGAGCGTACTCGGACAATGGAATCGATAGAAAAAATCGGCGTAGGTGGTCAATTAGTATCCAGTACTGATATGGTGAACGCGTTTAATGAGTACTTTGTTAACATGGAGATGCAAACACAAGCGCGCACAAATCCTGGATCCAACCCATCTTCGTATTCAATCACGAAAACAATATTTTTTCGCCCAACTATCGATGATGAGACCTGCGCAGTATTTATGGCAATGAAAAACTTTGAGAGGTTCAATTAATATGTCCTACAGATCTATCCAATTTGTACATGTTCTCACAATGTAGCACCTGTTCAAGTGCACATCTATAACAGAGCAATCACTACAGGTATCTTTCCGTCAAAAACTAAGCCAGCCAAAGTCTTGCCACTATATAAAAATGTCGACAAGCTGAACATTCTAAATTACCGCCTTGTATCTACATTGTCCCAATTTTCAAAAGGCCTCGAAAAAGTGATTTCAGCTGAAATGTCATCATTTTGTAAAAAGCATCATATAATCATGGAACCTCAGTACAGATTTAAAAAAAACGAAGTCCACGCAATTAGAAATTTTAGATCAGAAAGATTACTTACTCAGCAACAACGAAAAGAAGCTGTTGACAATAGGTATACTTGTCGATTATACTCAGGCGTTTGATCATATAAATTATATTATATTACTAGGAAAGCTCGAGACCTATAGAATCAGTGGCACTCCATTACAGTTTAAAAGGTCATATTTATTTCAATGAAGGCAATATGAACAGATAAATCGGTTTAAATCATCGTCTGGGAACATAAAACCAGTTGTTCCGCAAGGTAGTATCCTGAGTCCCCTGCTCTTTAATTTATATATAAATGACGTAGTCTCTATACACAATCATGCTAAGTTTATAATATATGCAGTCGACACGAGCATTTTCGTTACATCTTTATGTTACACCACACTCATAAACAGAACCAATGAGTTGATCCGGAAGATGTCAACATGGTAAAAGAGAAATCATCTGACAATAAACTGCAATAAAACAAAAAAGGGAATTTTCCACGCCAAAAGAACAATCTTTCCAAACATTTTTACCTTGGTATTTAGCAACAGAAAAGATAGGTAATGAAATTAAACTATTAGGAACGTGCTTTTGAAGCACATTACCTTGGGAACAACACGTTCACTTTGTTGTGAAAAAACTTAGCCGCATCACAGGCATGCCTAATAGTAACTAATATCGTCTACCAACATCCGTAAAACTACTATTCTATCACTCGCTATTTGTAAGACACATCAATTACACTCATCTCGTACGGAATACTACCACTGATTCAAACCGTGGGAAAATACACTTATTAAAAGAGAAAATAATACCTATATCAGCAAATGTAACATACTAACGTTACACTGAGAGCCTCTTAGGCAGTACAGCATCCCCACTATCATTTCCTTCTACGACCGTTTCCTACTTTGTGTATAGCTCTAAAATATCAATTCAGAAATAGCGTAGGTAAAAAATAGCCTGATTACAGAAAAACACAGCAGCCTATACCCCCCGTCACAGTGAAGTATGGTCTATCATTCAGTCGCGAACCAATTGTGGCATGCAAATGTTAAAAAAATTACCCAAATTGCTTATATCACTCCTAAATGCTGGGTATATTACAATAAACATCCCCCGGTGTCAATTAGCATCACTTAATTACTCTTTTAGTGCTTTTTTATTGTTTCATTAAAATATCACTGCCTTTGCGAAAACGTGCTCGAGCCTTTTACAGTTGCATTGTAAAAAAGATTGCGTTCTCTCGCCCACTTGAGTTTATGGTCAGCACACTATATTGTTTATTTTATTTTTTTATTTACTTTTGTCTTTTTTTCTAATTGTTAATTATTGTTCATGTCATCCTGAATGTGAGCACGTCTTTTGCCATCTCTACCAACTGCTGCCACCATACAGAACGGGGGCCAAGAGCTCCTCGAGCTGCCCAGAGCCGCTTTTTTCTGTGCCCCTGCCATTTTATAGGATATTTACAGTGAAAGAGAACGAATGAATGAATGATTGAATGAATATCCGTTTCTGTGAATATTATTTCCCGAAAAATTACCCTGTTCTAATAAAAACGTCAGATCTTCCAGCCATGGCCGCTATGAGCACTGATCATTCAGCGTCCCTAGAGTTGCTGTATTTGCCACCTTTAGGTAGCAGAGTGATGACAAGCTACGCCATCTTGAGCTCAATTGCTTTGCGAGAAAGACACTCGCCACCCGCGCAGGAGCAGCGCTTGCGCTTGAGCGTACTAGCGTCGCTTCATTTGTTTCTTGTTTTTTGTCAATTTTTTACGAAAGTATGAGCAAGACTCGGTTACTCCGGTCATTCCTTCAAGGCTTGATTTGATGCTTACGTTCTTTTTATTGTACTATTTAAACAATTGTCGTCAAGTAGACTGAGATATATCTGAATAGTCAATCACACATAAACTTCGTCTTTTTCCCCTGTTTTTCCCTTTTACAGATCTGAAATTGTTTTTGTACTTTCGATCTCAATTCAGCCCGTTAGAAATGTAAGTTTTCCGTCGCCTTGGAAGCCTGTGTGAGGAAGCCAGCTATAGTTTTGTAGTCTTCAGCTGAAACGAGCTGGATAGCAATCGAGAGTGCCCTCGCGACGGTCATGTTACGCGTGCTTCTCGTATCACGTTCGCGTTACGATCGCTGCTCATGACAGCTGATCTTATTTTTAGGTAAATAGCTCTGCCATGTAGAACATTTCTTTCACCCAAGGTTTGAAAGCTGCATCAAAGTCAGGCGCTAGCTGCAACGCCTTGTCGATTCAAAAAGTTATAGTTTAACTTCTTCCTTTAATTTAGCGTTTAGCCTATCAGACAAATTTGGACGTATACACAGCTGATACACGCTGCCTAACTCCGCATGTATAACGTGTTAACTGCATCTGTGGGCAATACAAATAGACCATTTTTTGCAGTGCCGTGAGCAGATAAAATGAAGCTAAGTGTTTACACCTTCCTCACTGAACACAAATTTGTGTGTAGCAACACCCGCTGCATCAACGTCTAACCACATGGGCTGTACGTAGTGGAATTCAACACACGATGCACTTGCTACAATTCTCGCAAGTAACAGACAACATGGTTTACGTACCAAAAAAGCGCGGTGAGGATAACAACAGTCGATGACAACCACGCTGAATCAGCCAAGAATCGGCGAAGCATCGGCATCGTCTCAGTAGTATTGGCTTCGCAACGCAAATGAACCACCTATGACAACGTGAAAGTGCTCGATCAATAGGGCGCTGAACTCCCGCGGGCGGTAAGAGTGGCGTCCGGAAAACAGTGGCGCAACTACGCTGCCTTAAGGTTGCGTACTTGCATTTTTTTCAGATTCAAAGCACTTTTTTCAAAACAACTATCAAATACGTTCCGACGAAGCTTTGTATTTGTGAGCTATAACAAGTTAGAAATATTCAAAACTATAAAAATGCTGATTTCTCGAAAAGTGAAGCTCTAAGAAAACTACGCAATAATACGCACCCTTTGTGGCGTCATGCATGCAGTAAAAGTATTTCTTTCGCAAAAACATCATGAGGTTGTAATATTTTGGGCCAGTTGTAACCAGTGTGTCGCTACAGTACAGAATGTAGATAGGGACTTGAACAATGCTTTTAAAGGAGGGGAGGGCTGGTTTTCAAGACTGTTAGGTGTGTTGAATTTTTTTTATTCATTTTGATAAGCAGGGAGCCCTTACATTCTCCTATTTGTTTTAAACGTTTTTATAAGAGTAGGACGAGGGATTTCCTTCACTGTTGAATGGCTACAAGCTTGTCTGCAGATTTTATCCTCGTGTTGAGAAAGAGTTGTTGCCGTAACATTCTGCCCACTAAAAAATTGTGAATGGGGTGTTGCGTCTCATTGCTTTGAGTCAGCGCTGAAGAGGTCATGCCCAAACAGCATGAAACTTAGTTTTCTCAATCAGTTGAGCCGATTAGAGGCTGCTGGGTTCCCTCAACCGCTCATAACGGCCGTTGCTGAATCACTTCCGCAGAAGTTTGAACATGCAACACGGTAGCGATGACTTCAAACAAGCCCTTGAAAATTAGTCCCCAGGTTGTGCCATATATCCTTAGGTTCTCGCACAGCCTCAAGAAAGTTGCGGCCAGACATGACGTACCGATAGTATTTTCCGCACCAGAAAAAATTGGAAGGCTGTGCCAACGTGTGTTCGATTGCAAAAAGCACGAATGCGAGAAGAAGCATGAGAGAACCTTTTTTTAAGTTTTCTACAGCGTTTGTATACTCCATACCCTTGTTTTGCGGAAAAGTGAACATTTGCCATACCGAATGATAAAATAATGACCGGTTAAGAGAACACGCCCAAAAATAAACAAAACAAGATGACAAGTATTTGCACCTGGTTGCGCATGTCATCTCATGTGGTTGTGATGCATGACTCTCCGAGACGAAGATTCTAGGCAGAAGTGCAAGTAAAACTGCACGTGAAGTGTTAGAGGCGTTTTTCATTAAAAAAAATAAAGATCACTGTGTAAGCACCCCTTCGCTATCATTGTTACCACGTGAATTCCAGTTTATTTGTTTTAGGCTCTGAAATTAATTACCTGTACGTATTGATAATGTATGCTGTTGGCTTTCAATGATGCTAGTGCGCACACGGTTCCTATGTATACATTCGAGTCTTCGAGCAATGAGTAAATCAGGGGGAAATGAGGGCTGTGTTGTTTGATGCCTGGATGTTTGTGTGCGTGAGTGACTGTGTCGTGCTTCCGCGCTCGAATTCATTTTTGAAACGTACCAACTAACCCAACAACAAGTTATTTTACAAGTAACACGGCTGCCTATCATTAAATTTCTTTTGGTAGTTTCATGTAAAAGGTACAATACATAAGTGAACCCCCTTTAAATGTGGGAGTGGGCCATAGGAAGGATAGGCAACCTAGGCATAAAAAAGGGTGTCACTTGATACTTAGTGGTATTTTTTGTGCGCAAGTAAAATTTTATGAGAATTCTTGCAGCCGCTTTCAACATATTTCACTAAAACAGACTTATGCCATTTACTCTACCATACCCCCTTAACGTTTCCAAACGACTCCGGTTACGATAAACGCAATGTTCAACAAGTGCATTGTAGATAAGAGTTACATTAACGAAACCTCCAGATATACATTCTGCACTGCCAATGCAAACTATCTAAATTGAGCATCTTGAGAGCTAGAAGCCTCCTTCATATTACCGGCACTTGGACCACACTTCTTTAACTTGTAAGAAGATGGGTGTAGTAAGGTTCTGCGTCCGTAGTACTACTTCGTTAAAATTGCGTGGAAAAACGGAAGTTCATTCACTATCTGACGCAATTGCTCAAATGGAGTTTTAGAAAAAAAACTCCACTTTTACTTTTTCTGACATGTCTCCCCTTTATTTTATTCGAAGCTTTCTGTATTACATTCAGAGCTCGTGGGCACGTAATTCAACTGTACGGGCAAAGGGACTACTTCTCAAAGTGCCTGATAGTTCACAGTTTTTATAGTGATTAGAAAATTTATCAATGCTCTAATCAAAGATTTTGTTGTTTCGCCGACTTCAAGTCTATGTGCCATGGGTGAAGCGTTATGTATTGAGTCCTTTGGTATTAGATGGTTCTTTCCAGTTCGTCGTCAGCTAGCGGTGGCTTCTAAGCTGTGCCATGCCCGCCTCACTGGCTTCAGATAATCCGCTCTGCTTAACCTCTCTGAAAGCAACAGTTAATGTATGACCAGAACTTTACATGGAAATGATATCCTTACGTACCGAGGTACGGCGTGGTTTTTTCGTAACTGTGGCGATTGAGCTGAAAGACCTACCGCTAACCAATACCCAGCTTTACACTCGACATTTTCACGAAAAAAACCTACAGGTAGTTAACATGCGTGGTACTCAGTCCAAGTCTCAGGTACTTTCGAACATGGTAGATGCAATTCTAACAAGCTCTGTTGCAGAATCCTGCTCGAGTTGGCAGCGGTCGCCTTGCTCCGTGGACGGTGACCGGTCAGGGTCGGCTGAAGAGAATGCTCAGTGGCTGTTCAGTTTTTGTAAAGACACAAAGCCTCCGCCGTCTGCATAGTCCTTGTCAACTCGCAGCGGCCCGAAGCCGGTTTGTAGGCTGACGAGACGGCACATCTGGTCCGGTGTCAGTGGTTCCATCAAGTAAGCATTCTGCAGAGATAGAGAGAATGGTTGCGAAGCCTTCTTTACGGCGGCTTCATGCAGAATCTTCACAGGCGGCGTAACAAAAGAGTTTTGAGAGAGGTTTTGGTACAATGGTTGGTGCTTTGAAAGCATGCGCGCAAAAAAGCGTATGTGACTGGCAGTGCCTCTCGAAGTTATGAACAGAGTGACAGAATTTAGAATTTGTAAACACAAGAAAACTGAAACCTTATATCGCTGTAAGGGGTCCTAGCAACGCTTTCCCAAGTAATTATCGAATGATTTCGTTAGAGCAAGTCATGCCGAAATAATGTTTTGCTGCAAAAGTGTTTAGAAGTGATGAATTATGAGTGGCGACACAGGGAATTGGTGCACTCTCACAACCCTCTTTTCTTAACAGCAAATGTGAAGAAAGCTATGCAGGACTTATTGTTTATGGTGTGGCCTTGCTTTTGGACATCGATTTCCCAAAGAAAAAGGAGTGGTTTGCGGCCGACTTTGAATAAAGTCATAAAAGCCAGGTCCTGTTCTGTGCTACATAGTTTTTTCTAGCGTCTCCAAAGGATTCTCGCCTATAGATTGGCACTGGTTTCTGACCATGATAAAAAAGTGCTGGAGGGCCCTTTGAGACTTTTTTGAAGTGAGATTGAAGCTTACAATGCAGTTTCATTCACCTATACCGACCTGATGAAGAAGTACAACAAAGAAGATGAGGCCATGCTGGCCTCATATCATAATCCCGATGCCACCCAACGAGTCCCGCAAGACGAGCGGCAACCTGTCGCGAAGACAGAAAAAAAACAAGGTGCTCAAAACCAAAAATGGGAAGGCAGCCCCCCCCCCGTCATCTGAAAAGGCAGCTACTCATGTAGCAGCCGCCACGAACAGTGCCAGTCCCTCGCAACACATGGCTGCTAGCACACCACCACGCCCACACCAACAACAGAAGTTGTCAGAGCAGCAAGCGTTCTCTGCGCTGGTAGCTGGCTGAAACGCAAGACCAAGGGGGACTCTTCGGGTGCCGCTGACTCCATCGCACCTACCACGTTAATTTCGGCCAGCAGTATATTGAAGCACACGCACCGAATGCTCCGTGAAACGGGGCATAAATGGCCTCACCCTGCAGGATGCGAGGAGCAGTCACCTCGTAACGCCACAACTGCCCCTCCACTCCACCCTCTACCAGCCACTGACGAACACGCGTCCGACTCGGCAGTCACACAGCCATCTACCCTGGCCCCAAGTACTACAGCACCTGTGAGCGAGACCTCGGTCAATTTCTCATAGAAAACAAAAGTCGCAGCTTTGCCGCAATCGCGAAGCAATGAACGCTATAGCAACAAATTGTAAGGTCCTGCGCAGATTGGTAAGCAGATTGAAACGTGCCTCGCGTTTCTCACGCACAAATGACACACAATACGTACTGAGAGGTACAAATGAACGCCAATAAGCAAGCGTCTAACTGTTACTTCGCTGTGTCCGAAAAGCACACCTTTTTCGGAAACGGAGACTGTGCAAAGATTGCAAAGACCTTTGTGCACCCGATAACTACAACAGAATTGTTCGGATGAAAGCCCTAGCCCAGCCAACGCGCACAGTTGTCCCCACCGTGAGATAAGCGTATGCGTGAGGTCAATCCAGCCTCCTCTACACTGGGCAAAGTACGCGTGGGAGATGAGAGCACGCGACGCGGGGTTGTGACAATGCGGCGACGCGCGCTCGTTGTGCCATCTTGCTGGTAATGCTGAAAACACGATAATTCTCCCGAGACGGCCGTCACCATTGGCAAGTGATAGATAAAAATAGCTTGCCGCTTGAAAGTTGAAGGAGGTATTGTTTTGTGGCTTAGTGGTTAACAACTCACACTCACAATTCGGAGGTCTCACGCTCAATTTTGCTCACTGGTATCATTTGCTGGGTTATTTTCCTTTCTTGCATTTTCATATAATTAGATACGTATGCATTTACGGTGAGTGACGGCCACGCCGACGGCGAAATTAGCCGAGAGTATAGATATATTTGTCATCACCAAAATATTGTTATACCTGCAAACATCTGTCATGGCTTCCCTCCTTTCGATAAAGTGATCGCGCGTAGCGGAAGCTGTGAATTCATTACCGCTGTCGTCTCCTCTCAAAAGGTAGATCACTCGTGGCAAGTTCGGCATGCTTAAATGCCTTATTCTGCCTTTAGCGTCAAAATGGCGCATATTCAAGTAATGTATTACGCTTTAAAGCGTTTAGAAATTTATCAGTGAGCCATTTCTTCCACAAAAAAGTCAGATACTAGCTGTGCTATCGAACATGTTCGCAATCAGTAAAAGCAAACTTTTATGTCCCAACAAAAAGACGAAGTAAGTAAGGTAAGTTTTATTCATATTTTGTTTATTTACACGTACACGCTCACACACTCTCTAGAACATGGGGAGGAACGGTTCTACCTCATTTGCTAAGTTTATGCTGTTTTATTTTTACTCTACTGAAAACCTCGCTTCAAAGACACGTAGTTACTGGTGAGACTGTGTGCTGCTGCCACAAGTATTTTATTAGAGCGCAATATCAAGCTTATGATCATTGCAAGAATAAACTGAATCTTTTGTTTCATAAAAATCTCGTGATGGACACAAGAAGCAGCGTTTCCTCTTTTTCTTTCGCCCCTCTCACACTAGTGCGTATTCACTTATTATTTAGGGTCTGAGATAAATGTAAGTACTTGGCATAGATTAAGCTGTTCAGCCCGCATTGGTGCTTCTACTGCACTGCCAGTATTTGAATCGGTGCTTTTCGTAATAGTTCTTGAATATTCTAGCTTGGAGTAGAGCTCACACACCTGAAACGCTTCACCGTGTAAGTGTGTACAGGTAGCTAAATGTCAAGGAAACATACTAAGCTAAGATGCTGGCGAGACTGGTGCAAAAGTATAATACTTCAATAAAATGGTTGAAACACCTGCGGGAAAAATAGAGCTCAAAACCGATGCACTAACCAATGCAACAGCGTTCCTACCTTTTATTGTCAACCGAGTAAACGTAGTTATTAGAAGCAGTGCGCGGGGGTGATCACCAATTGCGAAAAGTTTACAGGTCCTCAAGAAAAAACACCTGTATTGAAAATGTACTGCCACGCACATTCATTATTTTATTGCCAGGGCTCACGCTAACAAGACAAAACCACACAAGACACCTTCATTTTAGAGCAGGAATGAAACATGGTGGAGATGTTGCCTATGGAACGACTTCGAAAGATATATCATAGACACACGTACCTTCTGGTCACGAAGAAGATGAATGTCGATCGGCGTCAGCTTGACTAATGACACGCTCCTATTTTGTTCTTCGGTTATCCTTAGGAAACGAGAACACTTGCGACTTCGGACCAATTACTGCGACAATTCACCACGCAACATCATTCAACCGTTCGAATTTCGAGCCGTACACATTGCGAATATCCAGTGCAAAAAGCGCAACACATATTCACGCTACAGTTCACGGACACCCAACACAGTCTTTTCGAGTCCCCAACAAGCACAGCATCACGCCACAAAAACGTTCGTCTGGCTTGGCAACTTATCTCTGTCGAGCAACAAGAGCAAGTGTACGCATGTCTCTGCAGCGAAACACAACGGTCTAAACACAGTGACGTGAGAGCCTGTGGCACAAACAGTGAGCCGGCCTAAAATTATCTCTTGCTGGGTGCGACTTTAGAAAACCGAAGCACAGCAGCCACGCCGCACTGCGACTAAAAAAATATTCCCGTTCAAAAGAATGCGACTGCTTATAAAACGCGTATTTTTTGGTTTAAATAAGATTTGTGTATTGTGACGAGTGCTTTGGTGAAACTAATGGTGGAAATGCACGTGCCGATACAGCACATGCCGTATCGCACAAGCCAATGTGTAACGTTCTTCACACATCATGCTTGGCTTAAGAAGTGGCATAGAAACCTATTTCAATACTAGCATATCTGAATTGAAACCCTATTGTTCCCTGATCAGTGTTGGCCAGCTGAAAATGACCATTCAAGCAGCTAGACGCTGAGCTATGCTCTCACACTGCTGCCAACGATCTATCGTTTGCGCGCTGACCTAGAAACAATGAAGGCAGCATGTTCTCCATTCGGCCCAAGACGTCATCTGAAGTGCGCGAATATTGTTAGAGGATGGTGTGTGTCCGCCTTTGAGGGGAAAATGCCGCTGCTCTCTGAAGTTGTACACGACTATAGGTCGCATTGCCTCGGAACTTTTCTGTGCCCATGCTCACCTAAAGCTCAACCAGGAGCATGACCGCGCCTGTCCCGAGCTGGCTGTGAACGAGCTAGGTGACACGCTCATCTTTCTGTCACTCGGGAAAAGTGCAAACTTCCTGGTGGTGGCTAGAGAGGTTATCGCCGGATTAGGCCGCATCCACCCCCACATTGGCACGGAGGACATCGCGGTCAACAACACTTCTAACGCTCCGGTCGTGTTATGTGCGGGCCGGGGCGGGAGCTTTACACTGGCATTTGGGGCACAGTGATTCCCCTTTCCTCCTCCACCGCGGTGGCGTAGTGGTCAGGGTAGCCACGCCGCGGTGGTCTAGTGGCTACGGTACTCGGCTGCTGACCCGTAGGTTGAGGGTTTGAATCCCGGCTGCGGCGGCTGCATTTCCGATGGAGGAGGAAATGTTGTAGGCCCGTGTGCTCAGATTTGGGTGCACGTTAAAGAACCCCAGGTGGTCAAAATTTCCGGAGCCCTCCACTACGGCGTCTCTCATAATCAAATAGTGGTTTTGGGACGTTATACCCCACAAATCAATAATGGTCAGGGTAGTTTATAGCTGACCCTTAGGTCACAGGATCGACTCCTGGCTGTGGCGGCTGCATTTTCAATAAAGTCAAAACTGTTGTAGGCCCATGCGCCCAGAGATAGGTGCATGAAATGAACTTCACGAGGTCGAGATCTCCGGAGCCCTTTTATATACAGCGTCTCTCATAATGATATGGAAATTTTAGGACGGTAAACACCACATATCAATTAAATCAATCAATCAATCATCACTCCTCCACCAAAACTCTGCTTTTCAAGCGGCAGCGCCGAGTGCGACCACGGCTCCTGCATCTCTTTCAGTGTGCCCACTGCGAATGTTTTGGCCATGCTACTGCAACCTGCTGGAGCGCCGACCACTGCATCCTCTGGGGTGGGAGCCACCTCGAGTGACCATGCATACGACCTTCCCGCACTGCCTTAACTGCAGCAAAAATCACCCAGTGGGCAATTCCCACTTCCCATGCTAGCAGAATCAATGCATCACCGCCATTATCCTCGCCTTTTCAGATGGTCCCGTGACGCGCTGCCAAGCATTAAATCCAAGCGCGTCACCAAGCCAGAAGCGCTGTCAACAACATTGATAAGCGGGGCAGTGCAGCGGTCGTGAAGAGTCAGTCATCCCGCGATTCTGTCGCCAGTGGTAGTAAATCGACCTTGGCAACCACCCTGCAGCCTTCCTCGACTGCACCCGCTATCTCCCCGAGCTCTACGACTACACCACTTTCTTCTTCGACTCCGCCGGCCTCTGCTGTCGACCAGAAGAACACTGTGATAGTCGCACTCAATGTGGCAGTTCGTGCGGTGCTGGCGATCTTGTCAGCTGACTTTTTCTGCACGGATTATGTACTGTGTTCCTGCAATAAAAGCTTCCGTTAATATAAAACGTTAAACTAGCCTTTAGGAGTATTCGTCTTATGTGTCTGTCCCAATGCAAATAATTCGTTAAGTATTTACACTCTGCTACTTTTTTGACTGCCCCGCCATTGACGCTGTAAGTGTAATGAATTTCTGAAATGGTTTTTGCAAAGTTGATGTGCTTCCGCTTCCAGATGTTTAACCACATACTCCATGTGGAGCACCAACGTAACGTGTTACTGTGTTTGCGCCATCTTGTATTAAATCGGCGTCTGTGAATGAAGTAATATGATGGTAGGTGACGCAATCATATATGTAAACTAAGATAAAAGTGGACCGAAAACGCAACTTTCTGGGACGCCTGCAGACATGTTTAAATATGAATACTTGTATAAAGTTTGGAATGACACACTGCTCGTGACCACTAAAATAAATCAGAGAAAGGTTTGCAGCTGTGCATTATTAAAAAGCAAGTTTAACATTAAACAGATTATCTGAGACCATGTCAAATGTCTAGCAGAAATCTAGAAACGAGGCATCAACGATACTGTTACGGTGAAGCGCAATTACGCTGAAATTCAGTTTATGCATGAACAAATCTGCTATACCCTTGCTGAGCATAAGCTAAAAAAGACAGGACTAAAGATTTTGAACATGCTATAAAGAACGTGCTTTAATAATTAGTAAGAGGTTGATATTAGGGATATGGGTCAGTAATTTTGTACGTGTTTTTGATTCCTGCCTTACACTGGGACAACATTTGCGGTTTTCCAATCCTTCGAAACCACGCCTGTATCTAAAGAGAATATGTAGATTGCGCAAAAATATTGCGCAACAATAGCGTGCCAAATCTTAAATACACGAGATTATATACCGCCAGGCCCTGTAGACTTCACCCTTTAATGCCTGATTTATGAAACATCATAAGAAAAATAAAATTTGTTTTCATTTCTGGCTTTAAACAGGAAGCTTTAAATCAGTGGGCACGTCAGATGGCCGTCAGTCAACATCACCATGAATCCTTTTCTGCTTTCTATGCAGACTTTCTTTCTCGGAACGGCGGTGACGATCAGTGCAGGTGGTGATTTTGTGTGTTCCGTATTTCCTGCACATCGCTTCGGAGTGTGCTCAAGCACTCGAGCACAAGCTTCAGTCATCTGACTGGATACCACCGCCTCCTGCGACACCGTCAGCTCCCTTCATAAGAAGATGACTCTGCTGGAATTCTTTCAGTGGGCACGTCAGCTGGCCGCCAGGCAACATCACCATGAATTCATTTCTGCTTCTTATGCAGGTTAGTAACAAACACGCATCTATTAGGTCTAGTGAACGCTGTCTGCTTCAGCTGACGTGCCCCTACATTGTGTCTGTGTTTTGTTCGTATGCAAAGGGCGTTCTTTTCTCTTTGCTTATGCTTTGTGGGGATGTGAAAATAACTCCGGGACCCAACACCAGTGATCTGCTTTAGCAACTTCTCGAGGGCCAAAAGCTCATGCAAAATAGGTTGGACATAATTGAATCTAAATTACAAAAGTTTGGGGCGTCTACGTCAACGCTGAAAGAATTTGGTGCCTAAATCACGGGACTTAAAAAAAAGCATTCGTAACTCGGAAATGAAACTCGTTGACCTAGACGACAGAAGCCGTCCCAATAATCTTCTTGTATTTGTCCTTCCAGACGTGGCGAGTGAAACGCCACAATTGCTTTTCGCGGAGGTGGTTGATGACTTATTTGCGATGACACTAAATGTCGAAGTGAAATCTGTTGAGCGAATTCATGGAATAGGACGCAGACAAGCAAACAAATTGCGACCGGTTGTCGTAATGTTCATTGACTACCGCAAAAATATAAATGTTTTAAAAATTGCCACAAACCTTAAGGCCAGAACGTTTCAGTCAGTGAAGATTTTTCAATGCCACTAGAATACTGCGTGAGCAGTTGTGGGATAGTGCTGCGAAAGAGAGAAGCGAGGGAAAGAAAATGAAACTCACATATGACAAGGTAAACATCGACGGCACTCTGTTTCGATGGGATAGCAGCCTAAACAAGAGGGTTCCTTTTCTTACAGATAAGGCATCTTCTGCTTCTGACGTTCAGAGCACGAGTAGGCTTAGGCGCAATCGGTGAACTAGTAGAGGTTGCAGGAAAAGTATCTGTTGCCTAAATATGAATGCTCGTGGCATTCTTAACAAGTTAGCTGATTTGAAATGTATTATTATGGCACACAATCCGCACATCTATAGTTGTAACTGAAACCTGGCTTCATCAAGACGTTAGTGACCACGAGTTAATACTAAAGGGCTTTAGAATCTACCACAATGATAGTGACGGTAGGAAAGGCGGAGTCACAATTTTTCTCAAAGAATCACTGCGGGCGTCCAGATTACCGAATGTGCTGGGCAATAAAAGTGTTGTGCTTGAACTATTCCTTGAAGAATGCAATTTGATTGTTGTGGGTATATACCGCCCTCCGAACTGTGATAGTTCCTTTGCTGAAAAACTAAACGAGTTCTTGTGTTTGAGCACTATTCGTTCCAGTAACCTGTTACTCGTGGGTGATTTCAACTTACCAGCATTTAATTGGTCAGACGATTTCCCAGAAGCTCTTACTGACGCGTCTCAACTATTCGTTGACCTCGTTATCTTGCGCAACTTAACCCAATTAGTTAGATCTCCCACACGTACTCAACAAACAACGGAGTTCATTTTGGACCTTTTTCTTGTTGCCAATGAGCTTATAAGGAGGAATCCAATAATAGATATTTTTGAAGGAATATCTGATCACAAGATGGTATCGCTAACTTTAGAAATGCACTTTTCTTCGAAACTTTAAATAAAAGAAAGTATATTCGCGTTGTTTACACATACTTGAGACGTCGACGTACTAGATTTACTTGGTAGTTTGTTCTCCGACTTCAGCACTCTGTACGAATCCACTGATGGCTCCGTCGAACAAATGTGGCGTTTTTTTAGGGAACTGGTTTTTCGATGCATTGTACAGTTCATGCCAAAAAAAACAAAAGATTGTGTGCAGCTGTAACCCTTGGTTGACGAGGGACCTCGTTTGAATAGGGCGTAAGCTTAAAAAGCCGAGAACTAGACACAAACAATATCCAACAAATGCTAATGCTGAAAAAATTAGTGAGCTACGCACTATGCTAGGAAACGATATCATAAAAGTAAAAGTGCACTTCCAAAACGTGACACTGAATAACTTTCTTCTCTTATCCCCTGATAAGTTCTGGCGGCACTTGTCACCGCAAAATAAGTCTCTGCGGCGTCCGTCCGCCGGGGACACAGTACTCGACGACAAAATTGAAATAGCTCAAGTACTTAACATATATTTCTGTTCTGTCTTCACTCGGGTAATGGCAGTCCTCCAAAAAACTTCGCGTCTCGAAGAAATACTGCCGATTGATGACGTATTCATTATAGAGGAGGGGGTCCTGACGTTGCTTCCTAAATTAGACACAAATAAATCTCCTGGTATTGATGAGATACCGAACGCTTTCCGTGTGCGATATGCTGAATGGTGCGCGAAGTATTAACCATGCTATATCGCAAATCACTGATTCGTGCAGAACTTCCAGATGACTGGAGATTTGCTAAAATTACCCCCATACCTAAATCAGGCGACCAATCATCACCTTCTTCATACAGGTCTATATCAAATTTATGTACTTCTGTGAAGCTGCTTGAACATATATTTAAGCCCATTTCTTCCTTTGTTGAGACCAATAATTTGATCGACCATCGGCAACATGAATTTCGTAGAGGGATGTCTATAGTAACCCTGCTAGTCCTAACACTACATGACCTCGCTTTAGCATTACACAGACATAATCAGGTAAATATAATATTTCTAGACTTCAAAAAAGCCTCTGATCGGGTATCCCAGTCTATTTTGACACTAAAACTGAAGCCCATTCTCAAAAATTATTGCCTTTTGGCCTGGATTGCTGCGTACCTCTCGTCAAGGTGGCAATGTGTAGTCATTGATGGCACAGCTCCTCCTTCAGCTCTGGTGGCATCTGGTGTTCCGCAGGGCTCCGTTCTCGGGCCTCTATTTTTCCTGCTATAAAATAATGAGATTGTTCGGAGCATAGGCGTCCAAATTCGATTATTCGCAGATGACTGCGTAATATACCAGGAAGTAACTAGCCCTAATGATCAGGTCCTACTAAATCAAGCATTAAGTGTAATTGCAAAGTGGTGTTGTACATGGCAGATGACAGTTAATAGTAAAAAACGGTAGCAATGACCATAACTCGCAAGAATAAACCACTTGAATTTACCTACTTCATCAATAATCAACGTTTAAGCTTAGTGCAAAGCTATAAGTATTTAGGAGTAATAATAACCTCCGATTTGCGCTACACAGTAAAAACATTTACACCCATAAGGGTGTAAATGAGCTTGTCCCATGGACGACACCATACGGGTGTTAATTCAGCACCTTCCAAAAAGGGTGCTTTTAATGCACCCTTAGAATAGGGTGTAGATGTAAAAACTGTAGGGTGTTACAAAAATAACCTTTAAAAAGGGTGCCTTCAATGTCCATTACTTTTTACTACCCACTGAGGAGGGTGCGAGAAGGGTGCACAAGGGTGTTGAGTGCCCATGGCAGGGGTGCCAGTATTCTTTTAGACTGCACTAATAAATATCAGCATGCACTAATTACACACTACTTGAAGAAAGTGGTCCTGATTATCAATGGTGCACCACCTGTCGAGCTCCATTCATTGCGTGTGGGCAAAAATATAAACACGTACAATTGTTTATGAACTGCTGCCGGATCTATATATACTTCACAGTATATGCATAATGCACAGTACAGAAAACTAAGCCTTGCTGCATTTGCATATAGCATTTATTTTATCATCATCATCATCATCAGCCTGTCTACGTCCACTGCAGGACAAAGGCCTCTCCCATGTTCCGCCAGTTAACCCGATCCTGTGCTTGCTGTTGCCAATTTATACCCGCAAACTTCTTAATCTCATCTGCCCACCTAACCTTCTGTCTCCCCCTACCCCGCTTCCCTTCTCTGGGAATCCAGTTGGTGACCCTTAATGACCAGCGGTTATCCTGTCTACGTGCTACATGCCCGGCCCATGTCCATTTCCTCTTCTTTATTGCAGCTATGATATCCTTAACTCCCGTTTGTCCCCTAATCCACTCTGCTTTCTTCTTGTCTCTTAAGGTTACACCTACCATTTTTCTTTCCATTGCTCGCTGCGTCGTCCTCAATTTAAGTTGAACCCTCTTTGTGAGTCCCCAGGTTTCTGCTCCGTAGCTAAGTACCGGCAAGATACAGCTGTTATATACCTTTCTCTTGAGGGACAGTGGCAATCTACTTGTCATAATTTGAGAGTGCCTGCCGAATGTGCTCCACCCCATTCTTATTCTTCTAGTTACTTCAATCTCGTGGTTAGGCTCTGCGGTTATTACCTGCCCTAAGTAGACATAGTCTTTTACAACTTCAAGTGCACTATTACCTATCGCAAAGCGCTGCTCCTTTCCGAGGTTGTTGTACATTACTTTCGTTTTCTGCAGATTAATTTTAAGACCCACCTTTCTGCTCTCCCTGTCTAACTCCGTAATCATGAGTTGCAATTCGTCCCCTGAGTTACTCAGCAATGCAATGTCATCGGCGAAGCGCAGGTTACTGAGGTACTCTCCATTAACTCTTATCCCTAACTGTTCCCATTCTAGGCTTCTGAAAACGTCCTGTAAGCACGCAGTGAATAGCATTGGGGAGATTGTGTCCCCCTGCCTTACACCCTTCTTTATTGGTATTTTGTTGCTTTTTTATGAAGCACTATGGTAGCAGTTGATCCCCTGTAGATTTCTTCCAGAATGTTTATATATATTTCATCTACGCCCTGATTCCGCAGTGTCTGCATGACGGCTGATATTTCTACTGAATCAAACGCCTTCTCGTAATCTATGAAGGCTATGTATAGTGGCTGGTTATACTCTGAGCATTTCTGTATTACCTGATTGATAGTATGAATGTGGTCAATTGTTGAGTAGCCTGTTCTAAATCCTGCTTGTTCCTTTGGTTGATTGAATTCTTATGTTTTCTTTACTCTGCTAGCAATTACCTTTGTGAATAGCTTGTATACTACAGAGAGCAAGCTTATCGGCCTGTAATTCTTCAAGTCCTTGTCATCTCCTTTCTTATGTATTAAGATGATGTTAGCGTTCTTCCAAGACTCTGGTACTTTTCCCGTCAGGAGACACCTCGTAAATAGAGTGGCTAGTTTTTCTAACACAATCTGTCCTCCATCTTTCAGCAGATCTGATGTTACTTGATCCTCACCAGCAGCTTTGCCTCTGTGCATGCTCTCCAAAGCTTTTTTGACTTCTTCTATCATTACCGGTGGGGTGTCGTCTGGGTTACTGCTAGTTCTTATAGTATTAAGGTCGTGGTTGTCTCGGCTACTGTACAGATCTCTGTAAAACTCCTCCGCTATTTTAACTATCCTATCCATATTGGTAGTTAATTTGCCTTCTTTGTCCCTTAGTGCATACATTCGCCTTTTGCCTATCCCAAGTTTCCTCTTCACTGCTTTGACGCTTCCTCCGTTTTTCAGAGCGTGCTCAATTCTCTCCATGTTATACCTTCTTACATCGCATACTTTACGTCTATTAATCAGCTTCGAAAGCTCTGCCAGTTCTATTTTGTCTGTTGTACTTGACACTTTCATGATTTGACGCTTCTTAATTAGGTTCTTCGTTTCCTGGGAAAGCTTGCCGGTGTCCTGTCTAGCTACCCTGCCTCCAACTTCCACTGCACACTCCGTGATGATACTCGTCAGATTATCATTCATTGTATCTACGCTAAGGTTGGTTTCCTCGCTAAGAGCAGAGTACCTGTTCTGCAGTGACACTCTGAATTCCTGTACTTTCCCTCTCAGTGCTAGCTCATTGATTTGCTTCTTGCGTATCAGTTTCTGTCGTTCCTTCTTCAAGTCTAGGCGGATTCGAGCCCGTACCATTCTATGGTCACTGCATCTTACCTTGCCAACCACTTCCACATCCTGCACGACTCCTGGGTGTGCAGTCATTATAAAGTCTATTTCGTTCTTATTTACGCCATTAGGGCTCCTCCATGTCCACTTGCATTTTTCTCGTTTTCGGTAGAAGGTATTCAAAATACGCAGATTATTGCGTTCTGCGAATTTTACTAGTAGCTCTCCTCTGGCGTTTCTAGTGCCGATGCCATAATCTCCTACTGCCTGGTCTCCAGCCTGCATCTTCCCTACCTTTGCATTAAAGTCGCCCATTACTATAGTATACTGTGTTTTCACCTTACTCATTGCCGATTCCACGTCTTCATAGAAGCTTTCAACTGAAGCGTCATCATGGCTGGATGTAGGCGCGTAAGCCTGTACTACCTTCATTTTGTATCTTTTATTCAGTTTAATTACAATGCCTACCACCCTTTAATTAATGCTATAGTAATCTTCTATGTTGCCAGCTATGTTTCTGTGAATTAGGAACCCTACTCCCAGTTCTCTTCTGTCTGCCAAGCCCCGATAGCAAATGACGTGCCCATTCTGTAGCACAGTATAGGCCTCATCTGTCCTCCTAACCTCACTCAGCCCTATTATATCCCATTTAATGCCTTCTAGCTCCTCGAATAATACAGCTAGACTTCCCTCACTAGATAACGTTCTAACGTTAAATGTTGCTAAGTTCAAGTTCCAATGGTGGCCTGTCCGTATCCAGAGATTCCTAGCACCCTCTGCTGCTTTGCAGATTTGACCGCCGCCGTGGTCAGTTGCTCCGCAGCTGGTGGGGACTGACGGCCGTGAGTTAATTGACGAATGCCTACGGGAGGGGGTGGCCAGATACTGCACCAGGGTGGCCAATCCTTCTCTGGTGAGATCATCGGTGCGTACCGGCTTTAAGCCGGTACGATCAGACAGTAGTGGGAATGCTCCATGCATGTCTTCCTTATTGTTGTTCAGCAGCGTTGGCGGCCACCCACCACGGAGCCCAACGAGGGGACGCTACAAGGTTACAAATGCTGAAACCTGCAGACGCCAGCCGTACAACGCCACTATAACCCAATGCGCCTAGACCAAGGTAGGCTATTTGCACAGGGTTAACCCTAGCCGCCAGGAAGTTTGGAAGTAAACGGAAGAGAGTAGAAGACAGGACAGATAAATAGTAAGAGATAAAGACGAAGATGTAGGGAGAGAGAGATAGGAAAAGGCGACTGCCGATTCCCCTGGGTGGGTCAGCTCAGGGGTGCCGTCTACGTGAAGCCGGGGCCAAAGGGGTGTGTTGCCTCTGCCGGGGGGCCTTAACGGTCCAATCACCCAGCGTCGGCTCAACCCCCAGGATCCCCTTTTCCTCGGACACGGCAAAGCCACGCACGGCTAGGCGTGGGAGGGAGTCGAAACTCCCCCGTTAGCTCGGGTTCGTGGTGTCGCTACACACCAAACGCCTACTTGCGCAGGCGCCCCTGCGGTGAAGATATTCACTAAGATATTCAGTAGTGAAGACATATCCAATAAATATGACATAAGGAGTACACATCCTGCAGATAGAGTGGCTATACCAACGAAATCATTAAAATCAAACTCAATCAAAAACTTGATATACACGGATGGATCTAAAACCGATAAAACCACAGGAGCGGCATTCGTTCACATGAATAATAAATAATAAAATTATTAACACACGACAATATGCGTTACCAACATACAGCTCAAATTTTGAAGCAGAGACAGTGGCCATAATTAAAGCACTTCAATACATCAAAGACTTCCAAAGTAATGAAGAATTTCAAATCAACACAGACAGTTTGTCTTGCCTTAGAGGATTAAAAAATGAAATAACACGAATACATTCATTAATGATATAAAGTTACTGGTAAAATCTGTACAATTATCAAATAAAATTACATTTTCTTTTGTTAAGGGCCACTCAGGTGACTTCGGCAATGAGCTAGCAGATGAATTAGCTTCCAAAGCGTTTAGATCAGGGACAACGTTGACAGTTCCAATAACGAAACATTTCATCAAAGTTCAGTTAAAGAAAGAAACAATTAACAAATGGAACTTAACTTGGCAATCACAACATAATAGGACAACAGTCCACGACTGGATTAAAAGTGTCTACCACATCCCACAACACTTCCCAACAAACTACTATACGAGTCAATCATTAACAGGGCATGGGCGATTCCCATTCTACCTGCAGCGGTTTGGAAAAACAAATGACAATATGTTTACTTGCGGAGAAAGCGTCACTAATATTGATCATTACTTAACTACATGCAAAAGCACACTTAAATTCAGAGATAAACTCTCGAAATTTACTCGAAACAGTCTTGTTAACAAACCAGAAATAGTAAAAGAATTGCAACAGCTAAAAACAGTGGTAGCTAAAAACATTGGAAACAATGATCAAATACATTAATGAATCCATTTCACATAATCATACTTACAAAAAAACCATTTAACAACCAAGGTCTTTTGTCGAGCTGGAAGTGAGCTCAACCAAACGAGGTGGGGCCCTCCCCCTCACTCCCAGCATAGACAAGGCTTCTGTTTTAAATATCTAAAGAAAAATACAAATTTTTTTTTTCCTCGAAGTGCCGCGGGGGCCCGGTGAACGATTGGGGGCGTGGGTGCTGCCGACTTACTTCTCTACTTCTTCAACGACATAACTCATTTTTCATTTCTCATACTTCTTTTCTTATTTTCATCTCACTTTCTCATTCCCAATACAGTGAAATCGCGTTATAACGAACCTCAGATTAACGATTTTTTCAGATTAACGAATATTTCGGAAATCCCCTTCCAAATGTCCATTGGTTCAATTTAAAGATATTTCACTACTACGAATTTCAGAATAACGAATGTTTCAGAATAACGTATCAAATTTTATCACCCTGGTACCTTAAGAGCACTTCAAAATAACGAATTTCTAGCGTAAAAATTACGTGCGGCTGTCTAAATGCCCAGCGCCATACGTGGCACTATCATCATCATCAGAGCTCCTGCTCATTTCTCCATGCGTTGCATGCTAAATGCGCACTAGCCTGGCTAGCCCTATCGCCATCGCCAGTACCTTGTTTTCGATGTTTTTTTTTTGCATGCTCGTTGAGCCAGTTTGAGCCTAACCTCGCCGCCTTTGTTTTGGTACGTCGACCGGCAACGTCGCACGATTGTCGTACGGCTTTCTCGTTTTAAAGGTTAGAGTGATTCGTTTCTGCGTTCGCGATGAGCTCCGGAAGCAGCGCGAAAAAGAAACGGAGGCAGTTTTCTTTGAAAGAAAAAGTAGATATTCTTTCTCAAGTGGACGCCGGTAAAAAACAAATCCACAATGCGAACGAGATGGGGGTTGCACCATCAACTGTCGCAACCATCCTGAAGGACCGACAAAAGATCCTAGAGCTGCACCGAGGGTCCCAACACGCACCGTCAAGAAAACGGCTCCGACTTGGGAATTTCCAAGAAGAGGATGCTGCAGTACTGACTTGGTTCAAGGACGCGCGTTCTCAAAATGTGCCGGTGTCGGGACCCATGCTGCAGGAAAAAGCACAGCAATTCGCTGATGCTTTGGACATCACAGGCTTTGAAGCAAGCGCGGGGTGGCTTCATCGTTTCCGTGAAAGGAATGGAATCACCTGGCAAGTGGTGTCTGGTGAAGAGAAGGCGGCAGACGCAGCAAGCGCGGCTGCATGGAGGGACGAGAAGTTCCGCGAAATCGTCGCTTCATACTCCGAAGATGATATATTCAATGCGGACGAAATGGCGTTCTTCTATCAAATGCTTCCTGATAAAACCATGCATTTTAAAGGCAACAGCTGCAAAGGCGGCAAGCAGTCCAAAGTCCGGATTACAGTATTGTTATGCTGCAATTCCACAGGCACCAAGAAGCTGAAGCCCTTGGTGATCGGCAAATACAAGAAGCCTCGCTGCATGAGGAACGTTGTTTCATTGCCGTGCGATTATCGGGCTAATTCACGCGCGTGGATGACACGAGAGTTATTCTCTGAGTGGCTACTAAAGGTGGACGATGAGGTGAGGAGCGCAGGTAGGAAAATCCTGATTATCGCCGACAACTGCTCGGCGCATCTTGTTAATGTCAGGCTGACAAATGTACAGCTGGAATTCTTGCCTCCGAACTGTACGTCCTTGCTCCAGCCACTGGACCAAGGCATCATAAAAAGTGTCAAGGCCTATTACCGGACACGCCTGGTTCAGCGATTGCTGATAAATCTTCGGATGAAGCTGCCTACCTCCATCAATGTGCGACAGGCCACAGAAATGGTTACCGGGGCCTGGTGGAGCGTTACATCAACCACCATTCAGAACTGCTGGAGGAAGGCAGGCTTGGTAGTAATGCCATCTGAATCTGAACAAGGCAGCGAAGAAAGCGATGCGAGTGGCATGTGGCAAGAAGTCGTCGAAAACTCGCGATGGATGCCTCGGTGACGTTCGAGGACTATGTGCAGTGCGACGACGAAGCATTCACGTCAGCCGAACTGACGACCGATGACATCGTCAGTGCTGTTCGTGGTGATAACAGCGACGAGGACGCCAATGGCGAAGACGACGCTGAGACCGCGCCCGTTAGCCAACCAGAAGAATCGCTTTCCAACGCCGACATCATGGAATGCGTGCGAAAGATGCGCACTTATCTTAGCAGGTGCAGCAATGCCACCGAAGCAGAGCATAAGAATGTGGACAACTTCGAAGCGTTCGTCCTGCGGCAGTTGAGCGGCACCCGCCAGGCCAAGATCACCGACTTTTTCAAATAAACGTGCGCTCATTCCGGAATACTTCGCGTTTTGTTTCTTTTCACGCTCGTCATAAAATCAAGCGTTTGCGGATGTGTACACAGCAAAGGTAGGCGACTCCTTTTGTTGCATTTACGATTTTTAATGCGAATTTTCGATGTTTTCACTATAACGATATTTCAATATAACGAACTATTTTCCGCGATCCCTTCAAATTCGTTGTATCGAGATTTCACTGTACAATAATTCACAAACTTTCTCTTTATGTTCTAGTGCAAATACTAAAATGAGCAAGTCACCTTGCCATCTGAGATATAACACACTCCCTGTTTTGATGATGAAAACAAGCCATCAAGTTCAACTTCCATTGACCTGACATCAGCGGAGTACTACCTGGAATCAACCGGACTCACGGGGATAAATCCCTGCCACTTAGGTCCGGTCCAATACGATACACATCGTCAAAGGAAGAAAACCACTCAAGACATAAATGAGTAACGAGCACTGAGCCCTCGGCCAATTGGACAAACGGTTGCAGGGTCGGGCTCATACTCAGATCTACTGGACTCGAAGACATCTACAAGGAAAATGACAAGGACAAAATTGTTTTATATTCGACCCCATTGTAGAGGTCGACATCTCATCTTAGCCATTGGAGGTCACCGTATCTAAATATCTTCCAGAACAATACCTGAATGAGGGGTTCGCTCCTACAAACGAAACCAAATCGACAAACAATTACGAACCAACAAAGCTTATAACATAGCACCACTCTACTCTTCCTTATATTATACTCAACTTACCTCTATATCTATTTCTTTTCAATAAAGCTGGCAGCGCTTCCCGCTCTCTCGTTCTGGCGGGCTACTCGGGGCGTTCTGGGTGATAAAGAATTAATCACGAGTGAAGACGTCTCAAGGAATCAAACCTAAGAAACAGATGAAGACAACAGCCCCCTCGACCGACAGTTACAACCTCATCTCATACCATTACCCTTCGCCTAGACTCGAGATCAGCAAGCCAAAAGTTACCTTGGATGGAAACCCACGTTGGAACGGATCAACGACCCAAGGGCACTTGGGATAACAAACCACTTTGGAAGCAAGAAAACTCCCCAGTTTGCGAAAATACTACCACATACCAATAATCTTCACCCGGTCTTGGATCCACAAGCCAAAAGCCACTATGGATCAACAAACCACTTGGAACCAAGAAAACCTCCCAATTTCAAGTTTCAAGATTCAAGCCACTTTGGAAGCAAGACAACTTCCCAATCAAGGTTCAAGATTCAAGATCCAAGACACCGCTTTAGAAAAAAAAGAGAAAAAAAGGGGAAGAAAAGAAAAAAAAGAGAAAAACTTAAATAAATGCCCGCGGTTGCCGGGCCCAATCCCTTGGTGGTGGTTCGCTAGGAGTAGTCCCCCCCCCCTTCTTTTCCTTTTTTTTCCCAAAAATTCTCTTTTGGCATCTGCCCTACTCATTATTTATTTTTATTGGATACAAACCCGTTATACTTGTGGTACGGGTCGGGGTATGTTCATTTATATTTTTCTTCTATTTACCCCACAATAACTATTGTCCCTATTGTTGATAGACACCGTGGTGCCCACACAGCGCCCCGCGTAGTGCTGGTGTGCCTGCGATTATCTAGAGGTTCTGGTTTCTGTTAACAGTGGACAAAGAAACCAACCCAGATGTGGGGCAGCAATAGAAATTATTGCTTGGCGGTGCGAATCAGCTTGATGTGACCGTGAACGTTGAATCTCAGTTAATGTATGGAATGGAAACGTCATTGTGACAACCTCTTGAATGAATCTCCGCACTTTCAGCCTGCACATGAATGGGCCTCTTCTGGAACCGAGTGCAACAGTATGACCCCTCGCATCGGTTCGGCTTACGGCCTGACCGTTTGCTGTTCGCCTGCCTAAAAGTCCCTGCCAAGTCAAGGCGGCGTGCAATGTGACAGAGTGAGATCGCCGGCTTCTTTCCTACACTGTTCGTCGTGCGTCAGGTAGCTCTCTAAAGCGGGCGGGCTTGTGACATGCGAGAGCATGCCGACATCATGGTAAAACAGGAACCTGGTCGGCCTGGTCAGCACTGGCATGCCTTCTGCTTTTTCCGCACTACTCCTTCAGGTCAGCTCGTAGAGAACCGCCATGGCAAAAGTTAGCATAACGAGCTCGTACGTAAAACTTCATGAGGAGAGCGAGCAGTTCCACTTACAATGCACAGAGGGCAGACAATTGACTGTCCCGTTGGCAATAAGTTGACGCGTTACCAGGGATGTCTTTCTTATGGCCACAAATCCCAGAATGTGTAGCTTTCAGTTTTATAGTTGTGCACCTGTAGAGCTTGCCTTAGCCCCTACAACCTTGGTTTAGTTTTGTTCTATTTGCATTTTGCTTTTGTGTTATTTTGAGCGAGGGGCATGAGCCCTCACGTGTGCACGAAAGTGGAATCCTCGGGGTAGGTTCCCGATTTGTTAAATGTACTGTCTTATCATGGAACAAACAGCCAACGACAGTTGTATAAAGGTGGAGCATAGAGGGAACAAGAAGCAGCTCCGGTGTTTCGCCAAGCCTTGTTAACCGGGCTTAAGCAGTTAGACACCATCGACTGTGCCAAATACCGTAGGGTCACCATATAGACGGTTCCTGTAGTGAACATTTATTTTATAGGCTAATAAAACTTATAAACTTTTCTTCTGCCACACAATTTTGTCAACAGATGTGTAACATGTTCACATATACGTGCACTACACACGCAACACCTCAACTTTTTACTATATTTTTCAGTTTCACTTTATTGACAATTCTTTGAAACATACAAAACACTAGTTTCAGTTTAGTATACTGCTTCAAGTACATAGAGACTACAAATGAAATACACGCTAATATATCCCTATAATTCTTTCAAGTATCTACAATCCCAGTGGTTTCCAGTTTAATACCCCTTCATGTACACAATCGGTTAGTAGGAATGAAAAAAGGCAAATATATACTTATAATTCTTTCAAATATATACAATCACCATGATTTCAATATATACGCCTTCATGTACACAATCGTTCCCAAGAAGTGATGCACACAAAAATAAATACCGATAGTGTTTTCAAACTTATACAATCACAGTGGTTGAAGCTTTGTGCTCCTAGATGTATAACAATTCGTTATGAGAAATGATGTACATGCAAACATATATGGGTTTTCGCACATATAACTTTACCGAATACTTAAAAAACCAATACAATGATCACAAACAGAATAAGCTAAAAACGAACACAAAACTAAGTCAGGACACACAAAAAACAAAAGAAGTAATGCATAATTATAGCTAATGACACAGCTGGGTCATTTTATGCCAAATTTCCAAGGCATTTCGGTGACCATCTCAAATGTATTCAAAAAACTCGTGCTGCATTGAAAATAGTGAATTTCTGGAATATTCAGGAGGGGAAAAATGCTTGGTCACGTGGCTGCCTTCTGAACTTCCTGGAATGCCATCTAGGTGTTGTATAGAAAATTTTTATTTTAAAAGCATCGCTCCTTCTTTCTATACAAAACTCTGTCTACATGTTATGTAACAAGAGTTTAATTTGGGCGAGTTGGTTCATCGTGGTTGTGTGCTAGTCACTGCGCGACAACTTCAGGAAGAGACAGAAAGGACAGGAAAGAGCACCGACTGTCAATTGAATTTAATGAATGTGCTACGAGCACTTTTAAACGGAGTACAAGAACAGTGCTCATGCGCGACGAGACTTGTGACCACTACAAAATAATCTTAACTGAGAAAACAATACACCCTCTCGTGAAGGATAAGCGAACGTGTAGTGATGCACTGATCATTGGTCTTCCTGATAAAAAATACTTCTACAAACTTTAAATTGGCATTAAGTAAACCTATTCTAATGACGAATGGCGCAAGATTGACTATTCCTGTTGCTGTTTACTACACACACTTTTAAAAGCCTGCAAGGGGTGGAAAACAACACGTTAAAATCATACCTGCTGGCTTTTTTTTAATTGTGAGACACGTATTGTCGTATAAAATGCAAATGTTTTGGTCATTCTGTTTTTTTTTGTTGGTCCTGTCTTCTTTAACTTTGCTTTCTGTAGGGGGGTTTCGCAAACTGGTGGGATGATGCTGTTGGCATATCGAGCATTTTCAGTCTTTTAATCTAGTTTTTAAGCCTAACCTCACCCTTGTGCTAACATTACTTCTGAAGGGTGGCCTGAATATGGTGTCAATTCTTCTTTTTACTAATTTTGAATGCCGACTATCAAAAGGCAGAACAGTATCATCGACCCGACAGCATCATCGCACTCGCTTGCGAAACCCTCCTGCAGAAAGTAAAGCTAAAGGAAATAGGACCAAAAGAAAAACAGAATGACCTATGACCTTTGCATGTTACATGGTACCACGTACATCAGGTATCTCACAATTTTAGGAAAAGAGCCCGCAGATATGATATTGTTGTTTTTCACCCCTCGCAAGCTTTCAAAAGTGCATGTACTTACAGCAAAAGGAATACTCAATCTTGCATCATTCGTCAATAGAATAGGTTTACTGAATATCAATCTAATGTGTCTGATATACCGCTAACATGTTGAAAAGTAAACACAGGAAAAACTGGGCAATGTTTCAATGATAGAGCAAGACAGCATGCTTTAATTGTTAAGAAGGGCTATAGTAGTCTTATGGCCGGACACTGTAAGGAATGTAAGTGCAGTCCTAGGTTTCATAAAACACGGTTTTTGAAAAACCAAAGCAAGCAGAAAAATTGAGAACTTATACAACTTTTTATCAGGAAGGCCAAGGATCAATGCATCAGTACACCTTCACTTAACTTTTCCGAAAGAGAGTATTTTTTTCTCGGTAAAGATTATTTTGTCATGGTCAAACATGTGTGTTGCAGATGAGCCCTGTTCTTGTGCTCAGTATAAAAATGCTCGTAGCACCTTCAATAAAATTCAGTTGACAGCGCTCTTTCCTGTCCTTTTTGTGATAAGATTTTTATATAAAAGAAATTTTATTTTCTTACAATTTAGGTATAATGATGAGTTTTCATTGTATCACAACATAGAGCAAATTGCATCTCAATACGGACAAAAATCACAATTTTGTGAAATTCGTGATATTTTCTCGTATACTTCAGCAGCTTGAGAGGTGTAAAGATTTTTTTTTTCAAAATACACTTTCTGTGGAGTAAGAATTCACTGCTCAGATATTAACACAAAGTGCAATTTGCAATAAAAATGCAAACATAACACATTTTGCCTTGATTCTTGGAAGCAAATGTGGCAAAAAAATTGCACTAATAATATTGAGCTTCAAATATCTTACAAAAGCACAGTTACTTAACATGTAGACCAATTTCGCTTTAGAAAAAATAAGCGGTAGTTTTAAAATGAATTTTCCCACAAACAGCACCCAGACGGCATTATGCCAGGAAGTTCAGAAGCCAGCCACATGAACAAATCTTTTTTCTCCCTGAAATATTCTTGCAGTTCACTGTTTTCAACGCAGCAAGTAAGCACATTTTTTTTCAAATACAGTTAGGATGGTCGCCAAAGTGACTGAGACGTTTGGCATGGAGTGTTCCAGCTGTATTTAAGCAAAATAACTTACACAAATTAGAATATTCGTTCATCTACCATGACCACACTAGAAAAAGTTGTTCAGGCATTGTGACACTAAACTTTTCAGCGTCGTACTGCCTGAACAACTTCTTCGATAAACTCCAAACTCACTTCGAGAAAAATCCGCTCTATCACGGTGGTTCTAAGCCGTAGACAATGTTAAAAATAATAAATATCAACTCATCAGTGCTGTCACTCCTCATCATTACTGACACGGAAGATTTTTGCGTAATCCACGTGGAGGTTCAGTAACTGACACTAAAATTTTCAGCGTCGTACTGCCTGAACAACTTCTTCGATAAGCTCCAAACTCACTCCGAGAAAAAGCCGCTCTATCACGGTGGTTCTAAGCCGTAGACAATGTTAAAAATAAGAAATATCAACTCATCAGTGCTGTCACTCCTTCTTCATCATTACTGACATGGAAGATTTTTGGGTAATCTACGTGGAGGTTCAGTAACTAGGCTTGCTCTAGGCTGGGGCCGGGGTAGACTACGCTGGGCGTCAACGGCACCCTCTCGTCCTGTAATAAGGGCAAATATGATTTCACATAAAATGATGTTCGTGCTGTTCAGGCAGCACCATATATGAAGAATGTGTAGTGTGTATCCTTTGAAATGGCGTGTAATTCACATTAAACTGAACTCGAAGTATACAACCCATACATTCCAATAATTTCGTATGATAAAGATAAGATAGTTTTCCAGCATACAACAAATTCCCAAATGGAGGTGAAGTGTAAGACTACAGCTCAAAAATGGCACTTACGGAAGCCTGAACTCACCTAAGAATCAAATTCCTTATAGGGTATTGAGCCAGTGTGAAAAACAATTTCAAGTACAATGTTCAAAACATGTAGCATTCATCAAAACGCACAAGAAACTTACTTCTTCATGTACAAACAGTGAAGGCATCTCTGCTTTCTCTTTAACATGAGAACGAATGATCGTGGGCGTGGCACTAGCGAAGAGGTCGGCAAAAAAAGTAAAAGATTTACTGACTTTTCTCACATCTTTAACAATTTGAGAAATTGTAACAATTCAGCAATCAGTGTAATTCTGACTACCTCTATAAAGGAATCAAATTTTAACAATTTTCTCGTTCTTTCTACCCTCTCAAGAAGCTGCGTCCATGGCATCTAATCCAAATTTGACGCTGTGCTTCCTATTTGCCTGCTTTCTAGACGTACGGCTGCGAACATGTATTTTCGTGCACCTAATCTAGCACAGAAATTCGTTATCTCTAATTCAATCATCTTAATTCACTGTAATTTATTAAAAGATGTGATAGCTAGTCCAGTTTTTAAAGAGTTGCGGGCCTGCAATAGGCACTGCCTAGCACGTATGAAAGTATTTCTTTTTAAAAAATTTCTTCAAAGCTTGCTTTCAGAAAAAGCGTCCGGTATATTTCGACAACCAAGCCGATCCTTTGATAGCAATCAGGGGCACGCTATTAGCGATTATTGACCACGTAGTTTACAAACGTGACCCGTGCCTAAATACTCAGTTAAACACAATCAAGCAAGTAGGAGCGCTCGAACGACACCTACGCGCGCGGACTCCGCCTACGTTGTATCAGCCATGGCTTATGCTATAGCTACCGCACATAGCTCCCACAGTCAGGTATACGTTCTCAATTCTGTTATAACGCCGAACGTTATCGCAGATGAAAGCAAAGCACGAAAACAACAAACAGAAACGAGGGAAAACAACGCACGGCGATGGCCACACCAACGCGCCTTTGGAAGTCTACTAGATCTTTCCCTGTTGCTGGCGACACGTGTCCTAAATATTGTAAAAGACCGACGCGTGCGTGCTGAGAGCGTCGCGGCATATCAGCACCTCAAACTATACCGTCTTCAAGCAAAAAAATGTGATTTCGCACAGTGCGCCTCTGTGCATAATTTTTTTCTTTCTTTTTTGTATGCTTACACCAGCAGAAGCACGTCGCACATTTGAGTATTAATTGAAATGTTATTACGATGTAGCCTAAACCGCATCTCGAAACAATATCAATCACTTTGAGCAGTTTAGAGACAATGTGCGATCAGCAACTAATCGCGCCCTTGTTAAGCGATCACATCATGCACTGTATGAGTGATGCAGGCACTTACTCAACATTGCGCACAGCAGTGTGAACTCGTTAACTCGTTAAGTGACACGTTTCATCGGGCATCTGCAACAAGCCCGCGAGCGCATGCTGTCGTAAAAGGCTGGCAGCCTACTTCGGCAGAGTTGCTGCAGGCGCCCAGCTAGCGCTGTATGGTTACTACCTACGAAAACAGTACACTCACCGTTAACAGGCCCACGTTGTCCGTGTCCGCCACTCCATGAATATTCTTAATCCGAGCGTCACTTTGAACACGGTGTCATGCGTGACTACCATTGAAAATGCGCCTGTTCGCTAGAACTCACAGAGCGACCGATACCCCTGACCAACGCAACGCATTTGAAAGACGGATGAGACAGAGAGAGAAACGTTGAGAGAGAGAAGGTGGAGGCACTGGCGGCGGCGCCGCAGCGGCTGACGCAGGTGTTCGGTGACGCAACGATCCGCTTATCTACACCGCCGTTGCGGGGGCAAGGCTCGCCCGGGTGAGTGGGGTGAGCGGGAAACCCGCCAAGAAGGCGCCGAAAGGCAAACGCTATGGCGCGTAGGACGGGCGGCGGTTCGACACGGAAGGCAATCGAATTGCGCTTCAAGAATGACTACTTCTAATTAATCGACGTGGCGCGTTTAGAATCAAGGACAAGGGAAGGGACAGAAGGGAGCGCTTACTTCCAACAAAGTTTTATTTTGAGGAGCGTACATATATATGCTCACGAAATTCGAATACAACAGACAAACAGATGAAAACCCTCTATTGCCATGCGCTAAAAACCTATGATCTCCAAAACGACAATTCTTTTTCACAAAGACCGAGAGAAGGAGTGCTGACGCAGTTCAGCCTTAGTCTACTAATCTTTTCTGCTTCAATAATCTCCCTTGTCACTTTATTTCTGTTTTTTTCTATGATTACCGTACCACGAAAAAGTGGTTTGCAGCCACACGTGCTGCAATGTAGTGCCAAAAAACCATCTCGACCATTTCTTACGTTGCAAGCGTGTTCGCGGAGCCGGTCATTAATGCACCTGCCAGTTTGTCCTATGTAGTGTTTACCGCATGAAAGAGGTAAACAGAGGTCATGAAAGAGGTAAACAGAGGCCATTTGGGTCTGTGATCTGGCTCGTCTGCGAAGTCAGGCTAGATCAGCACCAAGACGGGATAGAAAAGGCAAGAGTAGCGTTCACAGGCTGGAGCCGTTACAGCTGCCCCCGGAAGTGTCGAAAACCCTGTCACTAGAACCGATGTTTGCGGTAGAGCCAAGCCTCTCCGCACCTGAAAGGCTGTCCTTGGTCCGCCAAATTTCTGGGAAGGCAACTGACTAGGAACATGACCGGTGTGTGTCAGCAGGTGTTAATGTGCTCCTTTGTTCGAAGCAACACTCCTCCAAATTGCCGCTGAAAAAAGTGGAGGCCAACCTTAGGAACAACACCCTCGCCGTACTTCCAGCTGACAAGGAAGGAGGGTTTGCTGTTCTTTCTTACAAGCTTTTCAGTTCTAAAGCAAGTGAAGCTGTTTCATCTGTTTTCAAAAGTTACGACAATGTTGTTCTTTCTAAAGTCAAGTCTTAGGCAAAGAAGATGTGTGAAAAGCTCGACCTCAGTAATCTTGTTAGTGACATAGCAAATAGCAAAAAAGATAGTCTTGAGGTATTCTTCAGTGCGAAAACACATATGCCTGAAAAACCATTTTTGGTTATTGTTTCAGAAAATGGCACGTGGCGAAAAATGCTGCGTTGTTTTTACAAAGTAAGCTTGGTCTATTAACAGTAGATGACCCATTTCTCGTGAAAAATTGCCATCAAGTTCTTGATTTCATCCGACCCCGTTCGAATCAGCACATGTGTGGTTTTTCCATTGATGTCAAAGATCTGTATTATTCGTTGCCTCACAAATCGATTCATAGTTGTGTAGGAGAGTGCATTTACAAGCTTGGTAGCATACATTTCATATTTGTGCTGGTATATCGTCTAGTAGCTTTTTAGAACGTTTATCCCTTTATTTGCAATCTACTTTTATTCAATGGAACGGGAAGCCCCACCTTCAAAAAGAGGGCAATTGTATAGGATCATGTATTGCTCCCATCTTAAGTGATTTGTTTTTAGCCAAGCTCGACAGAACCGTTTCCGGTGACCTTAGTGACAATCGAATCATGCGCATCTTGAGATTTGTTGACGACTTCCTCATTCTTCTTGACTGTGACCCCACTTTTTGTGCCCTAGATATCTTCAACTTCATCAAAAAGCGGTTTAGTCTCCTTGTTTTAAACCATGAGTTGCCTGTTCATAACACTTTCAGATTTTTAGATATCGCTCTCATTTTTCACCTAGACCACATTTGTTGGATGTACAAGCCGAGGAGTAACAAACCCTTGCTTCCGTACCACTCCGCCCATACTAACCTTGTAAAAGGAGGCATTGTAAACATGTGCTTTAGTAACGCCTTACAGAAGAAGTCTTGTCCACATCTGATGGCAGATAGTTTCAAGGAACAAGCAGAACGACTTCTGGACGCTGCCTACCCCTCTCACGTACAGGTTTCCGTCACGGGTATTCTGGTCAAGAAGCTTCAGTCCTTGCAGCAAGCTCTCCCTCAAAATGAGCCAGTAAGACGTCAGAAGCTTGCCGTAGTGCTTTATCTGCATGGAATCTCCCACAACTTAAAAAAGGTTGGGGAGCGGGCCAATGTAAAGGTAGTGTTTTCTGCCCCGAAAAAGCTCTCGTACTTGTGTATGAAAGTTGTTTCACATGCAAGACCTGAATGCTCTAAAAAGGACTTAACATGTTCGTCACATGCGCAAAATTTGTAATCTATCAGATACCTCTTTCATGCGGTAAACACTACATAGGACAAACGGCAGGTGCATTAATGACCGGCTCCGCGAACACGCTTGCAACGTAAGAAATGGTCGAGATGTTTTTTTGGCACTACATTGCAGCACGTGTGGCTGCAAACCACTTTTTCGTGGTACGGTAATCATAGGAAAAAACAGAAATAAAGTGACATGGGAGATTATTGAAGCAGAAAAGATTAGTAGATTAGGGCTGAACTGCGTCAGAACTCCTTCTCTTGGTCTTTGTGAAAAAGAATTGTCGTTTTGAAATCATAAGTTTTTAGCGCATGGCCATAGAGGGTTTTCATCTGTTTGTCTGTTGTATTCGAATTTTGTGAGCATATATGTACGCTCATCGAAATGAAGTTTTGTTGGAAGTAAGCGCTCCCTTCTGTCCCTTCCCTTGTCCTTCATTCTAAACGCACCACGTCGATTAATTATGTCTTACCAACATGTCCAACTTTATACTCCAGACTCCTTGTAAATGGCAACATCTCCTTCCAACCAGCTGCACAGAGGCGCAGGTTATTTACCAGCTTCGGGTTCTTTGAGTATTTTCACGAAATGCGACTGCAGTGGGCGAAAAATTGTGAAGCAAAACTTGCAGGAAACAAGGTGCGCCTGGATTGGCAAGAAACAATAATTATTTTGTTCTCGGTGGCATTAGCGGGAGAGCATCGCTACCGCTTTTTTTAAGGAATTTCTCTTCGCATTGTCAGTGTCTGGCAATTCCGCATATGGTGCCGCAAACACTCAATGCGTAGTTCAAGCTGGAACAAATTAATCCACAGTCACGGATGTTTAGAAGGCTTGTCACGCACCACGAAACGTGCCGAGGTTGTTATAACAAACTTCTTGCTCACCACATGATCAGCGCATAATTACATATGGTGCCCAATGAGCTACCTAAGCACCTTTAGCAAAGGCAGGACACATTCTTGTTAAGTGTTGTTAATATAAACGATGATTTTGCATAAGTGTAGTAGCAGCTTTCCGTGTGAATTGGTCATAACCTACGTTTTCGAGCGTAGAAGCGCCTCAGCGTACCTAATCAGCTACCACAGCAAGTTCGTAAGCAATGATGAAGTACGAGAATGTGCAGCAGTTTTTCATGTACTGAATAGTCCGTGTACAGTGCGTTGACCACCGCCATTCCTTAAGCCACCTCCCATAGGGACTCCCAGTCTGAACAGGTGTGGGACCTTAAACACTAAGAAGCAGTGCCCCCCCCCCCGCACACTCACACACACATGAAATTCGAGGGCGCACGGGCTGATACACACGCATACTTATTCACAGGCGCACCCGCATACACGTATACACAAATACGGCCACACACACACGTGACCGTAAACTCACGCATGCATGGGCGTACACATGTGCACAGTCACGCTTAACACAAGCACAGACAGATATACACACAATCGCGCTTACACACAAACACATGCGCAGGCTCACGCACACACACCCATACTCGGGTGAACATTATGTTCCTGTATATAATCCTTAACAAACATGTAGCTTATAACCAACGCTAAGGAAAGCTTTCGTAACGTGGATTGCAGTTAATTGCCATTATAGATGAAATGCGATTTGCTTCTGCTGGCATTCTGCTGTATTCGGAGAGCCCCTTCACACATTTTAAGTCAATTATGCCGTCAATTAACGCACGGTCTACATATTCGTGCAGTAGCTACGCTGCTCGGCCGCCAATTCGAAGGTCGCGGGTTCGATGCCGGTTGTGGCAGTCGAATAAGGCCGGAGGCGAAAAGGTAGAAGCCTGTGCACTGGTGATATCAGCGCTCAATAAAGAACACCTAATGGTCAAAATCTCTGGAGCTTTCCACTACGGCGCCCCTCATAATCATAACGAGGTTTTTGAAAAGTAAAATCCCAAGTATTATAATTATGTGTTCTTCTTCTGCTGCATAATCCATTTGATGAATCGTCACCTACCCCCTTCTCAGGCACAAAAGCACCCGTAGAGCCTATTTAGGTGCTATAGAGGCAAGCACCCAAACGAAGGGGTGCTTTTTTTTTCAATCGACCATTCATGGGTGTTAAAGAGTGTTTCAAAGGGTGCTTTCCCGTGAAATCACCCTTTTTACACCCTTTTGGGTGCAACATTTTTACTTTGTAGAATAAACATGTAACGTTTATTGCTAAAAAATCCTACAAACAACTGGGATATCTTTGGCACACGCTGCGTCACTCAACAACGGAAATAAAACTAGTAGCCTAGAGGACGTTTATTAGGCCCATATTGGAGTATGCAGCAGTGGCCTGGGATCCCTGTACAGCCTCTAATAAACTAAAGCTGGAAAGTATCCGAAGAAAATCTGTTAGGTTCATTTATAACCGTTATAGTTGGAAAACATCCCCGTCCCACCTTCTACAGAAAGCAGGACTAGAGAAACTTGAAACAAGGTGCTGCCATGACAGGTTAAAGTTATTTTATTTGTTCTATCACAAAATGCTACGAGTTGATTCATCAGCATTCATAAAACGTGCCATTAGCAGCTTTACTCGGTCTCTTCACGCAAAAAACTTGGCCAAGCTGAAGTGCAGAACAAACACTTTTACGTACTCTTACTTTTCTCAGACGCCTTATCTTTTCATGCGGTAGAACGTTCCAACATTGATTCTTTTCTGCAGGTATTTAGAAATGAAGTTCATTAACCGCCACTATGCTCGGAACGTCATGTGAAGTCATGTACTGACTTCCACTCGCTTTCATTTGCTGTGTTCGAATGAAGGATAAAACTTTCTTTTCTTTTTTTCTTTTAACTTTTTGTGCTATGTAAGTACAATGTCAGCACCTGCAATGCTTTTTGCTATGTAAATACTTAACATGAGTACCTTGTGCTATGCGAGTACTAACTGCCGTGCAATTGGTTCCCTTTCATTGCTTTTGCATATTTTACCAATGCCGTTGATTTGCAGAATACTAAGTGATGTATTTCTTTTTTGTTTGTGCAGTTCTATTCAACACTTTGAGCTTGTTCTGTGTTGTGTATATATGCACCAATCCTGCCTAAGGCCTTCATATGAGGCCGGCAGCATGTAATAAATAAATAAATTAATTAATAAATAAATTCTACAGTAATATATTTGAATTGCAACTTGAAGGCATTCTTTTATGTATATAACAAATTCTTCATATGCCACAGAATTGAGGACCTTCCACTGAAAAACGCGCATTATAACTACGCAACATGTCTAACGCCACGTCTTGGGCGCGTACACACCAAATACACAACATTACTGAACAAAGAACTTACGCCAGCCAGGCGCAAAATAATGAAGAAGTGTGTGCTCTTGCACGTGCTTTGCACTCTCTGTCATCAGCTTGAAAATAATTGGTTCTAGCATAAAATATATTGCACAAAACAGCACTAGAGTTTTCAGGCTGACAGCGACCATTCTCGTAAGTACTTGACAGCCGGAATTAAAGGCGGCACGCATTTGAAAACTAGCTTGCTCAAAGTTTTGAAGTTTGTCGCAAATTCGCGATATTAGGCAATAAAGGGTTGAAGGTGTGCGAAATGCGCAGCAGACTCTCTAAACCAGTATCATCATTGATTTATATTTTTGCCATTTCATTACCAACATATTTAGAAGACAACATACTTCAAAACATTTTTTGGGTTGACTTTTTTTCTCTCGAGCATGCTTTCACAATTTCCTTCACCACGAGTAGTTATTTTTGTGGATCTTGACTGCTGTGCAACGCCGATATTACACTTTGCCACGTCAAGAGATTGGTTACCTCAATAAATAATTGATTTGTGGTGTTTAACGTCGCCAAACCACCATATGGTTATGAGAGATGCCACCCTAATAAATATTCATGCTTGTACCTTCTGATCAAGGTGTGGTGACCATTTCAGCGCCTGTGTGATGTCTTGTCCCTTGCTTGTCCATTTTAAACACTGTCTTTCCTACCTAATTAGTTTTAGGGACTCCAAGTATATTCTTTAGTAAATGCACCTCAGGCGTTTCACTCAAGCCACCACTCATGGTATACGCATACGTCCCAAATCCTTTCATTTCATTCGCTACAGCATATATTAGAAGTTTTGGGTGCTAAGTGCATTAGGCTCTTGGCTTGATGGTGTCCAATGTTGTCTCAGTGAGTCGTTTAGCCCCAGTCTATCAAAAACGGTTATGCGCCTCAAAAACTGGATCCTTATCACTACTTGATAGACATCCACTAAAATGGAGGAGGCAATAAACAGCCTCACAAAAATCTGATGATTTTAGTGGATCTAAAACACTCTTTCCTACAGGCCGTAAGGAACCGAAGCCACACAAGTAGAACAACAAGAAGCACCATTTTTGGGTGTGCTGCAATCCAACGCAGTTTTCTGGTGACGTTAGAAGAGTGGAAACCCTCTTACCTACATGCCCGCTTGGCACCACTTGTGACTCCTCAAAGAAATTTAAAACACTGCACGCCTAGCCTCTCCACAAGTTTACCTTTAGTGTGGCTGAAACACGTTTTTCTACACGCTTCGTCCGACTACCAGTTTTATTCATCTTTTGGCGTGTGTTCTGCAGTAACTGGAACTAAACATTTCGTAGGAAGGACCCAACAGTAAGCGTACTTCTTTTTCAATTTTTGTTCAGTCTAAGCACACCAGCTTATGCTTAAGCTGGTACATAAGAACGAAAAGCAAAACAAGAATAGCACAAAAACACAATACTGTACATCAAGCAGCGCAAATGACACGAACTGAGTTAATTTTCATTCCCTTTGACAACGGCAATTACCGAAAATATATTTGAAGCGAACTGCTTCAAATTTGTATATCACTTGCATACATTGGCACAAGACGGATTTTTTGTCTATTTCTGGAGCATAGAACAGTTGATTGAAACACTAAAATCATGGTCGAAAGTCGGGCCATATGTTGATCTATGTTCTTCCCTATAAAATTGATTGTGGCAGTAAAGTGTTAATGGTCCCTAGAACAATAAATTATCGCGTTTTCGGAAGCTTTTAGGTTGCTTTTGTCAACATTCACACAAGGCATAACAATCTTCGCATGTTGCATTTCATCTTAACTTATCAAAATTGTAGTTTCGGTCTTAGCAGTGTACAGCAGACAGTGTCAAATATTCAGACAGCTGCCGGGATGAAACGTAGGTGAATGCAGACCTGAACGTGAACTCAGAGTTTACTATAATCAGCTGAATTTTCGAATTCGGAAACATTATTTTGAGTGTACGCCTGATCAACAAGAACTTGAACCAAAATACTACGAAGAAGTTGCGACAGCACTTGATTATTTGATTGATTGACATATGGAGTTTAACGCCCTAAAACCACCATATTGCCACAAGGCAGTAGTGAGATTACGGCAAAGAAGTGGTTTACAGCTTACCAGTGAGAAGCGTTGAATACGTTTTCATCAGTGACCCAGATTCGATCTTTGTCGCTTCGTTTTCATAAATAGCACGTAACATATGTACAAAAAAAACTGGCAAGTATAAACGTGAACATTAGTGAGGTACTAGCATCTGAAAATTCAAACCAGATTCTTAGTATAGAATATGAAGAGATCTTTCCTCAACAATCTAAATTTCAATCCCGCAAATTTTCAGAGAGCAGGTTAGCAGATTTCTCGGAACACACACAGACACGTAACTTAATGGCTACAGATGCTTCCGTCACTGAGGAAAGGTCAGGCGTCGGAATAGTCTCCCAGTCGCTTGGCTAGTCTTTTACCGTGAGGCTACTCGATTTTAGTCTGGCTTTTAAGGAGGAGCTGATGGCAGTCATCAAGGAACTGCGAAAACTTTCGATGAATGAGAACAGGGCAGTAATAATTACTGATTCGCTTTCGGTATGCACTGCTTTTGCAACTTCTCATACATGTCATGCCCCCATGACGTTGCGATCTTAAGTCGCGTATAAGTTGAAATACCTGAGATTAGTATGGGACCCAAGTCACTGGGTTAACATTAAACTAAATGGCCGACGCCTTAGCCTGCTTCTCGCTAGATCTCCACATAGTCAAGGTTCTCCCGGTGGTAGAATACTTCACCGCAATCAGGTTTAGAAGATTAGCTTTCACACAGACAGAATGGAAGCGATAACCACGTGGACGGAATATAGTCACGTAAAATATCCATGGAAATTGCAATAGAGCCATTCTCGACAAACAAAAGTGACGATCGCCAGATTTCGATGTCGTCTCCCACTATTAAACGTTTACTGGCACCGGGCGGGTCTGACAATATCACCGCTTTGTCGATTCTGTGAAGAACTTTAAAATACTGCGCTTTACTTTTTGGATTGTTCAAGATACTCTCGCATTAGAACTTGACTTCTAATTACTCCTATTGCAAAATTAGGCTTGACCTCATTGAAAGAAAATATTTTAAGCTTCGGTGCCTCAGGCTTGGAATATTGCGGCAGGGATGTTTTTATGCCATGTGTATTTGTTATACCTACTCAACGAATACTATTTTATATGGTATTTAGAGTTATTCACCATTTCATGAAGTTAACATTTAAGTTTTCAAAATTGTTCACAACAGGTTAGTATGCAAATTTGGAATACAAGCTCAAAAGCACACTTCCTGCACTTACATTGAATAGTTTACGTAATATAGTAATTTATTTCTTTATTTCTGGTTTTATTTTCACAGCTTACCTAAAACAACATTCAACAGTCTCAACCTTGCATTCTTGGCCAATACCTCAAAGTGGGTATGTGCCATTAAGATAGGGAAACAAACTAAAAAGAACTGGTCTTATTCCGCCAGTGTCTATCCACTTCGTAGTTGTTCCTTCCAGCGTTGCGAAATACTTGGAAAGCAGTGTTGCGTAATACTTGAAGAATACTGGACGATCGCTCAAGATGGCTCACGAATTTTGGTGAAAAAGCGATGACATCATCTAAGTAGCACAAGCAAGTAGGCCAAGTGAATCCGCGGAAAAGAGAATCTATCATGCGCTAAAAGGTAGCCGGCTCATTGGAAAGTCCAAATGGCTTTCCCATCGGGGGTTACAAACGTGGTTTTCTCTCGGTACCATGGGTCAACTGCGACCTGCCAGTAACCAGATCAAAAGGCAATAGACGAGAAAAACTTGGCGTCATGAAGGCAGTCAAGGTCGTCATCTGTTATTGGTAAGGGGTAAAAGTGTTTCTTCGTGACTTTCTTTAGATTTCCATAGTAAACGCGAAACCGCCACGTATAGTTCTTCTACTTGACAATCGTGACGGAGGATGCCCACAGACTAGATTAGTGTTCGACGACGCCTTTGGCGAGCATTTTTTTGACGTCTTTCTGGATGACAGAGCGTTGAATAGCAGAGACTGGGTATGGGCGGCGATGTATTGGGTTGTCATCGTCGGTGTTACTGTGACAGGTAACAGCTGGTGTTTGGCATAAAGGGCGGTTCTAAATATGGAATATGTACACATAAGATGTCAAGAAACAGTGGGGGTCTTCTACTTTGGAGGGTGAGAGATCTGGCGTCAGTTAAGTAATGCTAAAGCGTGAGAGGTGGGGCGCAAAGAGCGAGTAGACGTGAGCAGTATGTTGTTCTACTGACAGTTTAGAGACGTCACACCCTTGCAATGACGACACACCTAGTTTAATTAAGCAGGAAGCACGTGTGAGGGGAAACCAAAATTCAAAAGAGACAATTAAGTCTAGTGGTGACACACTCTCACCCCCAAGAGCGGGAAAAGAATGAAATGCTTTAGCACATTGTCGGTAATGGATCAAACGACCAATTTCCTATCGCGCCAAGGCGTATCACGCATCAGGTGTACGTTATTTATGGCTTGTGGCGGAAGATGTAATACCTCGGTGGCGCATAGGCGGCTTTGAGCATCACGAACAACGCCGGCGGTAAAAGACAGTTCCAGCTGCAATAGGCCCGTTGAGCAGTCGATAAGGTGGGAGTGCGCCGAGAGAAAAACGAGACCTAGAATTACGTCATGTGGGCACTGCTGCAGCACGGTAAACAATGCGATGGTCTGACGGCCAGCAATACACACCCGAGAGGCGCGCATGCCGGGAACTGTAGATGCGCTGCCATCGGCAACTATTACAGCACACTTAAAAGGAGGCGTGGTCACTTTGCGCAGAGTAATACAGAGAGCAGCGCTCTTGACTTGAATTCGTGCGCCATTGTCTATTAGGGCTGTAATGGTAACGTCATCTACCAAAGGGCCCAAAATAATGCGGCGTGTAAAAATCGTCAACACCGGATTTTCAGACCGCGTCGTTCATGCAGCGCCACCTCCGGGAGCTGCATGATTTAGTTTCCCGAAGTTTAGGACCCAGGGAGTGCAGGGTACGAGGACCAAGGAATCATCAGTGAGAGAGATCGGTGGCCTTTGGGTGATAATGGTAGGCTGAACATTCGGCCCTCAACGTTCGTAGCAGCAGGCCGGGGGTCGTATTCAATAAGAAACAGGCGAGCGTTTAAAACGACGCAAAATGTCCCAGTGTTCCAGGAGGAATTTGACGTCCAACGATTGCAGCAGTAGCGCGCAATGTGTCTGGTGCGAGAGCAGTGGAAGCAGATCAGTCGATCATCTGACGTCCTTCATTGAGCAGGGTTTCGGTAGCGGGAATTGTAGCGTGAAGGGTACACAACAATCTGGTTAATCGAAGCGGAACTCTCGGTATACGAACAGCGCAAGCAGGTGAGATGTCGAGATTTGAAATTTCTTAGTGAATTATGGCTTGGATGAGGGAGACGTAGGATGCGTTACATTGAGCGCCATTGGAAGCGATGGCTGAATGAGCTATTGCTTCGAGTTCGCGGCGAAAAATTCGGGTGACATTGCCGGCTGATGTAGCTTGCGTGAACTTGCGGGAACCTTCGCAGGTCGATGTGGCTGCGTTATTAGGCAGACGTGCATACTGGTGGCTGATGGCGCGGCTCTTGGCGTGCTCGAAGCGCCGACAATCCTTCACAACCGTGCCGACGGTGACGCCATCTTTAACGGACAACAGATTAAAGGCATCGTCAGCAATGCCCTTTATTATGTGGGCGATCTTGTCTGTTTCACTTAAGTTCTCGTCGACCTTTTGACAAAGGCCCTGTACGTCCTTAATATAAGATACAAATGATTCCGTCGATGTCTGCACGCGGCATTCCAGGTCTTTCTTCACGGCCTGCTGTCGCCCAAACGGCCTGCTGAACAAGTCGAGAATCTTTGGTTTGCACATGTCCCAGCTGGTCAACTCCTAATCATGCATCTCATACCAGACAAGCGCCGTATCGATGTCTGCACGCGGCATTCCAGGTCTTTCTTCACGGCCTGCTGTCGCCCAAACGGCCTGCTGAACAAGTCGAGAATCTTTGGTTTGCACATGTCCCAGCTGGTCAACTCCTAATCATGCATCTCATACCAGACAAGCGCCGTATCCTTTACGCAAAACCCAACGTTGGCCAGAATGAACGTGGGGTCCCATCTAGAAATTTTGTTGACGCGCTTTTACAATGCGACCTAGTCTTCGACATTCACCTTGTCTTTGCCGGTTCGCGAGAAACCCCATGACACGTGATAGGAGTTGAAGTCACCAGTAAGAATTATTTCATTCTTGCAGCTGGTGAGGACACAGTTTAGCTGTGGTGTATTGTGAGCGCCCGAGAAAAAAATGCATTTAAAAAGGAAAAAGATCAGCATCCTGGCATGCTGAGGTCTATCGCCAAAATATCAATGCCCATGGACATAAACTGAGAATCCAGACGTGCTGTGGGGTCAAATGTGTTCAATATTCGTATCACTAATTCACCCCTTTGTGAAGGTGATCGAACCAAATATCAGAAAAATGTTTAAAATGGTCATTTTAATTAGGGGAAACCTACTTTCTAGCAACATTACTACGTCAAAATTTAACTGAATAACTAAGCAAAGTAAATCTGTTGAAACAAGAAAAAAACAAAGACCTTTCAAAGAACCTATCGTGATGCGCGAATCACTCAAGCAACAAGCGTTTCTGAAATACTTCTTTTAAGAACTCGAGTGGGTTTAGAATTGCCTTTTTTGGGTTATCAAAACAGAGGCAAGTAGATATTACCAGGGACCCAGTTTGCTTCTGATGCCTGTTATGATGGCTGATTTCCATCTCATCTGGTAAGTCTACTTGAATCAAGGTGGAAGGTTTTCATACAGTAGGCGTTAGATCTGCCTGATGCTCCTGCCGTGGTGCTGAATTAGACACCTCTGCAATGGCTGCTGTTGTTGCGCAAGACGTCAGCTTGGTCGTCGGTGCTACAGCTTTTCAAAGTATTTGCGTCACCTGTGAGCAAAACACTTGCGAGACAAACTCTGTTATTGTAGCGATTATCTGATCCATCACCTTTGACATTGCTTTTTCAACTGCTGACCCAACAAGTTGCAAAAACTTAGCCTCGTATATTGACTCTTGCCTCCCAGCAACACCAGCTTATCCAAAGGGATGATCTTTGACAACAGCAACACCTTCTCGTCGTGAGCATTTTTGTCAATCCAATAATTCCTGCAGCTGGATTGCATTTGACCTCACGTGGCACTTTATGTAACCAGCCATATGGTCTCCACATAGACAGCACTTTCATATCTCAGAAGTGCATTTATTGGAGGGATGGTTAGCACCACAACCTCGGCATCTGTAACGTGATTTGCAACCCCCTAAGCTGTGGCCAAATTGCCAGAAGTTACGGCAATGAAGAGGTCCAGAACCTAGGCGTTCTACACGAAAAATGAGTAGCCATATAATAAATTCAGATGGGCAAGAGGTGCCGGCAAAGGTGGCAATAACCGATTCTGTGGAAACTTCCTCACCAATTCCTACACGCTTACACAGGTCTACGGCTATGACGACAGAATTCGGCACCTTCTCAAGAGTCTCTGTTGGTGGCAATCAAGAGTACACTCCTTGGACGATTATCTTTGTACATGCCAAATGAGGCGGTATGAACGCACTCACCAGAATTCGTGCAGATCCCTTGCATTTCATTTTGTATCGCTCCGAACCATTTTAAAACTTGAACTGTCAGTGTAAGAAGATTGCATCTTCAATCGCCCTAATATTAGAAGGTAAAAAAATTCTGATAAGTACCGTGACTAGAGAGAACTCTAGTGCTAGTATCTATAATAGATGCCCATTTGGCGGTACTGGTAGCAGCGGTAGGTGTGGCTAGCTTCCAGGCAGTGGTAGCAGAGAGGGCGGTGGTCCGAGGTACGCCACAGGTTGGTTTATTTTTTCAGCGTTGCGTTGGCCGGCGGGTGGACAATATGGCGTCGGCTGTGGCGATGCCTGGCGACACAAATGCGGTGGCGCGGCCTCTTGACGTGGACGTTGGGTGGAATATAGCGTCAGGAAGCAGCAGTAGAGTGAACTAGAAGTGTTGAGTGGCGTGACTGCGCCTCGCTGCCTAATCCATTGCGCGTTGCCCGCAGGGGCGGCGGTGCAGTCGCATAGTACTGAAAGAGCCGCGTGCTGGGTGCAGGAACTCCTATGCGCTTTGGTCCTCCATCGCTCTTTTTGGATGCAGATTTCTTCGTACCTGCCCATCATTCATGTCCAGCGCTAGATGCTATATCTCTTTTATGACACGCCAATCTACTGAATTTGAGATCAATGAATTACCTTGTGAAAGATCGAAAATAATTCAGAAAGGGCGTTTCTTATACTTATTTTTTCTGTCTTAACTCTTTTTCTTTTGGTTAGGCGTCTACAATATTCAAAATAAGGGAGCCAATTTATTTGAAGTTAGCAGTGCTGAGAAAGCTGTGAGAGTAAAAAAATACCGTTTCAAACGCACGCAAAACAAGGAGGCTGTAAGTAGAGAGGGGATGAAAAGGGAATCTGAACCCTCTGCACTACGAGATCTTGTCGTAATTTAACTCTTAGGGCATACTAAAATATTTACAGGCATTTCTAGCGACCACCAGTTGCGAAAGTTTGTCATTCTGCTGCCCCCCCCCCCCAAAAAAAACATCTGGGTGCTAGCCTTGTGCCGAACATTAACAGTTGGCGAAACTATAGCGGGTCTCTTTACAGATGCGCACTGTAAATTTCACCTTTTCGGCATTATGACGTCTTAAAACTAGTTCACGTTTAACGTAGTTGGACAGAAATGCACCGCCTAAATATAGTAGCTGTGCTAAGGGTCATTGCATTGATATTGGTAATGGGGCACTGACGTGTGACCTAACGGCGTGTGTGTGTTCACTGTGTACATATAGATGTTGACTTTCTCGTAACAAGATGCACCGTTGCCTGCCTACACTTTTGACATTTAATAATAGAACTACACTTATACTACAAAACAGCGTCATAAATTTGCTGGCTTCCAATGGCGTTACACCAATGGAATATTTGAAAAGCAGCACAATTTAAGCTGTCTATACAAATTGAGAAGTGGTTACAATAAATTTATGCAGATTAACAGAAGGGCTATATATACGATTGGCACTTTTAATATGTTTGTGTGTTGTTTTTAATATGTTCCATATGTATTAGGCCTATCGGAAAGCAATAATTATTATCTTTCGCAAAACTAGCATAATAAAACTGAGTCGTTACTGATGTGATAATTGTAACAACTTTACTTATGGTTGGGTTTCTCATGAAACAATCGAATGTATGTAGACTCATATAAATAACACTGTGCTCTAGATATCGTAGAGACTGCCGACGAAACGAGCGTATGATTTAATCGTGGTTTCGATACTTCTCCCCTCTTTGTAGTTTACCAGTAGCCACTTATGATCTAACGCAGCTCAAAGCGCTGCTTGAGAGAGAAGATAGGCGAATCCGTGCAAATGCTGATTTACATTTTTTGTGTTTGATATGACAGGCTCTTGAAACAGTGAATGTATCGAAGCGATTTCGGCATGCCTTCATATTTACTCGTGCGCCTTGGCGCGTAGCAGGTGCGTTCACTGATGAAGGCTCAGAAACGCGTTAAACGCTCTAAAACAGGCAATTACCCTACTTAAAAATTTTGTATGACATCTTACAGAAAACATATGGACTCCGTACGATTTCTTTATGAGGTATACGGAAAACATACGGATTTTCATGGAAACATGCGGAATCTGTATGGCGTATACGGAAAACGTTTTCAGGAAAATATGCAAGGACACGGAAATTATATGAAACATACGGAAAATTTCTTATGGAGAATATGGAAGGATACAGAAGTCATGTGGTATATACGGAAAATTACTTACGGAAAATATGGAAAGATGTGGAAATATGGAAAGCTTTATGGAGTATACGGAAACTTCCTTAAGGAAGTTCTACGAAGCATACGGAAATTTTCTTACGGAAATATGGAAGAATAAGGAGTGCGAGCAGACTAATAAGACTAGAGATGTTCATGTCACTAGATTCAAATGGCAGTCTGAGATACGAATACCATTCGATCCGTGGTTGTGCTACACCGCGTACAGAAAAAGTACTGTCATTGTGATTGTACGTGATGTCAATGTCGACAATTCAGAAATAAATGGCCGCAAAAATTGAAGGAAAATGTAGAGTGATAAAAGAGTGAATATATACAGAAATAATTAGTCCCGTTCCAAAATGACGAGCACATAAACGAAAAAAACGTATACTGGACGAGAACTCACTTGCAAAGTTTATTCCTTGAGTTATTCCTCTTAAAAACATGCTAATTGCTAAATAAATACGCAAAGAAATTTTATATCGCAGCATTAATGATGACCATGAGCCAAGACGACCCGCTGAACCAGTATACACACAGCCGATAAAATAACCACTAGCAACACGGCGTGCGCGGCTGGACAAACAAAACTAAACGGCACAATGAACGTCTCGGGTCTATTCAGGATTTCTAGAACGCGAATTAACAGATGAATACCTGGTATCTTGTGGTGCGACCGCACACATGTCGAGCTATTTGGTTATTAGCTTTCATGCAAGTTATAAAGAGAGCAAATTTAAAATACAGATGCATGAAGCGAAATTGCCTCTCTGCTTTACTTTACAATAGGCAGTGAATTTTTATGCACATAATAATGCCTCTGTGAAGTTCACAGGAAAATGAAGTAGAACAGAAAAAAAAGAGAGGAAGAAGACAAAAGAAAAGCAGGTAGCTCAACCAGGTTGATGATTTGCTGCCCTACATCGTAGGTAGGGGTAGAGGGAGTGGTCAGAAAAATAATTGAGTATGAGAGCACAAGTGATATGTACAGACACATAATTGTGCTTATCATTGATGCTCGGATGGTCGTGTATAGAGCTGGGTCGTTTTGAGATCTTCAAAAGCATTGTTTCAGACTACCATGCAGATTACGCTTCAATTATAGTGCTACATAAGACACAACTTATGGGCCACCTTTAATGAATAAGAAGATAATAGGTGAAACAAATGCTTTAAAATATATCATGGCTGCATGGACGCATACAAGCGCAATAAAGTGAGGACGCATGAGCTTCTCTTGACACTTCAGTTCAACATGGATGCTTCAACTGTGCTGCAAAGAAATTTAACCAATGCCTGTGTGTGCAACATTGTCCATTTTAAACTATCTATATGTATATCTAAAATTCCTACTGCGAGTTAAGCTACGTAGCACTCCATACCTCTTCCTTTTAATAAGGGCGATTCTTCAAACAATCAACATTATTCATTTTCTGTCTCATGACTTTGTGCCCGCAATTCTCGGTTTGGCTCAATCACAATTGTGCAGCCCTTATTTTGGAGGAATCAAAAAACATCAACCAAAAAAAATTTTGGAACCGCTTCTCGGTGATATTGCCTTCCCTCAACTGCCACAGCTTGAGATGAGTCATAGCAAGTCTCGCACATACCTAGGGCCTACCCTTGAAGAAGCTGGTCCGGCTGTGAAATGCTAAGTTTTTTCTCACATAAATTTTTTGGTTTGAATTTTCTCACTTCTCGAGTCCCTTCACAATCAAGCAGACCCAATGTTGTCCTTATTCCTTATTTGTATTCCTTATTGTTGTCCTTATTCCTTATTCCTTATTTGTAAATAAAAAATGTTTTAATGAAAATAAAAATACTAATACCTGTTGCGCAAAAAACACAGTCCCATATACGTACTTGAACGCAATATTGCTTTTATTTTGTTTTAGTACCTAACGCTATATAAAAGATAGCAGTAAATTGAAAACATTGAAAAAACACTAAAAAATTGAGACTTCGCGGGATTCGAAGCTGCGCCACTTATTTGTGCTCGCATACGTGAACTGTGTGCTTCAGCTTGCTAAGCTATTCGCACTGGAGGGTAGTATGCGTTTAAGTTATGTATATAAATTTGCTGTTTACACGCTATGTCTTGGCATATTTATGCACGATATTCGGTTGTATCTATTGTTGTGTGCATATGTTTTGTGATTGTATATACGTCACATGCTTTTCGCATGTCTTTCAACTATGGATTGCTGCCCCGTCGCGGATGAAAACAAGTATTTTTACACCCACACACAAGCTTGAGCAGTTGAAGGTTGTTTCCCGGGGTTCTCTTGCGATTGAGTCGGCTACCACAAGAAATTAGAGCGATACGCCATTAATCCCTGCATCTAGCTGTATTCCACTTTGTAGCTCTCTCGCTTGATGACAAATCGAGCGCGGGGCGCGACGCTATTCGCATGACCATGCCTCGCGTAGCGGTAACATCAGCTGATTGCGCCGGCCGGCTTGCTTCGATTTGCTTCAGAGCAAAGAAATGTCATGCCTTGAAAGATTGCGTACTGCACTATGTCAAAATGTTACTGCTTTGTAGTCATCCTATGATTCATTGAAAATTGATAACTCTGATATGACTACTACAGAGCTTAGCGTCGGCCACACGCACCGAACGTAAAACCGCACTACGTCTGTCGTAGAAGCAGTAGGAGGCTGTCATCTGCTAGAAAAAAACAAAACAAAGACCTGCAAAAATATTCATAATTTGTAACTTGTTTTTTGAATAACCTTTTATCACTTTAAAAGTTATTTTGTCAGATAACATCAATTTTTTTCAGTTTATAGCAGCGACAGATGTTTTTTTTTATTTTCCTCAGACAGATATCAAAGTCAAATTCATTCACAGCTAAAGCCACATGTTGTTTGTCTTCTTTGTTTCCGTAGGCATGCCGTTTCGGTGCATCTCTCATGTGTTCGCGCCGCTACACACGAGAGCACTGAATGTTAAATTTACGCAAGAAAGCGCCGTTCCTTGTTCCTGTGATGTGCAAATATTGCGCCCTATTCTCGCGGTCGTTCGAGTGCGGATCAAGTGCGAGTCGTCCAAGAAATCGGCGGGTTGTGCAGACGCTCGAAGGACTCCGAGGTGACGGCTGACGCCTGTGGTCGCTCCCCTCAAGACAGTGTGAAAGAAACTAAAGGTAAGGGGGACGCTTTTTTATGTAGACTAAGTATGCCACTCAGTGCAAGTGTGTGTTGCCGCACTCGAACGAGGCGTCGTGAAATGGCAGCATACGCGCCTCTGCGAGTGCGGTTGCCGATTCGCTTTGACAACGCTAACGCCAGCAGAGCCATGGCGCATCGGCGCGGCCTTACTGGTGCTAATTCGCGACAACTGTGGCAACATGCATGTGTATGGTGATCGGTTTTTTCATAAGTGCAATGTAGTGAGGAGGACGCACACTGCACTTGCTATGTTGTTGATTAAATGAAGCCTGCGGTGCCATTTGATGCAAAGCAGCATTTTCTTCACGTTCGCGGGCGCTACAATTTGTAACTTGGCTCAATTCACCTAGCCAACCGCCTAAGTGGGTTGACAAGCATACGTTCACATTAGAGCATTATTATGCCCCTAAACAGTAGCGTATGCTTGTTAAAAGATATAATGTGTGTGCCTAGTGTAGAGAGAGAGATGTGTTCGTGCAATCTGTATGTGTACCTGCAAGACGCCTTTGCTTGTAACTAATAATGTACCGGCCAGCACCTACATTTTACGCCTGACTGAAGAAAACTTGCATGCACAATGTGAGATTTTGTAATCTGCCAGAGTTGCCTTTTATAAAATAATACAATGCCAGCATGTTCAAAATATGTTTCGCCGCTGTGTGGCAGGGATGCGGTTATCACGCTGTTGTGTAGTTGCTTATGCAAGTACTTATAGTTTTGATGCGTTAATATTTCTCATCTAACTCACCAGGTGTTTGGCTGTTTCAGCACAAACAAGGCAAAGAGAGAAGGAAGACGGATAATGACAGGACCAGTGCCGACTTTTGTTTGCAGGAGAATACCTATGTTGGTGTATCTATTGTGACAGCCTTTCTGTGTTGCTTTTTGCCTAATTTATGCAACGACACAGTTGTCAGCAATATGAGAGAGAACACTGCAGTTAGCTTTTAAAGGTCATGATGACTAAATGCCTAGTAATTCACAGCACAAAGTAAGAACAAAAGACGTCCGTATGATCAATGTGGGACGAGTACAGTCTGTCATCTAAAAAATGTATTGTGCAAAATGGTGCCAAAGTAAGAAACCTCCCTATGTTTGCAAACCGTGTGACGTCACCTCGAGCACCGTGCCAGCCATTCCCTTATACGGTGCAAGGACTGGTTGGAAAGGAAGTTGTTGGTGACTTTCCTGATAGCCCACTGATATGTATGCGATTCCAAACCTGTAGCCTAATATATACGTAATCTTTTGTGCAGTTACATCTCTGCATTGGACACCTACAACTTATTTGCATATTTACAATGCTCCCTTAGGACCCAACACAAAAACTTGTAGTGTGCATGTTCACTTCATGAATATCGAGCGGTAAAGGTATTGAGTATATGTGAAACAAAAATCTCTGCTTACTGCATGAAGACATATGAGGCCTTCGATAAAACGAGTTTATTTATTTATTTATTTATTTATTTAATATACCTCAAAGGACACCCAACAGGGGGCTTTAACCTAAGTTATACCTTTATTGGGCTTGCGTACTCGTCGGGGCGATGCATACATGCAGCTTCAGCAAATGATATCTTCAAACCCAGTGACCATGCAAATTTTTTCTGCACACAGCGCAAACACCAAGATGTACCCACTCGCAGATAATCGCGTCAAGTGCATATTTACCTGGACTAAACTGTCGAATCAAGTTTTTTCAACAACCGGTTGCTGCCACAAATGCTAACATCTTAGCAAACAAGACACATTGTTATTCACAATGCACACACCACACACAATATTCTCAGTTGAAACGATATTCTCAATACCTTTCAATGCACACTACATGCCGCAATTACAGTGCACATTTTTGAAGACTATGCCGCTGTTCCTCGCACAGGCGACCACGTGTGTTCGCTTCTTCAATATAAACAGACAGCGTGGCAAATAGTTCACCACACAGTTTACGCACAGCTAGATGTTTGCTGACACATACTACAGCTAATGTGGACATTGTAACTTGAAGTGTAAGCTTTGAAAAATTAACACTTGCCCCAAACACCGCACGACTGTACCGGGCTGAGCCACTAGCGGGAGTGTTTTTCAAGCCACACCTTTTAAGTGTGCCAGTGACACCATGCTGTGACGTACCTCGGTAGGGGCCTATTGCTGCATACTTTATTTGAATGAGGGTCTTGTTAGAGAATGCAGGCATTGTTTATTTTGTAACTTGTTAATTTCCAACTGGACCATCATATACACGAGTTGTCTGATTGATATTCAGGCAAACTTTTGTGCAATAAATTATACAGTTGGCAGTTTGTGCTTGCCCCCTACTGTTGTTACTGGTGTTTTTCGTTGTTACTCTGCATTGTACAATACTGCTCACCTACAGAAACTAGCCTAGCTTGCCGCTGTTTTGGACAACATGCAGCTGGCAAGTGCGATAGTGTTCATAACTCTAAATGCTCAAGCACAATTTATCGTCTAATATTCAGTTAGTTGCATTCTTATCAGTACATTAGAGGTTATCATTGATTAAACATGAATCCTTGCTCATTCACATAATGTTCAGAACTTTAAATATCAAAATGAATGGTGTTTTTAAAAAACATGGGTTTTAGCTAAACTTCATGCTGTTTTCTTGAACAGCTGACAAAACGCTATTGCATGCTTACTTGCCATGAATTAGATTGTGTTTGAAATACATTGCGATTCTTCACCAGACTGCCAAACACACTTCACATTGGTGGAACATTTATTAACCATAGATTGAATAATTTTTAAGAACAGAAAGAAAGAAGCGGCAGGCCGGGATACATACTTGATGTTGGCATCCATTTTGCTACCCAGCGCATTATCATGCAAACTTCCTATAGAGTGGTTATGCGTCTTGCATGTGTGTCTGTGAACCAAGAACTTTGGGTAGAACTATATTTGTCTTACAAATTGTTGCAGGACTGTGGAGGCTGTAGGGCTGCTTAGTCAATATGAATGTTGGAATCCCTAGACATGTGTTCAACCATGCTGCATCAGCTGCTTGGTGTTTTCACGGCATCTTTACAGATGTGTTGGGTGATTAAAGCAAGCAGGTTTCAACACAGGGAAAAATATAATATGTCAGCACCTCTTGTGCATGCCTTACATCCCAAGTATATCAAATATTTATCTTGCACCTTGTAGCCTCTAGTTTTTAAAGAGACACTTCTTTTTGCTTTATATTTGAGTCTTGATGCTTCGACAGCAATGTATTTGTGTTTGACAGCAAGTGTTCTTCAACAAATAACTGATCTCAATAATGACAAAACACCCTTCATTCTTGGTCCTTAGCATAAGCTTGCACATATCTATAGTAGATTCAATTGTTTATTTTTTGCTGTGATGATAATGGGAAAGTAGCAAAGGCAAGTTCAGACTGGAGTGGTCGGTGACGTCTCTTTAGGCTGTGCCATATTGCTTTGCAACCAGATTTACTTGTGGCCACATATACAATGAAGCCATAAGACGTGCATTCTAAATGAGTTTACCATATCACATTTCACTGCACCTTAATATGTGTCGAACAAATGCAGATATCTTTAGCTTGCCACTATAAAGGGATCCTAAACCAACACAAGGTTGAAATTTAGTCGTGGTGTTGCAGCTGTGTATGACTCTACAATGGGTGCATAGCCGTAGTAATTTTTCTATATGTTGTCGCAATAGTAATGTTACACACATTGGATGATACAAAAGGGGTCCTCTCTTATTTCACTTTTTTTCCAGTATGCTTCTTTCTTTTCTCTTCTTGCCATGTGCTCCTCCTCACTGTGCAAGGAGCAAGAGCAGTGGGCACACAAACACGTATTTACAAAAATGTTGCTGTAAGGTGAGCACTGAGGGGCTGAACACTTCCAGAAGGCTCAAAGAGGAAAAGTTATTGTTTCTAGCTACTTTTTGGGGACCCATAGCTAGTTGTGCTGCTGCAGTTATCATTGTTGATCACGACACTATTTTGAAGTCGTTGCTCACATTTGCTTTAAGTGTTAAAAATAATTGGAGGTGGTTTGGCAACCTTCATTGCAATTACCTACAGAACTAGGTTTCAATGTGTAAGCAACTTCTGTTCACTATAATTCAATCCTAATGATATCTGAAATTCAGGAAATATTCACAGAAAAGCTCAGGAAAAGGCTAAGTGGTTGCCCCTTGAACGTGAAGAAGATATTCTTCTTCTAAAAGGTCAACAGATAGTCTAGTAGTCTCGATATTACATGCACTATAAGATATTGTGGTGTGGTGCTTTTCATGCATGTTATAATGAGAGAGATTTTTAATAGAACTGTTGTCACTTTGCCCTGTGTTGCTGAAATTGTACACATAGTTATAATACATGAATCACTTTATGCCTTTTGATTTTATGCAAATGGTTTGCTTACCCAGTCAGTATAACTTGATTTGGATAAAATCATAAATGCTCTCAATTTTTTGTTACTATACCGCAGGTTTATTTTTAAAATACGCGACCATATATGTGAACACTATTGGGGCGTGCTTGATTAATGCTTCACTATCACCACTCTAACTACAGCGGCTACAGTGCATAGTGTGACAAAAATATTGGTACTTAACTTTACTGGCAGCATACACCTTTATGTCTCAAAATGTGTTAGAAAGCCTGGTAAAAATATGTGTACTTTTTTTTGCTCCAACTAAATATTCTGGTCTACTCAAAGCAGCTTCCGCTCTTTTAAGGTCCTCAAACTATTTGGTGTTGAAAAGAATTATCGATGCCATATCCTTCCTCTGTCGGCCTACTCACCACTCTAATAATGAGAATTACCCAACAACATTATCCAGGAATATATAAGGGGATGTTATAAAAAGTAATGTCAATTCAATTCTCAAAAAACGTGAACCCATTAGTAACTTGTCGCCAAGTTACGTTTTCATTCACTTTTGTTTTCACAATTTTGTTAAAGTTATTTTTGAGAACATTCCCTACAGTTTGTTTGGCATCATTGTCTGTTAGTTCTCATTATAATGTGTTCAGCAAAGACAACGAACCCTTAAATTTATAGTTTTTTCCTTTACTCATGAATCTGAAATAGTGAATCTCAGTAATTTTAGCTGTGTGTGACTTGTTTTTTTATCAGTTGTGTGTGTGTGTGTTCGTGTACGTGCATTTAGGTGGAAGAGCGAACCATTGCCACCTCCTATGAGTAGGAGATTTTCTGAGAACTAACAGATGCATAATGCTGCCAAAAAAGTATAGGAATATTGAAAGTAATCGTATTGTAATTGTCAAGAAATAAAAGTGGAAGAAAAGATAACTTGCCATGGTGAGGGACGGAACCTGCCACCTACGAATAAAGCGTGGGTGCTCTACCAAGTGTGTTACGTACCACAGCAGCCATTGCCCCTTCCGCTTGGCAAGGTATATATGTGTACCTAATCATCAGAAAGACAGTCTGCCCCGCTTGTTGCCATCATGGCTAGTTTGGAAAAATTTTTCTTTTCTATTGGCATCACGTAGCATGGGATGTTATTATTACAAGCTGGCAGCCTGACTAACGCCCCTGTGCTTAATGCACATATACACCCCATAGGTGGACGGGTAGATAACTGTCATAGTTAGTAGTGGGGCATCAGATGCATTATTTAAAGGTTTCCAGATTCGGTTACTCCGGTTACTCCGCACGACTAGTTACCTTTTCTTCCACGTTACTTTTTTGTCAATTACATTACAAATAATTCCATTATTATCCCTAGTACTTTTTCTGGTAGCATTGTCAATTCCCAATAATATCGTTTCCAACAAAGAAAAATGAGCCCTTTTTTCTTTAATTCGTAGTGAAGAACTTGTTATGGCAGGCTCTGTGCCATGAGGTTGTGTATGAGGGACAATTGGTCTGATGTTAGCTCATGTAATAATAGCGCATGCTGCGTGCCGCCAGTAGGCAAAAAAGGTGTCCCACACTCGCCATAATGTTAACAGGCAGCGCTGACTGACTCTTCCATGACTAAATGCACATATATACCGTACAAAGTGGAATGGGGATAGCCGCCATGGTAGCTCAGTTGATAGAGCATCGGACACGTTGTTCGATGGTTGCAGGCTCGGTCCCTGTCCAAGGCAGGTTATCTTTTTTCCTTCTAGTTTTCTTTCTTGACAATTACAACACTTCTATTCTTCTTGCAAATTTTCTGGTGCTTGCCAGAGAGGTACCTTATAATCTGAAGAGGCAAACAGAATGTGCCAGGGTACGGGTTAGCTCTTGTAGTGATTACAAGTAAGATATGCTTTGAAGAATAAATAATTCTGCCACTCTCCTAAAGAATGCATACAGGACATGGTGCTGGATTCACTTTCTTATTTTTGGATCGAGCTATCTTGAATTTGATTTTTATAATTTAGATGGGCTACATATGACGGTATCACACATTTTAATGCCACAAATAATATGCTGCGAGCAATGTTATAAGTGCGAAATTGCATAGGAATAAGGTGAAAACTGCACCCTGAACGAGAATTTACAGGGCGCACAGAGTGCAGGCGTCATTTTTCCTGCCCGTCCTTTTCAAGTGCGAGCGTTTTTCACCTCGTTCTGATCAACTAACTAGATTGAGATGTGTTGTTATAGTGCATAAGGATGCTCCTCGGGAAACTAGGTTTGTCTCAAACTCTGTGTGTGTCTTTCAACCTATATGGTGCCCGGTTCAAGAGTTCATGCAGACCAGACCGTGTAAAACAGAACACTCGTTTAACATAATAACATGGCTTAAAGCATAAAGCAGTTAATTAGATCGAATATCAATTTTTATAGTAGCTGTTTTTTATCGGCAATAGAAAGCTTACTGGTCTGAGCGTGTAATTATGCAGTGAAAGAAGAGAATTTTCGGGGCTTGTTTCTTTTTGTTTGACATGGCTTTCATGAGTACAATTAATGGTAACAAAGAAAATGCTGGAAACATTTGAGGAATTTCCGGGTCTCTGACTGCTATGAAGTGTCTCACAACACAAGCTGCAAACAGTGGGAGGTCAGCATAACAGCTTTATAAGTTTGAGCATTGCAGTTTGCAGCGAAAGCATGCATTTCACATGCATGTGAAATGCACATATTTCTGACTGTTTTCCACGATGGCAGTGCTGCTTTTTGAGGGTTGACTCCTCTGCGTAGGCAGCACAGAATAATGTTGGCACAGGTAATACGGATATATGCTCTAACTTGGACCACTGATCTTTTTGCATGTTAAAGCATCAACCTATTTGCAGTAAACATACAGGCTGCATGACATACTGATTTTAGGCTGTTTAAGTGCAATTTTAAAAGGAAATGCCACTCAAGTTGCAAAAAGAATGCAGTTCGATTCACGGATTTTGATTTCTACATCCAATCACACATTCTGGTGACTTGTCAGTCTCTTTGATGAAGAAATCCTAATCAAAATTTTTAGCTGAATGGGTTGGTACTGATGTTGAATTTTGTGCATTGCTCGTGAGTAGAACAATAGATTCGTGCCCTACCCGTCAGTACTGCTTGAAATCGATCAGGCTATCTTTGCATAGTTTTCTTATCATTGCACGATCAGTGTCAGCTCAAGCTATGCCATGAAAGTGGCCCACAGAGTCTAGGTAATGTTGTTTCCATGGGCAACTGTAGTTGTGGTTGTGCTGAGTTACCTTTTTTTATACACTACATAACAAACTTGCTCCTTTAGAGTCGAGTGCATCTTCGGATCGATTGTAAATGTTTGCTTGTGCGAGGCCTTAAGTTCTATAAGAAATTCCACAGTGTGCCACGAGAAAATGTGTGTTCAGTAAAAATTTGTATATCATTATATACAACTGCTAAAGCCTCGTCTACAACTTAGTGCAGGTTGACCTTGAGCAGAAAACGAGAAGCGGCCGCAGCCCCGAGAAAAGAGCAAGCACCCTTTAAGCTCCCCAAGCTCTCTTCGACAGGAACAGCAAAGTCACTGTGTGGCATTAAAAACCATTGCAAGAAGTGCCTTATCAGTATTTTGTGCTGCTCTTTCATCGCGGAAGACGAAGTTGACCACTCCAGAGGAACATCACGGTGTGTATTGTGAGTGCTTCAATGGTTTTGGTTTTTTCCAGCCAGCAGTCAAGAAATCATGTCAGATTCAGTCGGGATGGCTAGAGGGAGTCGGGCAGGCATGTTTGGACATTTGTCTAACCAAGAATTGCCAATTTTTGCACTGGTCTTGTTAGAATTACTGCCACAAATGACAGAAGCTTCGTCACCTCTGTAAATGTACAGATGTGTCAGGAAAGATTAGCTGCATTAGTTTTTTCTATAACTGATAGCTGCCAACATTCTTCATTGTACAGGAGTTTTGTTACTATGAGAGTAAAGCCCTCTACAGAAAAAATGCTACACGTCTACTTACAGATAGCCCCAAGGCCTTACTTGTAGGTTTTTTCGGCTTGTAATCATAAGCACCTCATTTGGGTGACCATTAAGATTTTAAACATGTACAGCGAAAAATTTAGGTGGCTAGTCCTTTTGTTGTTATCATGTTTCTTGCAATATTCCTGAGCATGTTGTGCATTACGTTGTCAATCTGTTTCATGTGCATAGAAGATGTTACGCAGTTTCAGGCTACTTCAAGCACCGTATTGTAGTATAAAAAGCCCGGAAGCAACCTATCAATAATTTTTTAACAGAGTTGCTTAATCTGATGCATGATACATCACTAAACTTTCGTGCGTATTCATCAATGTAAGCTCGTCTTGGTGTTATCCAAAATGAAGATGCGAGTCGACAGATGGAAGCATCTAGTGGGGTAATCAGGGTGAACATTGGAAGTGCCTTAGACATGCTGGCCGATGTCGCGATAGGAGAACCTATTTTTTAGAAGTCACCTTGACATCGTTGGCGTGTTAGTTTAAATGAGTTAGTATTGGCGTCGTCTTTTGGTGTAGGTGTGTGTGCCTGTTGGAAATGTTTGTCTGAAAAAAAACATATAAAGCAGAAGAGTGCAGCCCTCGCTTTCTTTCAAGTTATATTGCCATGATACAAAGTGTTTTCCTGTCGGCAGTTGAGAGTAAGGGAAGCAAGAAAAGGTAAAAGAAACAAAAGAGAAAAGAAGAAAGAAAATGGGCATGCAAAGTAAAAGTAGTGTGCTACACTGCTTCTACTTTCATCTCCCTTTTCTTCTTTTTTTCCTTCTTTTCTTTTTTTCACTTTTTTTTACATTTGCATTGTCCCATCTAGTGCATGAATCAATGACACATGGCCTTGCTATAGCGAACATGCCTATGTGGTGTTGCATTGAACAGTGCATTGTACTTCATTCAGTTCGATTACAGGCTGATCAGTCTTCCAATAAGTGCTTTCTCTCAATCACCACACATGATCAATAGAAAAGTTTGCACTTGGCTCTTAGTATACTGGTATATAGCTTGTGTCTTGGACTACTCAAAATGAATGTTATTTGCTTCTGTTTATGGTAATGAAATTATCCAACATGAAAATATCTTGCCTTGTGAACTTTCTCAGACCTGGCTTTCTTTTTCCTTCCTATGCAGGCGTTGTATGTAGGGCAGTAACAGAGGCGATAGCTTGAGCTTTTGAAGAATAAATACTGGCAGTGAGGCAATTCCATATCAAACATCCCAGCCATTTTGCCAACCATCCTAAATGTCTTTTGAAAAAAAAATATTGTGCTCGTTTAGTGTATTAAAAACAGCAAAAGGCTAAAATATATCGCACAGAAAAAAATAATAGGCCACCTTGGTGCCATCAGGACTTCCCAGGATGTTGTGTGGGTGTTGCTTGTAAAAAAAGTAATTCAAAAATAGTGCTTCTTCTCCACCAAATTTGGTCTAGGTATTCAGTAAAGGTGATTGTGTGTAGTGCATAAAGCTAAGTAAAATTAGTGAAATTTTTTTGCCACATCAGAAGCAAGAAAGCAGTTCTCTTTATATGGCAACTTATGTGACTACACTTTTTGTTTTAAAGAAGAAAATTTTTGAGGTTTCCGAATGATGGCTGTTTTCGCATTTGATATACGACACCTGCCGTTCCAAAGTTCCCCATGGCCCTAAATCGGAGACTTCAAAAATCATTTTCTTCATTGAAACAAAAATTTTAATGATAACACTTGCCATATAACAAGAACTGTTTATTTGCTTTCAACTTACACATAAAAGTAGTTTTCAAATACACACAGAGTATAAATTGCATCTCAATGTGGAAATAACAATTATGTAGTGATATTTGTAATCTGGACCTAACATTATTTTTTTTCATGAAATGTACCTTCTGTGGAGTGAGTATTTATGGCTCAAATATTTATACAAAGCGCAGTATTGCCTTAGAATAAATGCAAACGATAAACAGTTTGGCTGATTTCGTCAAAGCCAACATAGCGGAAAAATTGCACTGTAGTTACTCGGCTTCAAATACTTTAAAGAAGCACCTTTACTTAGTATGTAGATCAAATTCGATATGGCAAGAAAAAGCGGTACTTTAAAATGTTTCTCACAAACAACACCCCCATGACATTCTGCAAAATTCTGAAGGTACCCAGGTGACCACTACTTTTTTCTCTTCAGAATATTTTAGAAAAGAACTGTTTTCAAAGCAGTAACTTACCACCATTTTTAAACTATATATCTGTGATGTTCGCCAGGCAGTATGGTATGGATGTTTGGTGCAGAATGGCCCAGTTGGAAAAACAACAAATGTCTGAGCATCCTTTGACACTCGGGCAATTTTGAAAGCGTTTTTTTGTTAGCAGCAATTCAATTAAGCCCTTGTCTTCATGCTTAGGCCCAGAAACAAAACACAAGTAACCATAGGAGTCCTAAGAGTCATGCAGTCTCGCTGTTCCAAGGCTTGTGGAGCCTCATTTAGTGCAAGCTTCACCATTTTTCATTATTCAGATTCAGCCAACAGGTTTTGGAGGCACAGTGCATTTTCAGCTAAATTGTTTCAAACCAGTTACTTAGATAAAAAGCGGCAAGTAGAGGTAAAAATACCAATTTAATGGCATTGTAGGTAATAACAAAAAGGTCTGCTTTCTTTTTTTGTGTGGTGCTTTGCCTAAACACCGTGCTATATATATTGTAACAGGGCTGATGTGTATATTAATGCTCGTCTATTCCAAATAATAACTTTGTAAGTTTTTTAAGTCTTGCATAGAACACTGGATTAATGTGTTGCAGTGTAGCCACCATTTAAAATCACTAGCATGTTAATTTAGTAGCTTTGTAACGTATCTTATTTAAAAGCTAATTTTGCTTCCGCATCATGACAATCGGAAAGATGCCGATGATTCAATCCCTCATCGTGCATCTTTAATAATTACTGTGATTTGTACACAGTATTGCATGTACTCAAGATGTGGACGTCCATTCAATTTACACATTATTTTGCTTTGCCCCAGATGCGGACGGTCATTTCATTTCTGCGTAATTAATACAGCTTTCCTTATCTGCGGAGCTTTCCGCATCATGCGGCTTTCCTTATCTGCGGACCTTGCCGCATCATGTGGGTTTCCTTATGTGTGAACGATTCCGCATCCTGGGCTTTCCTTATCTGCGAAACTTTCCGTATCATACGGCTTTCCGTAGTCCAATAATGGCGTATGTGCGGAGCCGCACATACGGAATTTTTCAGTAGGGTACACCTTTTCACAGGCTTGGACCCACACGCTCCCAATGCAGACACTCCTGAGATCTTCATTACCATAGGACAACAGCACCGTTGCTATTGTCACCCGCCGGAGAACCAGCCGAAATGCTGCGCGGCCGGCTCGTTCATTCCACTGCCCCCTTCGAGTACACTGTAGCAGCAGCTAGTTCATGGCTCGGGGTTGCGGTTGCGATGTCTTTGGATACCCATTGATGGCTGGATTTCCTCTCTTACGATTCAGCGACTGACAAAACTCGAAGAAGGCACGACGAGAACATTCGGCGAAGTTGTTCGCCCACTACAGTCCTTATGGTCTTCCGCAGATATTCGTAGCATTGGGTTATCGTTGCATGTCCCACAATCGAGAGGTGGTTGAACTATCGTATGCGCATTTCCCAGATCTTTTCAATAGTTTTCGCTTCTGGCACAAATTTTTGGGCGTTGTACGGTGAAGACCGCATTGGTCCCACGAAAAGCTCCTGCTTAACTCCTCCCATGAAGACGCAAACTTCCTTGTATTCAGCCGTTGCGGGATTGGCGTGACGGAAGATTCTCGTCATTTCTTCTATGAAGAGTCACATTTTTATTCGTGAGTTGCACCCTAGTCTTGGAGGCATTGCGGTCACCATTGGGAGCAGACGCGTCTCACATTGCCTTCGTCTTTTTTTGTTGTTCCACTGGCCACTTTCTCATGGTGCGACAATTTTCAGCACACCATCCGATTCATGATGTTGCTAAGAATTGACTGAGGAGAAGTGTCAGGGTGGGTAAAGTTTTTTGACAATATTACTGGACCTTTCCTGTTCACGCCACTACAAGTTGAGCAATCCATAACGAGGAGTAGGGCCCGCAAAGCCTAGTCGGCCTACGTGCCCCTCGGACATAACGAACTCCCGTATGGACAATGAGGCTTCCGACGTATCCGAGAACGACGAGGGGGATTTCGGCTGGCAAGTTGCCGCCGGTCGACGATCCCGTGCTGAGAACAGCGCAGCGGCCAATGTGGTGTCATGCAACTCGCAAGCATCCAGTGGAGACGCCGCCACCAGCGGTGGCAGGAGAGCCGCAAACGCCGCCGTCGCGTTGAACAATCGTATTATCAAAGCCTCGAGGATGCCCCTGCTGCCCAAGGATCATCAAAATATTATAATCTTTGAACTAAGTTTTTGAAACTAAATCTTTGAAACAAAATCTTTGAACTATATTCTTTGAAGAAGTTGAAGTAAAATACGGTCTTGAAAAGTGCGAGTGTGATATACTAGCTCTAATAGAAACTAGGCCTATTTTAAGTATCTTAGATCAAGACATTCTGCCAGACACTGACTACGTGGTCTCTCGCAAAGATCGCGAAGGTAAAAAAGGAGGTGGCGTTTTAATTGCCATTAAAAACAGCATAACATCCTTTATTTAGTCATGCCCAGCCCACTGGAGATTTTATGGGTCTGCATCACGTCATCCTCCACTAACGCAATAATTGTAGTCTGTTACAGACTAACAGACAGTTCTGCTTCCTTCAATTCCGACTTGCGTGCTAATCTCGACGCTATTTAAAAAACATCCAAAATCAACAGTATTGTTAGCGGGCAATTTTAATTACCTTGGCAATAACTGGCCCTCTTTAACTTGTACCTCTCGATTCTCGGATGAATTCACTAACCTCACCCTCGATCTTTCATTTGTATAATTAAAAGACAAACATACCGGAGGAACCAACACCCTCTATATCATTCTGGCGTCAAACCCCAAGGTTACTAGTGCCATTTTCGTCATTGACGTCTTAAGTGACCACAAAATGTCCAACCTATTACCATTCCCTCACATTCACGAGGCACTACTCCTAAGCGCATCGTGAATTATAACAAAGCCAATTGTACTGCCATTACTTCGGGTCTCCAGATGCTCATTGATAAATCTGCCCACTATTGTCTCCCGTACCATCGACAAAAACTGGACAACCTTCAAACACAAGCCACTGGCACTGATGGATGATCATATACCACTAATCTCATTCAGATTTAACGTGTCAAAGCTATGGTATCACAGATCTCTGCAAAGTCTACAAAATCAAAAGAAACGCTTTTTTAAAACGGCAAATCTAATAAACACTCCTGCACATTGGTCGAACCAAAATCCTGTGAAACCACATACTGTCACGCCATTCGTAAAGCTAAGATTAAGTTTATTTTTTTCCATGCCTTATAGTTTCTGACGACTACCAATTCCAAAACAATTTGGCATGCTATTTCGCTGGCTCCCTCTCTAAATAACACAGCACTACAAGATGAAAAGGGTAATTTGATAGAATGAGAAAAAAACTGCGAAGTCTTAAACCAATATTTTACATCGGCATTTACAAAAAAGAGTGCTCAAATATTCCTCGTGTCACCGACGTCACTTATAGGTATATAAACCGCATTTATTAACAGTCGAAGGTATCGCATCCATAATAAAGTAAGTTAAGGTATCTACAAGCTCTGGTATTGATGGTAGCAACACTAATATTCTCAAACTAACCATTATTCCTTGTAGTTTAATTCTTCATCACATCTTTAATCATTCATTATCCACTGGTACACTTCCGCCTGATTGGAAAATTGGCAAGGTGGTGCCTATCTTCAAATCTGGAAATAGAAGTGATGCTAACAACTATCGACCCATATCTCTCACTTGCATTCCTTGCAAGATACTTGAACACATAATTGCATCTAATATTGCCAGCATTTAGAAAATAACCTTTACTTTTTTCCCTAACAGCATGGCTTCAGAAAGGCTTTGTCTTGTGGAACCAATCTTCTTGAATTCACCCATGATCTTCATTCTCATATGCATGGCAACTCATACACAGACCTCATATACGTTGATTTTTTGAAGCTTTTGATCGTGTCGCACATTATCGTTTAATCACTAAACTGTCTTTTCTTGATCTTGATTTTCTCATCATATCTTGGCTCCGGAACTTTCTATCGTCACGCAAGCAGTTTACATGGGTCAGTAACACCTCATCTTCATTATCTGACGTTACTTCTGGAGTTCCTCAGGGCAGCGTTCTGGGTCCTTTATTATTTCTCATCTACATTAATTTTCCATCTCAAATCTAATCAAACATCCGTCTGTTCGCCGACTATTGCATATTATATTCGCCGACTATTGCATCATATACCACAAAACTATTAGTCCTGCAGACCATCTGGCCTTACAACAGGATCTCGACCTAATCACATTCTGGTGCTCAAAGTGGCAGACTACAGTAAACACTGCGAAATCTAAACTAACGACATTCACCCGAAAGCAGTCAAAATAAACACACACATGTTTCCTCAACAATACACCTTTATTGGCAACAGACCTACGTACATACGTACCTTCACAATAACTTCACTTCCAATCTATCCTGGTCAACGCACATTGAAAAAATTGCTGCAGCCGCATCGCGCACACTCGGACACCTGAAACGTAATCTTAATATGCCGCCATCCATAACACGTAAACTAGCATACCAAACATTTGTCCGTCCACAAATCGAATACGCATCATCCATCTGGTCACTTCACCTAAGCCTATCTCATCGACTCACTAGAGTCTGTGCAAAACCGCGCTGCACATTTCATTGCGTGTGACTACAATCGCTATTCCAGTGTGATTAACATAAACGATTTGTAATCACTACCATCCCTGGAACTGCGCAGGAAGACAGCCACTCTATGTTTATTCCATAAAGTCATCTACAGCACGCACGTAAATACATTGCCACTAACAAAGCCCCATCGCACAATTCGCAGGCTTGATAATCAGCATAGTTTTGTTCGTCATTTTGGCCACACCCAAGCATCTAACGCATCTGCGCTAGTACTTGTTATAGTTGAATGTAATAGCCTTTCTGATGATGTTGTATGCATTTGTGATCACGTGGCATTTAGTAACAAAATACTAACATATGACTGTGTTTTTAAGCATGTATTCAATAATTGTGTGCATTCATTGTACACTGACATCTCGGATAATTCAGAGAGAGAGTGAGTGAGAAAGAAAAGGCCGGGAGGTTAACCAGATATTTGCATCTGGTTTGCTACCTAGCGCTGGGGGTGGGGAAGTAGGGGCAAGAAAGAGGGGTTAGAGAGAGGAAAAAAAACAAAACGCACGCGCACTCATAAAAAAATGAAAACACACACTTGAAGGGCGTTCCAGCTACAACCGTTCAGCAAGGCTGGTCAATCGCAAAAAGTGCAGCAGAGCTTTCAGGGCCCTCTTCTGTGAAGTTGCATCCTGACGATACTGCAGAATTTCCTGCTCCGACAGAGGCTGATCATCTAATTTGTTGAGTTCCCTGCGAAGGTATAGTCGCCACCTACTATACGCTAGGCACTCACAAAGAACATGTTGAATGGTTTCCTCCTTGCCACAGTCGCCACAGGCTGCGGTGTCGGCCATCCCAATGCGGAAAGCGTAGGCGTTGGTAAATGCAACCCCCAACCACAGCCTACATAACAGGGTCTGGTCTGCTCGGCGAAGCCTCGACAGGACTTGAAGACTTAGCGTAGGGTCAAGCAAATACAGTCGGGCATGCTTGAAGTGCGGCTGATTCCATTGCGATGTGGTTTGCGGGCGAGCAAGTCTGCGGAGCTCTCGTGCAGCATCCGTCCTAGAAAGTGGTAGTCGCAGTTTATGATCTTCTGTGTGGGCTGAGCGGGCAGCTTGATCGGCCCGTTCATTGCCGATGATTCCGCAGTGACTGGGCAACCACTGAAATGTAATTTGGTGCCCTTTCTCAGTCAGGTGGTGTATAACCTCTGCTATCTCTAGTACCAGCTGCTCGTGTGGTCCACGGCGTAAGGCTGATAGTAGAGACTGCAGTGCCGCCTTCGAGTCGCAGAAAATAGTCCACTTGCGCGTAGGCTGATCAACTACAAATTACACGCGGCACGAAGTGTTGCCAATTCTGCTGCCGTTGATGTTGTTGCGTGAGATGTCTTGAATTTAATTGTCGTGGCCAACCTTGGTATCACTACTGCTCCTGTAGAGCTGTCCGGCTGAACCGATCCGTCAGTGTAGATATGTGTGGAGTCTTGATATTTCTCATACAAGAGAAGTAGTGTGAGCTGTTTAAGAGCCGGTGACGACAAATTGGCCTTTTTCTCGACGCCAGGTATGTTAATATTATTTATTGGTTGAGCGAGGCACCATGGCGGAGTCACAGGTCTAGCGGCAGGAGAGAACGAAGTTGGGATCGACTCACCATGTGCGATCACTGTTTTGCAGTAAGATGTGCATGGTCGGACCACTGGTAGAGAGGCTAGGTGATGTCGAGGGGTTCGAGCAAGGTGTCGTATATGTGTCCTCAGCACTTCCACAATAATGTGGGTCTTGATGAGGTTGTCCCTTGTGATGGCGATAGTCGCCGCTGTTGATGCACTTTGGGGCAAGCCTAAACATATCCGGAGTGCTTGAGCCTGGACACTTTGAAGCATTCGTATGCTTGTTGTACTTGCGTTGGTTAACACAGGTAGGCTGTACCGAAGGAATCCAAGGAAAAGAAACCTGTATAGTCGCAACATAGCAGTTGTGGACATTCCCCAGTTCTTTCCAGCGAAGAACTTGAACAAATGAAAGATGCCTGTCAATCGCCTTTTCATGTATGATACATGTGAGCTCCATGAGAGGTCTCCGTCAATTATAACACCTAGGAATTTGTATGATCTGAGGTGACGTATTCTTTCGCTGTTTATCAGAACGCTGTAGTTATGCAATGGTTTGCGCGTAAATGCAACTAGTGCACATTTCTCAGAGGAAATTTCCAGACCTCGTTGACGGAGGTAAATAGCAACTTGAGTGGCAGCTCTCTGAATTCGCGCTCGCAGCTGTAGACGTGTTACTGCAGACGTCCAAACGCAGATATCGTCCGCGTACATTGAATTTCTGACAGTACTTGGCAGATGCTCCTTTAGAGCTATTTGCATCAGGTTGAATAGTACAGGGCTAAGTATGCCACCCTGGGGAACGCCACGGTGGCTGTAGTGTAGCGAAGTGTCACCATCCTCGGTTCTCACGAAAAAGGATCGCTCAGAGAGATAGCTGCGTATCCACTGAAACATCCGACCACCCACTCCTACCTCCTTGAGAGCGGTGAGGACAGCTTCATATGTGACGTTATGGTACGCCCCTTTAACATCAAGAAATAAAGAAGCGCAGAGACGCTTACGGCCTTTTTCGTGTTGCACATAGGTGACCAGGTCTATGACCCTATCAATTGATGACCGTCCACGGCTAAATCCCGTCATAGCGTCCGGGTAGATGTTGTGATGCTCCAGGAACCATTCTAGCCGTCCAAGTACCATCCTCTCCATCACTTTGCCCAAGCAACTAGCCAGTGCAATCGGGCGGTATGATGTGAGCACCAATGGTGACTTGCCAGGCTTCAGTAATGGAACCAAACGGCTGGTCTTCCAGTTAACTGGGAGGGTGCCCTCTCGCCACGAGTCGTTGTATATCTCGAGGAGGGCACTCCTCGCACACTCACCAAGGTGACACAGTGCTCTGTATGATATTCCATCAGGCCCCGGTGCTGATGTCCGTCTACACAAAGCCAGTGCTGCTTGAAGTTCATGAATAGAAAACAATTGGTCCATGGGGTGATCGTGTGATGTCGTGCCACCGCGTGAGAGCGTGGAGATGCTGGGATCTGCGAGTTGACCAGATAAGTTGGCACAGAACTCTTCTGCCACGTCGACCTCCGATCTCTGTTGAGAGAGGGCTAGAGCCTTGAATGGAGACCGCTGAATGGGAGATGTCCGGAGCCCTCTTATTGTCCTCCACAAGTGTGATAAAGGCTTGCGAGGATCTAACGAAGCGCAGAAGGCTGCCCAACGTTGTGACTCTAGCTTGTCTATGCGGCATTGTATTTTCTTCTGAAGACGTCTAGCGATTCGTAAATCGTCGATTGCTTTCGTGCGTCGGTACCTTCGTTCCGCACGCCGTCGGAGAGCCCGAAGTCGTTCTAATTCCACATCAAATTCGGTTACTCTCGAAGAGCATGTGAGGGTGCACACTGTGTCTTGCACTGTGGACTTGATCACCTCTTCTAAGTCAAATGAGGTGTTCTCTTGACAGCGTTCTTCCATGAGAGATTCAAACTTGGTCCAGTCTACTCTGCGGATAGTTTCGCGTACCTTGCAAGGTGATAATCCTCTGATCTTGACATATGTGGGAATGTGGTCGCTCCCATGTGTTTCTATGTCCGCAAACCATCCGGCACATCTGACAAGACCTCGAGAAACAAAAGTCAAGTCAAGGCAACTGCTGTATCCAGGGCCAAGTAAAAATGTTGGGCTGCCATCATTTAACAAGCACAGCTCGTTGTCTGAAGCAAACGTTATCAGACTTCTACCCTTTGCGCTGATCTTCGGGCTCCCCCATAGCGTATGGTGGGCGTTGAAGTCTCCGATGATCACCCATGGGCCAGGAGTGGATGATAGGATGTGTCCTAGTCTTCTGTGGTCAAATCTACTTGATGGCGACAGGTATGCACCGACAACAGTGACAGTAAGACCCCTTTTCTTCACTGTTAGGCATATATATTGGTTATCGTTGTCAGGTGGTACAGGGCGAATAATGTAAGTCAGTTCACGTCGAATAAACAGCAGGACCTTGCTGTTTCCACTATAACAAGCCGACATAAAGGATTTGTATCCGGAGAGTATAATAGCGATCGATAAATTTGGCTCGCAGGTGACGATGATGGGAAACATATTAGTGGAAACGAACCGACGGCAATGCGTGATTTTCTGCAATGCGTGATTTCTGCAATGCGTGATTTCAGTCCCCGTGCATTCCACTGAAAAATTGTTGCTTTTTTGACCTCTTCCCTGAAAGACAGTGGCTGGTGGGCCATTATCTACTCAAGAGCCGCCAGTACTGGACTCAGAGCGTCCAGTACTTGATGCACTTTTGGCTGACGTTGTGCGCATGTTGTTTAACACAGTGCGAATTGCATTAATTATGGGTCGTAGAAAAGCAATCACTTGCTTATCCAAGTTCCGCTGCTCCTCTGTTGTCGCAGCTTGCTCTGATGAATGCGGCTTCTGATGTGGTTCTTCCACAAGTTGCGTGCGCGTAAGTGGCTGCCAATCTTCAGTAGAGAGAGGTCTACTTGTTTTCTGTTTTTCATCGTCTGCGTTCGCCGCGGTGTACCCTGCAGTGGGCGCCGTTCCCAGATGCGTTGGCTTACTTCTTGTAGTTGACTGCGTTCTTCGCGAAGATCTTCGACGGTGACGTCGTCGTCTTCGCCGGACTTTTTCCACGGCCTCTTTGTGGGTAGAGCTGTCTCGCACCATTTGTCTAAGAATAGTAAACTCCATCTTTATGCGTGGACAGTCTTTGGAAGATGCACTGTGGGCACCTTGACAATTAGGGCACTTTAGTATGGTTGCGCTGCATTTGTCCTCGGTATGTGGTTCTGAGCATCGGGGGCACACTTCGGAGTTCCTGCACGCTCCCTGCACATGGCCGATCTTCTGGCACTTATGACATCGCATAGGTTTTGGAATAAATGGTCGGACCTGGTGACGAAAGTGGCCAATCTTCACATGGGAGAGGAGACAGTCCCCTTTGAACGTAATTCTCACACAATGTGTGTTACCAAAGCGACTGACATTCACAATGACGTTATCTTCATTTGCCGGTTTTATTAGCACTGAAAGATCCGAGTCTGGAATTTCCGTGGCGATGTCATAAATGACTCCTGTTGACGTGGTGCTATCAGCTGGTATTATAGACTTGACATTGATGTTACCCAGTTGCGTTACTTTCTGAAGCGCGTTTAGCGCACGTGGGTTCAGCACATCCATTGCCAAGATGTTCTTTCTTGCGTTTAGACGTATTTCTTTGATCTGATTTGGCGTAATATTCTCGAGATACACAGAGAGCGCTTGCCTGTTCAGCCCGCGTAGACTGTCGGTAGCCTTCAGTGGCACAAACAGGATAGAGTGAGGCCATCGCTGAGGGGCAGTTTTCACGGTAGTCGTGCTTGATGCCGAAGATGCATTGACGATCCGTCGTTTAGCCTTGCGGTACAGGACGGGTTGGAAGCCGTCGTCCGAGGACTCGTCGCTTGATGCGCAGTATAGCTCAGTGTCCTCACTCTCACTAGACGCGTTTCCTCGCTTCCTCAAAGCAGTCCCAGCGGTCGAACCAGACTCAGACGGTGCCCCGTGAGGTAGAACATCCATCACGACGATATATGGGGCGATAGACCCCACAACTGTGGCGAGAAACCAGAAAAGCACAAAGGCGAGCAAGATGTGTTCCGTAAACGAATCACTTCGTCTTCTTCTTCCCGGATAATTCAAAAATGCATAACACATATTAGGATCATATTACGACAGTGTATGTTATCGAACATTTTAGGAATTGTTTAGCAATTGTTTTAGCATGGCTTTTGAATTCTTTTCGTTTGTTTTTGGTTCTTTTCAAAAACTTTTCGTATAGTCCCCCTCACATATTGCTCCTACTTATGGCCTGGGAGTTATTTGTAAATAAATAAATAAATAAATAAATAAATCTGACCACGCGGAGGATTGAATAAGAGCAAATAGAGCACCACGGCGATTGGAACTGCAGTGATCGAGGCTTCTGGCCTGACGGCAGAGCAAGCAAATCAAGACTTGGTGTGCCCCAACTTCACGCAAAATATTGTCGCGGTTAGCACGCCTGAACAAGATAATGCGCCAAGGTATGTGAGAATCAAATCCTTCAAGATCATTGAAACGAAATATGAAGTCAATGCGTAAAAAACGGCCCCACACGCCACTTCAAAGGTGTGATTATACGAGTCGACATCAGAGACTCCCAGTCCGCTATAACAACAAATATCGTGCATGAGCGCAATCCGCTCGCTTTGGCTGAAAAGCGTATCAAGACTTCGGGCTCAGTCGTCGTCCCCTCGAAAGACTGCGCGTGCCAAATTTTGTGCATTACGGGCAGACCTTGGTGTGATTCTACCTCTACAGGAAACAATTTGTGTGTTTCACTTGTGGTAGGGTAGGAAACCGCTCGGACGTGTTCCCGATACCGGGCTCTATTCAGTGTCTAGGGTTTGCAGCCCTAAACCCGCCAGAGAACCACATCTGCACACCCACGTGCCAGTTTTGCGGAGGAGGCCACCCAACCAGAGACAAAGAGTGCAGCCATCAGTTTCAACTAACCTGTGTGGTACAGACCCACCTAAGGGAACGCGACAGGTCGCCCATGGAGACGCCATGCTTACACAAGGCGCCCATGGAGCCGCTAAGCTACACAAGAGCCCCAGAAACCGCTCCCGCTCTAGGAGCTACTCCAGATCCCGACGCCGCTGGCAACTCAGGAAGAACAGCGCTCTCAGTTGAGAGGAGTGCCGCAGAGTTCAGAAACCGGAGCACCACGTGGCATGTTGGCTACTGGGACCACCTGGGCCGATGAAGTAAAAGGTACCGTGAGAGTCGCTGGTAGCACTGCTGCGCCAGCGGTGACTGACAGCAATGATGCTAGAATAGATCAATTGATTTGGGAGATAAACTCTTTGCGGAAGGCTAACGGAGAACTGACCAAACAGGTAATCGAACTCAAAATGAAGGTGCAGCCATGCCCTGCGAGCGTAGTAACAGTGAGGCCAGTAAGTCAAATAATGAATCGTGTGAGGGGGACTGCTCCCCCACTTCTAAAAAGAGAGCAGTTAGCCCCAAAAGTCATTCAGCTTTCTCAGTCCTTACTGAAGTCAAAGAGGTTATTAAATAAATTAGAACGACGCTGGAAAAGACTAACTTTAAAGTGGACAAACTAGAGAAATGGAGGTTGACGGCAGAAAAGAAATTCAAGAAACTCAAAACAAAAAATGACGAAGACGACGGATCGTTGCCGTTAGACTCGCAAAGCCTAAATTCACTCTCTGGACCGTCAGGCAGTACTCAAAAAAGAACGATGGCGGGTAACAGCAAACTAAACTCATCCAATAATTATGACTAGCACTCGCAGTTTTCGAGTGTGGCAGTGGAGTTGTCGTGGATTCTTTAACAATAAGGCATCGCTGTGCCAATAATTTGGTCAATGACGGACAAACCAAAAGTAATTGTGCTGCAGGAAACTTTATCGGACAAGGTTAAACTAACCGGCTACAAATCGGTCTGTAGAGTAAAATATTGCGTGAGAGGGTTGGCAACTCTCATTGACAAAAAGCCGCCTTTTATTGAACGCGATAGCTCCTTCGGATTGACTGAAATCGCGTATACCCTAAAAGAAGTTGTGCTTAAAAGTTAGGGCGGCAAAGGGCGCAGAATCTTCTGCCTAATCATTTGCAGCAGTACCGGCGCTAAGAAAAAAACTTCAGGACACTTTGCACCAAGAAACTCGCCATCGCGAAGAGGGCCCCGTTTATATTAGAAAGGGAGTTTAATTCTCCCTACCAGGCGTGGGCATACATTTGGAATACAAAAAACGGAGAAGGGCTATGGGACCTCACCACAGATCTCCAACTGAGCCTGATCACCGATCTGGCTTTTCGCACTTGCTGTTGTACGTCCACGTGCAGAGACACTTTACCAGACATCACATTTGTGAGGAACTCAAATGAAGCTAGCTAGGAAAACTGAGGCACAAATCTAGGTAGCACCCACTATATCATACGCATTGGTATAGGAATGCCAAAACAGCAGACTGGAACCTTTCGGTGCACCGACTGGGACCCTTTTAAGAAAGCTTAAGCAAAACGACTAGAGTTGGAACCCATATAAACTGGCAGACAGTCCTTCCAGACATGGAACAACCAGCTCGGAGAGTATCTGTAGGAGGCTTCTAGATATATTGCAACGGAAGACAGCACAGACCATAGATGGTAGGCTCACACATCTAATCGGGACCAAGCAATCCAACCTGCAAAAATGAAAAACACAAAGACTTAACCGAAAGCTCAGGAATAGGATAGCGTTGCTGAATAGACAGATAGTGGAGCGCCCACAAACACTCACAAAACAACAGTGGGACGAAGCTTGCAACCAGGCAGACAATAGAATCAAACAAAGGGGCAGTTGGAACCGGCTCAAACACCTAATGAACGAGAATGAAACTAAGTCTAACAAGCGAATTGCCATTGCGAAACTAGTACATCAAGCGAGCCAGTCCAGGACTCAAGAGGAAATCATGCAGCAGCTCGCAGAAAAATATTCACCACTGAAACAACCGGGGAATAGTGATGAACGCATTGAGTATTCTGGACCACCGTGCGAGGAAATAGACCGTGATTTCGCTGAGGGGGAGGTGCCAGCTGCCCTTCATGGTCTTTTTAGGAGATCGGCAGCCGGACCCGATGGCATTACTAACAAACTGTTAATGAATCTAGACGATGACTCTATCACTTTCTTGACAGATCACTTCACCGACGTATAGAAAAAGGAAGAATATCCGGAGGAACGGCAGCGAGCCAATACTATTCTCATACCCAAACCAGGTGAACCCCTTAGCCTAGATAACCTCCGTCTGATCTCACTTACATCATGCCTAGGTAAAGCTGTGAAACACGTCTTCTCAACAGACTCGCGTGTTACGTCTAGAAACATGACATACTCCCATATAACATGATCGGTTTCCGTCCCGGGCTGTCGACTCAGGATACCATGCTCCTGATCAAGCACCAGCTCATACACGTTAGCCCAGTGCATACGAGAGCGCTCCTAGGTCTCGACGTCGAAAAAAGCTTTTGATTGCATAGAGCACAAGGCCATCCTCCAGGTCCAATCCACGCTTGGTCTGGATGAGAGGCTTTTCCGCATAGCTGAGTCATTTCTTGGTGGTAGACAAGCGAGCCTCACACAAGGGGAACTAAAATCTAAGGTGAGGACACAGGGAAACAGAGGCACGCCAGAAGGAGATGTGCTCTCACCCATGTTATATACTTTTTCGATGAACAGAGTGGCGAGGAAATGGAAGCGGATAGAAGGTATACACTTTGCATTATATGCCGACAGTATAACCATATGGAGCGCCAACAAAAACTTAGGCCAAACGGTGACTAGACTTCATGAAAGTGTAGACATTGTGGAAAGCACTCTCGGCAAAATGGGGCTATATTGTTCGGCGGCGAAGTCAGCACTTTTGGTTATAAAGATTGAGGTTGTAACCCAAGATTATCTTGTGCTGTCAGGATAGATTCGCGATCAAGTAGGTCAAAAAATTAAAGTTCTCGACTTCCATATAGAAGCTGGAGGCAGCAACCTCACTGCCATGCAGCATATTTCCAAAAAAACCTGACCAAGTATTCAGGCTACTAAAGAGAATCACCAACCGACACAGCGGCCTTGGTGAGGACAGCACTCTAACGCTACTACTCGCCTTCGCTCTCTGTCACTTCAGCTACGTGGCAGGTCTCCTCCAATGATCGCTGGCCGAGCTGAACCCTAGTCAAGTCCTAGGTATACTCAACAGTGCGTCAAACGAGAAGCTCAAGAGCTTATGCGTGCACAATACTATGCAAGAAATGGCTGAAGTGCAACAGACAGCGCCGCAGGAAAGACTAACGAGGACACGTGCGGGAAGGCTGATACTCAGGGCAATCGGGTCAGTCCCGAATAGATCAAAGAACCTGAAAGCGGTCGAGGTCCAACTGAACGCGGAGCTCAGAGACGTAATCATAACCACTCCTCTGCAGAGAAACACGCATCCGATACACAATGTCAGCATGCGAAAAGCGAGAGCAAAAGTTTATTGAAAGATATTGAACAAGTAGGACAACAGGCCGCCGTCGTGGACGCAGTCTGGGTGAAAGGCCGAGAGGCCTACACAGCTGAGGTGGTTTACAGCCAGGGAGAGGTACGACACGCCCTCACTATACTCAGTAAGGACTCGACGGCGCCGGAAGAAGCCGCGATTGCTTTAGCTATCAAGAACAGAAAATGGTCATACATCTATAGCGACTCCAAAGCAGCAATTACGAGCTTCGACAAGGGCTATGTCACTGGGACTGTGGTTAAACTTATGAACACAGTCACTGCTATCGATACTAAAATTTGATGATTTCCTGCGCATATGGGACAAGTGGACGAAACTCGGGTCAACCTCAGCAATGTGACGAATGACCTGGCACGAGGACTCGCTTGCCGTGCCGGTGAGACCCGACCCGACGCCCCCTACCATTCCGGGGACAGTAAAGATAATTTAATCACATACAACGGCACAAAATATTATTACTTGGAGAATAGGCAATTCCCACTGCAACACGCCAAATAGAACAGGGCTCAGGCAGTCACGCTACGCTTACTGCAAGCCGGAACTTACTCCCACTCCGTATTTCCTACCTAAAATTCACCCTTACAGTGAAAATTAAGACAAGTGTAACGCGTCTGACGACATCATTAGGCTCAGACACATGCTGGCGGGCTGTCCTGCAAGTCTTGCTGACCCCGAAAAACAATGACTATACTGGCAGACGATCGTGCGAAGCGCGTCTTATCAAGATCAACTACAGGCCGTCCAGAAGGTCCACGATGATACCACAAGACTCGGCCTGGCGGTAACAACGTGGACGCGGCCCGCCTCGGCCTGAAAAGACCGGGCTTGAGGACACTAGTAAAGTTTTGTGCATGAGTGAATGAATACATCCTCGTCCTCAGCAACGTCATGGCTCTCTCCTTGCAGGCGATGCTCCTGAACGTGTCAAGGATGCATCCCAGAGGAGATCCTACTTTTGAAGCGCAGACTCCTAAGTTTTTAGCCAGGTCTTTAAAGCGTCTTCCAGGTAAAAGTAGGTGCAACGGAGCTTCTTTTCCGCTTCCTACTAGTTTAGAGCGGCTACTCTGTCGTTGGTCTCTCGCCAAATTTCTAGGTGTTCCACGCGATCACCCAGGGAAAGTCGGTGGAGCCCTTAACTGCTGCTTCATGATGGTGGGCGGTTGTCATCGTTCCCGCACAAAATGTCATAGCATTGGTCTTCCGAGCCTTGCTTCGGAGGGGCCTGTACTTCGGTCGTAAACATTGCTGTCTGAGGCTTGTTCGCTGGTCACGGCTGGCGTCAGTGTTTTCTTCGCGACGTGGGCTGGGTTCACGCCTTGATGTTGGCGTCCGGTACATGGAAGAAGTAGCACTTCCAACAGATATCCCGACGTCGTGATGTGGACGAAGGAAGCAGACTGTTGTACGTTATGTTAATAATAATACTATTTTATTTCTCCCATACAAGGTTGATATATAAAGTGGAGAAAAAGCAACAGACCGCTTTGTTAAGTAGTTTTGAAACGAAAACAGGCGAAACTGTTTATACGGCAAAACTTGTGGCCCGCAAACTGAAGGTCAAATTACAGCGATGCCCACTACCGCTGATAGCGCCGAACGGAGCATTGGTTGTCGATCAATTCAGAAGAGGTGAGGCACGTCTGCTATAATACGCGTGCCATTGAATGTGATACCGTTAGCGTGAGTGGATACATAGCTTCCAGAATAATATATAATGATCGTGAAGTAGGCGTAGTCTTAAAAATTATGGACTAAATTTTTGAAGCTTCTCGAACACTGCAGGCCAGGTTTGCGCTTAGAATCACAGCTAGTAAAACAGGGCGTTAAGAAAACTTGAGGAGGAAGTGATTTATTGATTGATATGTGGAGTTTAACGTCTCAAAGCCACCATATATTTATGAAAGAGGCCGTAGTGGAGGGCTCCGGAAATTTTGACCACCTGTGGTTCTTTAACATGCACCCAAATTTGAGCACACGGGCCTACATTTCCGCCTCCATTGTAAATGCAGCCGCCGCTGCCGGGATTTGAACCCCGACCTGCGGGTCAGCAGCCGAGTACCTCAGCCACTAGACCACCGTGGCAAGGCTGAGGAGGAAGTGTGGCAATATTTATTGGAAAAAGCAGTCATGAATGAGGCAGTCGAAGCATTCATGATGTTTACTTCTTAGCTAAATGGCTTTTTACCACTGAATACTCTTTCGAGGACAGAATATGATCGACGTCTAACAAACAACCAACCCACGTTGTGCGACTATATTACTGTGTCTAACAAAGAAAACAAGCGCTCAAGTGTTCACTTCTTTTCTCTATCCTGACAGCACGCTTCAGCAATAATATAGTGACCGAGAAAGCATTGGTCAGTATAACTTCTGAATACTGTCACCACGTATTTCTGAATGCTGGTGCACACCCTATATGCATCAGCTGCGGCCGAAATTTTCCTTGTGCGCTTTACGGCAAAACAGTAAGCAAGACTTATCAAGAAAGTGATCCTGTTAAGCTCCTATGGTTTTTATTGCTGTAGCACACAAAGAAACGACTCACACCAGCGCATGAATGAGCTCGAACAGCAGGCCACACTTTCACAAAATTGCAAAGAAGCGCCAGTCGGCACACAGAAACTATTGCACACATTGCCACAAAAGGGAACAGTCATCACAAAACTGATGTTTGACTGCGGTTTTGCATCTTCTTTTCGAAGTGTGCCACTGCTCAGCGTAATTCATATTTTTGCAGCTATTTACTCGCATGGCAACCTGCGATAAATAGATGTATTGCTAACACACGACAAAAAGTAGGAATAGTGACTGTAACAAACACAGAACATGCATTATTCAACTGCAGGCGCTTGTTTCATTGCTCGAGCTTTTATGAAAAGATCAGAAATTTATAAAAATGTTTTTAAACACGTCCCCAGGTTGGTGCAGCTTGCAACGCGTGTCAAGTGTACACTGCCTGCGCAAAAAGCAGCGTGTAAGCGGGCAGCTCAGTGAAGACTTAGTAGGCGACATGTGCCACGCAGCCATTGCATACAAGAAACAATGACTGATTCTTGTTCATTTGTTCATCGTATAAGCATGCGCGCATGCGAAAAAAAACAAACGAGGCGACATCCGAGCCTTTCGGTCACTACGCTTCTACAACGCAAGTTTCAAATAGCAGTTAATTGTCATTACCCTTATCACCTGACCTATACAAAAAGTAAGTGAAGCTGAAAATGCAGAAAAAAAAACATCCAACTGTTTGTGTTTCTTTTTAAGAAATGAAAATATTGAACGACACGCACTCTAAGTGATCGCACGCTGTAGAAGCTTAATACACTCTCTGCATGCAAAAAAGTTTTAGATGCGGAAGCATCTTATACTCGCGCCTTGTAGTGCGCCGTCCGCGCCGTCCGCACCACTTCTCGAACATTCGACAGCTGACGCGCGCGCATGCGCCGTCGCGCCGTCGCCCACCATCTGTGCCGCGCGCGCTTCTCCTTCGAGAACATTCGACAGCTGACAGCGCATGCGCCGTCGCGCCGTCGCCATCTGTGCCGCGCGCGCGCTTCTCCTTCGAGAACATTCAACAGCTGACAGTGCATGCGCCGTCGCGCTGTATATATACTCAAGGTCGGCGCTCGCTCGCTCAGTTGCCGCTCGTCGGTTGGTTTGTACGGCGCGTCGACGTCCAAGGTCGCGGTGAAATGAATTCCAACGAATCCACAAACACAATGATCGACGTCCCTTCGACCAGCGCCGCCCTTTCGCATACGTGTGTACGTGTTTACTCATTTAACACCCCCTCCTACAACCACGTTAACCAATTTAGCCATCGACCCAAGTAAGTCGCAATTTAACACCCCATTTCACAACCACGTTAACCAATTTAGCCATCGACCCAAGTAAGTCGCACTTTAACACCCCGTTAACCAATTATATGCTCCGCATCCTCCTCAGTGTTCCCCCGAGGGAAGCTGCGGGCAATTTTTTTGTCTTGCGGTTTCTGCGTCGCACAAAATACCGGAACAGCATCAAATAAACACACGCTAGAAGCGATGAGAGGTTCATGATGATTTCAAGCTGCGGTTAAGAATTTGTGGCCCTGGCCATCCAAATGCACATACTCATAAGTACATACTCAGCGCTATCATTTCATGTATGTATAGAGTCACACGACCACAGGTACAGTACTACGCATACCAATTTTCACCTGCCCTTGAACCCAGCTATTAAGAGTATGCGCTTGCAAGATAGAAGGCACGTAGTGTCAAGGAAGAAACAAGTGTTTCGGTCATCTCGACGCTGACCCGTGGCATGCCACAGGGATCAGTGCTTTCACCAGCATTATTCAACATCTTGATGTGTACTATTCCTATTCGATCAGGGGTGCAGACTTGAGTTAATGCAGACGACATTTCTTTTTTTGGTATAGTTGCTGACATACATCGCTTTTACGAAATATTACAGCCGTAGTTGAGTGAACTCGAGAAGCGGCTAGAACTGCAGTTAAGTCTTAAAAGCAATAAGTGTGCTGTTCTTGGTTTACCGGTTAACAATCTTATGGGAATATTTCTGACACACAAGCTGCAGGATATCCTGGAAGTGGAATCATTAAATTATCTCGAAGTCATATATAACAAACAAACTGGCAAGCTCACAATAAATATATAACAACAAAAGGAGCATGGGCAATGGGTGTATTGCGCAGGCTCAGTAGCCGCAGATCGGGTATGTGAAGAAAAGCACTTTTTATGGTCTACACAATGTACGTAAGACTGATATTGAAATTTGGCTGTGTTATTTTTTCTGGTGCGCCAGCATACCAGCTTCGACCAGTAGCCCTATTAAAGCAAGAGGCTTTACGGCTATGCTTAGACCTTGCAAAATATTTGACAAATGCACTATTATACCTGAACTATTATACACTACCCCTGCTAAAACGATCTAACCTACTTACGGTGCAGACTTTCTCGCGGTTGTACGAAACACTCTCTAACCATGCCCAAATAATTTGAACCTCCAATCCCGATATATTTTTCTCCGACTACTAACCTGAATTCCGCAAGCAACAAATCATATTTGCGCAAACAATACTCGATTCCCTGAATGTACAAATTCGTGATGTGTGTGCCTTGACCATAAAACCTATATTCACAGACATTGTCTACCACAACATTTTTCCGAACTACGCGAAAATATTACCTCACGGAATTTGAAATGAACTATTAGGGTATTACAAGAGCATGTAAATATTCCGCCAACGAATGTGGTTATTGCAACAGATGCATTGCAAAGTGAGGAAAAAGCTGGCATAGGAATATTCTGCCACCAACTTGACTGGTCTTTTTCGTTACGACTGCCGGATTTATATCTCATTTTTATAGCTGAATTTATGGCCATATGATTAGCTCTGTAAAAGTTAGCGGGTCTAAGTACAGTAGTAGCAATCATCACTGACTCTTTATTTGTGTGTTCTTCTATCTCTCCATCTGGCGAAACACCTCTTCTAAAGCTTTTCAGAATACTAGTTCCCGCGAAGTACAATGTTTTCACCTAATTTGGGTACCAGGACACAAGGGTTTGTTTTCAAACAAAAGCGCTGATTCTTTAGCAAAGGCGGTGCTTTTGATGCCAATCATTCCGGTTTTCCCACTGACAACATACATTACAATTGCCCGATTCTGCAGCTTAACTATCAAAAACTGCTCATCACACCCTATTTTGACAGCTTCTTCAGAATATAAGCACCTATTATTTCCCTGGAACAGTAAGTTATCGCGGTCAAGAATATTGGAACAGGCCATAACCAAACTTCGCTGGCGGGTTACCTCCATCAACTTTCACCCGCATAGAGCAAGTCAAGCGTTGTCTTCTCTGTGTATCTTCTGTAAGGAGGAGGAAACAATCAGTCATTACTTTCTACCTTGTCGCTGGTATATGTCATTGAGAATAAGAATCATAGCACCACCTCTTCAAAACTGTGGTCTGGAAATATCCGAATCAGTACTATCTTTCGGCGCCTCTGCTTTGGGTTACAGTCACAGGGATGTTTACTACGCCGTAGAGGGACTTATAAGTCAGACTAAAATATATAGAGCTAATTTTTTCTTCTTTTAAACATTCATATATATTATTCAGTAATTACTTGTGGAACCTATCCCTAGGATATACGAGTAGTGTTTTTCGAAGAAACAAAAAAAAATTCACCTAACATTTGGCCCCCGCATTGGGTAAGAGCCATGAGATGAGGAGAAGAAAAAGAAGACTCCAGCACGCACACACACGTTACTTATAATATACAATTTTTACGGAAACGCAATTCTAGAGTTCGGTTGCGTTCTGTTTTCCGGAAGTGGTGAGTACAAATGAAGACCTCTTATATTGCTAGAAAGGCAAGATCTTCGGCTGTGTCTCGGGCTATTTTGGTGTTTTGCAAATATCGTGCTTTATTCGGAAGCTCAAATCATTCCACTTGATGCAACATTTCGAAAGCTTACCCTGCAAACATTTTTAAAACTGTACAATGCGCCTCTCTCCTGTTCACAGACAGTTTTCATCAAAAATCCAGTTTCTTTCTTTAGGCGCCCGTGGTGTTGTTATCAAATACCCCAATTATATTCGTCGAGTCTCTGTTATCAAATCTTCACGTTTCCCCCCAGCATTTAACTCCTCAAACCCTCTGCTCGGTGCCAGTTGTCTTAATTTTCGATGATATTCTCCCCAAAAATGCAAAGTTGCTTCTAAAGCATGTTCTGGAGGGCCTCTTTCAAGGCCATCTCAGTCATTTTCCTAATTACGTAGTAATTTACACGGATGCAGCGCAATATCTTCAGAAGGCTGGAGTAGGTATTTTTTCTCATAAGCTTACTTGGTCTTTTGCACTCCCATTGCCTGATTTCACAACAATTAATTTCGCAGAATTCCTGGCTATTACATTGGCTCATCGAGAACTAGGTTCTCAGCAATCAAAATCAAATATTATTTTGGATGCTTTGTCTTTTTGTACACATCAAACGTCCACAAAGCAGTCTCCTATTCTCAGGATATCTTGGTCTCTCGTACCACGTAGCCTGTCAGAAGTTCAGGTTTCTTTGGGTCTTCGGGCATGCTGGAATTGCACTATATGAAATTGCTGACTCGCATGCTTCCGCATCTTTAAATTTCCCGGCAGTACTAGTAGCTCCACAGTTTTGTTACATTACTGCAGAACAATTAAAACGGCTCTTAATCTTAAAAAAATCAACAAAATATTGCTCCTATGGTCTGAAGAAATTCGGCACTTGAAATTCACATGGAACATCGCAAAATGCTTTTTCCGTCAATGTGAGGTGACCCTCACAGGCTTTCGCTGTAGAGTTCCCCGATTAAAGTTTTATCTCCACAAATCCCGATTTTCATTAACTAACCTATGTGCAGTTTGAATGAACCGGAAACAATAGATCCTTTCTTCTCACATGCTGCCGCTTCGCCTCACTGCACCGAATAATTCTCGAGAGACCAATTGTTATGCTCGTATTTCCAGTTAATGCATCCACCGTTTTATCGTTTGGAGCCAGTCAGCTGGGTGCGGGCTGCAGTGCTATTCTGTCAGCACTACATGAATTAATTCATACTACTAGAAGGATACGCTGCTAGTGGTATTGCCAGTTATATGCAGTTATTTGTCCCCCTTTGTCGTTTTACTAATTTGTTTTATACAGTCTGGTTTATGGAATTCTTCTACACTTCACGTTTTTAAAGGATCATAATCATTATTCTTATCTAATTTCTCTCTCTTCATAGCAAGCGTTGCATAAAAAATTTTCATTATAAGGTACAAGGTCGCCAATCCCCCTTATGGATATGAGCCAAGATCTTCTAGGTGACATGACAAGACAACACCAATAAACGAGGCACAAAGTTCATTCATAATAGCTTACCAGGTGTCCTCAATTTCAAAACTGTGGGTAAAACCAACGCCTTCGATTGAATTGCACTGCATGGCCACCGCCCTTCAAAATGGCTGCCTTAACGTACATAAAGACGCTGCTTCAGACGCAAGCTTTCAGCGCTCTAAAGTCCGGGCTCTAACGTGCTCCTGCGCCGTTCGCGCCGTTAGGCATACACTGGAGTCCCAAGGCGCGGTTTGCGAACGAATGACGAGAGCCATGGCACGGAGTGGGTTATTTCAATGTTGCTTGCTGAAGTAACCTGCGCGAAGCTGACGCTGAGGCAGAGAACGATTCTGTTCGCTTGTGAGTTCTGATGAAAAGGAACGTACTCGAATCCACCCTTCTTCCCCACGCCTTTTTTTCTCCGTTACAGTCTTTTCACATCGGCTCTACTTCTATATCGTCTGATCATTTATTATCCTGGTAAGATAGACGTTTCAACCATATTACCCCCTTCTGAGTTTGTCCGCATCCCGGGCTAGGGTGGTAATAGGGCATATATTATTTGCTAAAAGCGCCAGTATGGGACAATTTGAATTTACAGTGACACTAAAATGATGTTATTTCCGTGAAACATTAGCCTTTGCTGTAAAAAGTTATCATTACTTCCGCCCACCCTCTAGTGTTTTATTGTCTTCCATGCTTAAGATTTTGCGTCTATTCCAGTTTTAGAAAGCACGACTCCTCCGGGATTTACATCTTCCCTGTCACTGGGAGTCCGATGAATTGGCATTACTTTGCGCCTCCTACTTTTTGCAGCTGCGCCTAGTGTTTTTTCGACCGCAGATGTTTTTTAACCCTTCGTCTACTTATTTTGTTGCTGCTGAAGTTGCTGTTGCTGCTACTTGAAGGCGATCTGCGATATCGCTTAGTGTAGCGGTGGAGTCTGCTGCTGCTGCTACTACTGCTGCTGCTGCTTGAAGACGGGCTTGTAGAGCGTCTCTTGACGTTCGAGGACCGACCATGTCTTCGGTGTATCGGTGAATGGTGATGGCGGTCACTACGGCACTTTCTTTCCCCACTGCTGCTGGACGAGGAGCTGCTTGTCGACTGATGAGCGCGACGTGATGAGTGGCTTCGTCGACGACGCTCCTTGCTGCGTGACTCCCGGCGGGGCTTCTTGTGGCAGCGATCACTGTCCTCGCTACTGGTCATCGGCGGGAGATCGAAGTGAACCCTCTTCTGGGACGGAGTAGGCGAAGGCGCGGAGCGCTTGCGAGGCAGCTTGATGATACCCTTGAGCACTGTGGTTGCCACTGAACGGCACGTTTCCACAGACGACCTGCGCTTAGCTCTTCTCTGGTCTGCAGTGGCGGTCATCTTCTTGTTGCGTTGAGTTTCACGTGTAGCTGATTGAACGTTCGTCTTGATCTTGCGCTTAGCTACCCGTTTAGGTGCTTGTACAGGCAGACTGCCATTTTGGGATGTGGAATCTTTACTGGACACAGCACGCTTGTGGGCCATATGGCTCGTTTCGGCAAACTGAGTTGCTATGTCAGGCGCGCTGTGTGACTCCTATGAGGGCTCACCATTCGCGCCGTTTGGCTCGCAGGACTTCTGGAAAGGCCAGCGAGATGCACGTGGTGCTGCCGTTGTGGCGAATTTAGTCGGGCTTCAGGAAGAATCTCACGACGCCATTCCACGGCTCAGACACCACGCGCGTGGCACTGTGATGCAAGTTGCTGATGATGATTAGCCTGAATTGTGGGCAATACTTAATACGGGGGATGGGTTAGTACTGGCAGCATTGCAAATACAGCCGCTTTTTTTATTTGTGTTTTCGAAAATAACCACATCACTACCTAAATAGAATAAGTGTAATTGTCAATTTTACGACGAAGGGGCAACGCGCAATCGGACGTTCCACGTCAGCGCTCAGCAATAGCTCAATCACGTAATTCTGTGCAATCCGGAGTGTGCCGCACGTGCAATGATTACAATATCACTCTTCAGTTACGGAGAGCGCAGGAAAACCTAGTTAACTGAATAATTGAAAACGAATCTGCTGCTTCGAAAATGAAAGCGATACATATTACAACCTTTTTCGCTTTATAGGTATCTATAGTCTACATGTCAACCTTACAGTTTGCGAATCTTTTAATGCAAATGCCAGAACATTGCAGCACCTAATTAGGTTACTGCCACAATGATGTCTGCTCTCCTGTGTTCATATATATCAAAACATCAAAAAGACTACCTTGTTAGTGTATTTTTGTATATTGCTTGCTTGCCTGTTTCTTTCTTTTGTGGCTCTCACCCACTAAAGGGTATTGGCCAAGAAGCCGGTGGTTAATGCAAGTCAATACCTATAGATTTTCTAGACTAGGGGAATATAATTACACTGTTTTGACTGTGAAATTAATTTAGTGCAATGTAAAAAAAGAAAAAAGGGGTATATTGATAACATTGGTTTTAATTTCGTCGTTATTATTATCAGTAACCTTAGGTGAACTGATCACTTGCTCAGTAAGCATTTTCATGCACAACTAGTTTTATATTAAAATAATTTTTTTAGTTTTGTTGTAGTTTCACAGAACTCTAAGTATACTAGCATATCGTTTATGACGCATTCGCCTTTTTGGCGAATCGCTACCCATTGAGGTCATGTGGTAATCATCATTATATACCGGGTGTTCCAAGAAATATGTTTGTGTGCCCCGCCACGGTGGTCTAGTGGCTAAGGTACTCGGCTGCTGACACGCAGGTCGCGGGATGAAATCCCGGCTGTGGCGGCTGCATTTCCGATGGAGGCGGAAATGTTGTAGGCCCGTGTACTCAGATTTGGGTGCACGTAAAGAACCCCAGGTGGTCGAAATTTCCGGAACCCTCCACTACGGCGTCTCTCATAATCAAATAGTGGTTTTGGAACGTTAACACCCACAAATCAATCATTCAATCAATCAAGAAATATGTGTACAAAGTTTTGAAAAATCAGGAAATTGCAATATTCGTTTGCTTCTTTCATGATTATTTTTTGTAGCAGCAGGCATCCTAAAGAACCCCAAGGGGACATGACCAGTGGCCGATGGTTAGTTCAGGGTCGGCAACCTGTCCGTGGCCAGTTTAGTCGGCGAGACAACCGAAAAAAGTGGTTGACCCGGTTCTGGCCATTGACCAGTTCAGCAGTAAGTTGGCCAGGGTGCTAAGGCCAACATCGTAAATTTACCACAGCCAACGCCATTTGGCCAGGCAAGCAGTCGGCCAGTGTGCTCGGCCCGACGTCACAGGTTTACTTTGGGCCAACCTCTTTTTTTTTGATTGGTGACAAATACAAGTGCGGGCGACCATGCTTGAAAATTTGGCCAACGTGTAAGCAGAAACACATCTATTCTGCATTTTCATTTTATTTTGAAGTATGGGCTGTGAGATTACGTTAGTTTCGAAATAACTGCAGTATATGTGACACCTGAAGGCTGACTACGGTGCAATATTCTAGCTAAAATTCATTCTTACACGCAACTTTCAACGAATTGTACCAATAAAAGGTAACATAATTCTTTCACAGATATAAATTTATTTTTTTAGCATTTTTTACAGTAAGCTGCTACGGTCAAGACGACGATATGCATCTATGGAATACTAGTGGCAGCTAAAAGTACTTGGATGGTTGATTTGACAAGAGACAACGAGCGAACAGCGTGGTTTTAAGTTTCATGGGTATATATGCTCCAATTTTATGTGAAATGATCATTAGGACGACGGAGAAAGCGCATTGTCGTGTCCTTTGAACGTTGGTAAATATCCGTGTCCCCTAACAGGCTCTCTCGCCAGCCCTTATACGCAATCCCATGCTGCGATCGTGCGAGGCTCAGACGTGTGAAGCCTAAAGAATAGAATGTAGCCAAATGTTTCCTAACAAAAAGCGCTCAATATTCTGGCCATGCTCTTGTTCTTTTTGCTGTTGATGACAGGTGAAAGCTTGGCAGTATGAAGCTCTGACTGAATCCAGAAGCACGTTTGATTGAACTGCACTTTGATTACCCACACCCTGACACCACCCTCGTGCGGGGGTGGCTGCTCTGAAGAGAAGCGCAGTGTTTGTGTGGCAGTATCTGAGTACATTGCTACATTATTAGAACTATAGCAATAGCATGCCATGGTTTGTGAAATTTGTAGCACTGCACGCAAAGCTAAATTTGGACACCACCTTTGAATAAGTGACCAGTTTGCCTTTTTGCATGTTATAAAACTGCTTCGATCATTTATTGGCTTAAATATTGAAAATACTGAATTGAGAGTTCCGTGGCTTATAGCTTGTATTGCATACTGACGGAAAGTGCTCATTTTTTCCGACCAATTTAGCTCCTTTCAGCGTAGGTCAGAGCGTTTACACTACTGTTTAAAAAGTAAATAGTTTCACTCATTTGGTGCTGGGTTGGATTGTCTTTTTGTTTAAGTGGTTTCACCAAAAAAACAAGCCTCTTAAACTACCATTCACCTTTGGTCGTACTCATTAGCTTGGAAGCAAGTCAACTTCTTTCCTAATAAATCTTGGAGTGGTGCTTCGAAGCCTTGATAAGTGTTTGTGTGAAGAATTTGTGTAAATGAGAATGTTTTAGATCCATGAACCTGTCACTTGAACTTCATTGATCGTCCTATTGTTCATAATATCTATGAACTACAGTGGCTGCTACTGGCGTAAGCTGAAATTCAGTTTGTGGGAGGGTGGTGGGGTGCATTCGTACTTTATGCATGTTCGTGCGTGGATTTTTGAGTGCGCATGCAGATGTATACAATACAGCACACGTGCAAATAAAAAAATGGAAAAGGGGTTAAGCTTGCCCCCCCCCCCCCCAGGATACGGCCTAGTGGACGCCAGCTGGCCATGTGCTAATTTTAACTGGGCCGAACGTGGCCCTACGGAGGCTGCCACTCGGCCAGGTCGGCCAATAAGGTTCGCTGTACGTCGGTGGCCATAACATTGTCCAACATGAGACGAGTGCAAATCCCCATACGTGGGCAGACCTAGACAGTCGACCAACCTGCCCAACGTCGGGCAGGTTGGTCAGTGACCTGGGACCAGCGTTTCGCCGAGCACTTTTCTACCATTGCGACCGCATGCACGTGATTTTTGAGCGATAGCGACGAGTGGCAGCGACAAACGTGCTGCGTCGCACTGTCGCATTGCGACGGCTGCAACCACAAGTAGGCGAAAAAGTGTAATTGTTGCTTGAATGGAAATTGTCCTGTGCATACATATAAATGGAAAATAAAAGTTTAAAAGGTGGTCGATAAAAACATGCCAAATTTATTACTGTCGTGTGTATCGTTAGGAACCCTCAAGAGCATATGTTGACCTCCTTTTTTGCGATTTTCGGTTTATTCGCAACAGTGTGCCCAGAAGCGCGCGCTATGACGCACTTCACATGACAATTTAACTTTGCATCAAGCGACCATAATTGTCCCAAACGAACGTCAAAACATCAAACAAAGCTTCGATAACAAAACTTGCGTCAAAATACGCCGCTCCTCTCCTTGGCCGCGTGAGATGCGAATAAAAACTATGATCGATACCTTGCATTCCTTGAAGTACGTGCGGATAACGCAGCACCGAGAGCAGATTGCGACCGAAGCGAGAACTTACGGTTCATAAATGTTGCCGTAAATTGCCACGCTGACTTCCGGGTGATGAGCGATCTTCTCTAGTTTTCCAGAAACGCTCGACGCGGTAAGCGACTGTTACAAAAGGGTCTCCGCGACAGCGAATTGGGTTGCTCGTCACTGCCGCTTGTCGCTGCCGCTAGAAAATCGCATGCATGCAGTTGGTCCTTTAGAATGGCTCATGGTGTCATTTGAGACAAGATCAAAGTACATTGTGCGGTAAAAAAAACGAACGCGAAAAGACGGACAGCGCTTGTCTTTGCCTTCTCCCGTCCATGTTTTCTACCACGCATCATACTTCGATCTTGTATCACGAACTCGGCCAATCGTCCACTTCATTTGGCACAGCAAATAAGAAAAACATCTCTATTACCCTTTCAGTTATTAGAGTTAGGTTGTGGTGCGAATAGAGAATAGAAGTTCTTGATGCGAAGAGCCCGTCCCAGTTTTGAGATATTGAAAAAGCGGCCTTTGTTGATGAATACATAATAGTATAATTCTACCAAGTTCATTGGTTGTGGACATTGAACTTCGGTGAAATTTATTACGCCACATTATAGCTAAGTTTTATATAGTGAAACTTGCATCAGTTAAAATGCCTTTTTTCCATTACAGAGTGGTGAATTGTATTCCACCTGAATGCACCTTAATTACTTATGTGTTCGGATATCTGCAAAAGATGTATACGCCTTAAAAATGGCGAAAGAAATTGGCACTAGCTTTGAATAATCTTCACAAATGGCTCTCACTTACGTTTGTTCCACCTTCGGAATGGAACTCGCACTCAATGCGGTATGTCATTTGTGGGCGCATCAGAAAGACTGCCGGATGTGCACACACGGCTAATTTCAACGCCAAGCAAGTTAGTCATGAGTGAAAATTTTGAACAGATATTTCTTGTTGTAAAGTGAGCCCATTCCACAGTTCCTTCTCGAAATTTGTGGAATGGTGGACGACTGTAACTTTGGTGACATGCTAGAAATAATGCTGCGAGGCAGAATCATTTGCGGCTTCAAGTCCAGCTCTGTGCAGAGGCAGCTCTTAGCGAAAACATTGATTAATATGTGCCCCGCCGCAGTGGTCTAGTGGCTAAGTTACTCGGCTTCTGACCTGCAGGTCACGGTATCAAATCCCGGCTGCGGCGGCTGCATTTCTGAAGGAGACGGAAATGTTGTAGGCCCATGTACTCAGATTTGGGTTCATGTTAAAGAAACCCAGGTGGTCGAAATTTCCGGAGCCCTCCACTATGGCGTTTCTATTATTCATATGGTGGTTTTGGGACGTTAAACCCCACATATAAATCAATCAATTTGATTGATGGCAGCCTTTCTGCAGCGGTAAGCAGTGGCTTCTGCGCTGCGACGTGACTTTGAAGGCCTGCAGTAGGTAGACGATGTCGACTAGTGGTATTCGAAAAATCTAAATATAAGTCCTCGCGAATAGCTGCGGCAGACAAGAAAAGTTTTGGACAGCAGCTTCGATTACGAGGGCGTCTTCATCACCTGTTGTAGCTCTAGGACTAGGCGCACGGAGTGCATCATGAATGCGACCTTCATACGTATATGCTTGAATTATCTTATTCATAGTCTTCAGAGGCCTAATAACTGAAACGCCAATACATCGCTGTGAATTACCTTTCAGGGAAAAATAAACGATAGAGCGCTTTTTATGATTGGGAGGCCTAGTTATAATATCTTCTCGTAAAACAATAAACGGCTGCGAAAGTTGCTTGAATGTTTTCTACGCAGCGTTGCATGCAGAACAATTCTGAAGACAACAAATAGACACGCCCCCATAGCTATACACTTTTTTGGTCTTGTTCTCTTGAAGCGCATATGTTTACAGAAGTAAATACCTTAAAACACGGGATGCAAAGGTAAGAAGGCAAAAATCGTGCCTAGCAGACACCGTTCTGTCATGCGCACGGTGGAAAGCTTATATGGTGGAATGCATGATGAGCATGCGCATTTTTTCAAGCGATGAGTGTGACACGGCGCTCAGAGTGCCATCAGCCACGCACTCGCGTGTTCATCCTAAGAGTGCTCACCGCTGTACCTATGATTGTGGACATTGGTTCGCCTGTCTGCATTGTGGCTAAAAACAGTTTGAGAAATATCGTGGACAGTCGTTGCCGTTAAGATCAGCGCGCATCATGCTTTCTTGTTGCCTTGCAAAACTGCTTGAATTAGGCGAGCTGAAAATGATTGATTGATTGATATGTGGCGTTTAACGTCCCAAAACCACCATATGATTATGAGAGACGCCATAGTGGAGGGCTCCGGAAATTTCGACCACCTGGGGTTCTTTAACGTGCGCCCAAATCTGAGCACACGGGCCTACAACATTTCCGCCTCTATCGGAAATGCAGCCGCCGCAGCCGGGATTTGATCCCGCAACCTGCGGGTCAGCAGCCGAGTACCTTAGCCACTAGACCACCGCGGCGGGTCGAGCTGAAAATGACTGAGTCCTACAACGAACATAAGGTTAAATGCTCTTTGATAGTGCTAAACTTTTCAGGTTGGTTTGTTTCAATGAGGGAGCCGTGTAATTTGAAGAACTGAAGCAGTTAACGGCAGATGACCGTCTCTTAAGTCAAGTGGTGAATATCAAGAAATACAGCTGGCCGTCCAGTGCAAAAATGTTGGATAGAAATATGGCGCCTTTTGTCGAGAATAAACTTGAGCTGTTTTTGGCCAACGGGTTGTTGTACTGGGGCTTTCGAGTTGTTGTTTCGATGAAGGTGGGAGTTGTGTCTTATACCTTTTACATGAGACACACCAAGGGTCTTCTGCCAAGAAAGTGGTCGCTAGATCATTTTTGTCACCAGGCTCAGATCGGGAGGTTGCTACTTCATGCCATATTTGTGTGCAAAACATACCCATGTAACCATCAACAATTATAACGAGCTGATCTGCTACGAAAAAAAAATGGGCCAGATTGCATATTAATTTTGCTGGCCCTATCGCAGGGAGCATGGTTTTAGTGGCCGTGGACGCTTACAGTAAGTGAATTGAGGCGGTGGCGCTCAGACAGGCCAAGGCTGCGTCCATAGTCAGCTGCTTGCGCGCTATCTTCTGCCGATTTGGCACGTCAAGAATCGTCGTTTCTGATACTGGAGGGCGATTCACCAGTGGCACGTTCTTGACTTTTGTAAAGATGAAGAATATGACACACCTACACACAGCTGTTTATCACCCACATTCAAGCGGTCTTGGGGAAAGGGCAGTCAGGACCATTAAAGATGGTCTCACCAAGTAATGAATAGGCAGAATTAGGATACCCTAAACAAGCTGCTTTTCAATTACAGGAGGACGCCAAACAGCGCTAGGAAATGGCCGTCAGAACTTCTTTTCGGATATCAAATATAATCCAACCAGAATGCGTGTTTTTCTCTTGTATGCGCAGATTCCTCGGATAACATTATTCATATGCATGTATGTTTAACGTCTCAAAGCGTTTGATAACACAGATAATTGGCCTCTGCCATCACCGGGCGCTGCTTCGTATGCTCGGAACTTTGGAACGGGTGGCAGATAGTGGAGGGGTGTGATTATGGTGGCGAAATTGCGCACAAAACGGCGAAAATATGAGCAGAGCCCGATGAAGCTGCGGTGTTGTTTTAGTGTAGCCGGCCTGGGAAAGTCGGCGACAGCACGAAGCTTGGCTGGATCAGGACGGACATTATGCTTGCTAACAACATGCCCTAAGAAGGTAAGCTGGCGGGCAGCGAATCGGCATTTCTTCAAATTTAGCTGCAGTCCAGCGTTCGAAAGACAAGTCAGGACGCTTTCTAGATGGCTGAGGTCGGAGTTGAAGTCCTTCGAAAAAACGACTACGTCGTCCAAATAGCACAGGCATGTGTTCCACTTAAAGCCTCTAAGGATGTTGTCCATGAGACGCTCGAAGGTAGCAGGCGCATAACAGAGGGTGAATGGCATGACGTTAAACTCGTACAATCCGTCAGGCGTTACAAACGCAGTCTTGGAGCGGTCGGCTTCATTCATAGGGACCTGCCAGTAGCTGGACCGAAGATCTAAAGAAGAAAAGAACTCTTCTCCTTGCAGGCCATCTAAGGCGTCATCAATTCTGGGCAGCAGATAAACATCGTTTCTGGTGATCTTGTTAAGACACCTTTAGTCAACGCAATATCTGATGCCGCCGTCCTTTTTTTTCACCAGTACAACCGGAGAGGCCCAAGGGCTGTTTGAAGGTTTATCTCACCACGTCGAAGCATATCGTTGACCTGATCATCAATGGCAAGGCGTTCAGCGTGAGAAACTCGATATGGGCGCTGGCGCAAAAGTGCATGGCTACCGGTGTCGATTTTGTGAACGATGGCAGACGTGCGACCCAAAAAAGGTTGCCTATGGTCAAATGACATCTTGAAGCGATCGAGTAAAGCCAGGAGTTGGGTGCGCTGAGCAACGGGAAGTTTAGGGTCAATGGATTTGGAAAAAACCTCCGGAGATGTAGTGGGGGTGGTATCAGAGGTAATGGTGTTTAAGTGAGATAATAAGTCATCAGGTAGGTGACTGGATGAAACAGAATCTATTTCCTCAAGGTGACCGAGGAGTTCACCACCGAATAATATGGCCGGAGAAGGAAGCGAGTTCGTTATATAAATGGAGCCACTTGAGTTTTCTATGGTGACAACTGCGAACGGGAGAAGGAAGCTTTCGCGAGAGCTGAAGTGTCGGAGGGGATAAAGAGGGCGGTGACAGAGGGCGCGTCGTCGCAGAAGAGTGGCACATGAACACAGGATAGAGGAGGGATGTGAGTGTCCGCGGCTACGGTGACTCGGGAAGATAGCGGCTTGAAACAAAGTCCTTCAGACGTCGGCGCTTCACACAGGGGCAGTTCACACATCGTTGACAACTCTAGTTCGGCACGCGCACAGTGAACGACGGCATGATGAGCGCAGAGGAAGTCCCAGCCTAAGATGATATCCTGTGAACATGGGGAAAACACAATGAATTCGACTACATACAGAATATTTTGGATGACCAATCGAGCTGTGCACGCCGCAGAAGGTGTGATGTGATGCGCAGTGGCCGTGTGGAGAGAGACATCGGAAAGTGGCAGCGTAAGCTTCTTCAACTTGCGGCACAGTTCACCACTTAACAAGACACGGCAGCACCAGTATCAATGAGCGCTTTCGCAGGTACACCATCAATATGCACAATTATTTCATTAGCATATAAAAACGGAGGCCTTGAAGGTTTCGATATAGCCCCGCCGCGGTGGTCTAGTGGCTAAGGTACTCGGCTGCTGACCCGCAGGTCGCGGGTTCATATCCCGGCTGCGGCGGCTGCATTTCCGATGGAGGCGGAAATGTTGTAGGCCCGTGTGCTCAGATTTGGGTGCATGTTAAAGAACCCCAGGTGGTCGAAATTTCCGGAGCCCTCCACTACGGCGTCTCTCATAATCATATGGTGGTTTTGGGACGTTAAACCCCACAAATCAATCAATAAAGGTTTCGATATATGCGCAGCTCTTGCCTCGGGAGCTGCGATGGTCAGTTATCCGTTTGGGTGGGTGGTGATCGAGGAAGCATCGGAGAAAAAGAGCGGTGCCGTGGTGAGGGCGACCGATTCCTGTCGAAGCCGCAGCGACGTGGCGGCGACTGATATGACGTGGGGTGGAACGAAGACAGTTGTGGTGGCTCTGGACAGTAGGAGTCGTAAGTCGCCTCACCAGCAGTTGGGTTGTAATCCCGACGACGGTAGTAGCGTGCTACTTGACCCGGAAGCTGGCAGAAATAGCAAATTGGCCTATTGTCTGGAGTGCGCCAAGGGTTTGTTGATGGTGGTGAAGGGGGGGGGGCGAACAGGAGGTGAGTGGCGACGGGTAGGAGGACTTGCTGCGTTGAGGGGACGGGGCTGTCTAGCAAGATCCGTGACAGTTGGTAGCGATGGCGGCGATCGTCTGGCGGCCTCAGCGTAAGTGAGAGGGGCGGAGATAGGCGTAGGATTGTATGTGGGAGACAGGGCGTCAGAAACTTGCTCTTCGATTGCCTTGCGGAGCGTTGGGGTCAGGATGTGCTCACTGGTCGGGATGTATGGCACAAGCGACGATTGGCGCGAAACTTCTCGGACAAACTGCTGGATTCGCTGCATTAACGTGGTTTGTTCGGAGGAAACGGCGCCAATGGTTAACCCAGATGTAGAGGTCATGTCGAGGTTTGGACGTCGAGTAGAAATCCGCTTTCTCCGCTGTTCGTCGAAACTCTGACAGTGTTGAATAAGCTGGGCGACGGTTTGCGGGTTTTTCGCAACGAGCATGTGAAAGGCATCGTCCTCGATACTTTTCATGAGGTGCCGTACTTTGTCAGTGTCAGACATTTCTGAATCGATACGACAGCAGAGGTCCAAAACATCCTCAATATACGAGGTAAAGGTCTCGCCTGAGCGCTGTGCGCGGCAGCGCAAGCGCTGTTCGGCGCATAGCTTGTGAACAGCGGGTCGGCCAAAGACTTCTGCGAAGCGCGTCTTGAAGGTAGGCCAAGAGAGTATTTCCGCTTTGTGGTTGTTAAACCACAGTTCTGCCACACCCGCGAAATAGAAATTGAGGTAAGCGAGCTTGCCTGTGTCAACCCACTTATTGTGGGCACTTACCGCTTCATACTGCGACAGCCAGTCTTCGGCGTCTTGGTCGTCGGTCGCGTTGAAAATAAATGGATCTCGCTGTCGTGGCATTCCCGAACAGGTGACAGATGGGATTATCACTGCAGGGGGCTGGGTCACGTTGCCAGGCATTGACGAGGGGAGAGGCTGAGGTAGAGTTCGGGAACGGAGTTCCAGTTTAGACAACCAGTACTCTCCACCAAATTTAAGAATACTGCTTGACGCACACCGGGGTAGAGCAACCGTTTATTGGGCCTAACAGCACCAAGACAGCAACCAGCGGTTTCAGCAGCTTCTTTCCCTTGTTTCATTAAACGAGGGTCTCGTGCTGGCAGACTTGGTGTAATTAGGTCGTATACGAGAGACTATTATACAGCTGCCCGCTCATAATAGGTTCACGTGCTAGGTGACGCCAACATGCGCATATAAAAGAGTGTTTTACACTCGTCGCTTGGCTTATAGATGGCGCTGACTGTCACCCCTACTTTTAAATTCACATATGAACCCAAAAAAGGGGATGAGGGGAAGGCCGCTGTGGTAGCTCAGTGGTTAGAGCATCGAACGCGTTATTCGAAGGTCCAAAAATTGATTCCTGCTCACGGCTGTTTATTTTTTCATCCACTTTTCTTTCTTCTTATTTACATTCCATTGATTCTAATACCGTCTCTTGTACATTCCTTGGCATTACTGTCTGTTATATATATATATATATATATATATATATATATATATATATACATACATACATACATGCAGGCTAGCATTTGGAACATCAACATTGAAAACATAAAAAAGAAGTTGCTCTCGATAAGTGATAACATTGTTAAGGTCGGGAAGAAAATTAAGGGCGTTAAACACTTATATTCAAGACGACGTGAAGGTCTCACGTTTGATTCTGCGCGCCGGAGCCTTTTTTCTGAATTTTTTTCTTGGGTTTCATATATATATATATATATATATATATATATATATATATATATATATATATATATGAAATAGATGATCAGAGTTTCTTCCGGCTACCGTAATAAAATTCATAAACTTCGAGAATAGTGCAGTATTGGAAACAAAACAATAAAATATTTATTTATACCTAACAGTTTCGGCTGGTGCACCACCCTTCTTCGGAAGAAATATATATAGACGGTGCAGCATGACATCGACGCTGACGTCCATGTAAATACACGCAGCGGAAAAATCCAGCCGAGAGTGTCCATATAATTGGTATCGCAACAATAACCGTACTTGGTCAACTCGTTGATGCTGTAGGGGTGCTCCCAATCTCGAGGAAATTCACGCCGTTACGGAATTTTGTTCCCAAATCCAGAAAGGGTGTTTGCAGTTTTCTGGGGCTGTGCTCCTATTTCCGACGCTTTGTTAATGACTTCCAACCGCGCACTCACAAACATCCTGAAGAAGGACGCCCCGACGCCCCGTGTTTCTGGGGTGCTAATCAAGCCTAATCTTTTTTCCCAGCCAACGACCCTGCTTACAACACCGCCAATTTCAGTGTTCTATTGTTCATCTTTAACCAAAGTTCTCGCTGATGGTAGTGGGCATAACCCAAAAGGAACATTATTGGAACACCAACTCGAACATGACCGTGTTATGACCAACGCACGGCCACAGACATTTACTGCCGAGCGCAACTAGTGCATCGTGGAGCACGAGTGCCTCGCTCTTGTTTTGGTAGTCGCCAAGTTTCGTTCATACTTATACGGGCGCCCAATCTGAGTCGTCACCGCTCACCACAACCTCTACTGGCTGGCCTCACCCAAGGATTACATATGACGCCCGCTCGTTGGGCCCTACATATACAAGAATAAACTTTCCCACTAACGTATACAAAAGGGCGGTTGCATCAAGATTCGGACTGTTTATCCCGCTACCGCGTGAAAGAAACAAATCATACTGACAGCATTGCAGGCATTCTGTCTGTGTCGTCACTATTCAATCTGGCAATGAAGAACACCGAAATGCTTCTCTGCGAGCCATCATTGAGAAGGTTGAGTCAATGCCTCACGATGCATCCCTACAAAAGTTTCTGGTCCAAGACAGTATCCTCTACCGCAGGAACCTCAATCTATATGGCTGTGACTTACTCCCCGTCATTCCAGCACCTCTCTGTGCGATTGTCCTCAATCTACTACATGACGCTCCTTTTACGGGTTACTTCAGCATTTCTCGCACATATAACGTGTTCGTTGTTTCTTTCAGCCTGGTCGTTTCCGTCCTTTTCGACGCTACATCACAATATCTGAGCCCTGCCAGTGCCGCAGAGGGCCATCTTCCTTACCTGCTGGATACCTTCACACGATCGACTTTGTCAATAAACCTTTTTTTCGAGTTGGCCTCGACCTGCTTGCATCGTTCTCGCTCACCAGCTCAGGCAAGAAATTAAACGCTGGCGCCACTGACTATGCGCCACGGCACGCGATCACACGAGCCCTTCGGAAAGTTGCGCTACCGATGTGGCAGACTTTCTCGTGTACGACATTATATTAGTACATGGAGCTGCACGCCAAATCTTCACTCAGCGGGTCCAGACCTGCCCCCAAACAGTCCTTGAAGAAGTCCTGTGCTCTTGCTATACCAAGCACAAGTTTGCAACTTCGTACCATCTGTAAACGAACGCTCTTACGGAGTGCCTGAACCAGATACAAAGCATGGTGCCTTAAAAATACGTAGCGGGGGACCACCTAGGATGCCACATTCATTTGACATATGTGACGTTCGTATAGCGTAGGTGTCGTTCCAGTAACGACACTGCTAGCTATTCACCATTCTGTTTTCTATATGGCCGGTAAGCCGTCCTGCCCTTCGACACCTTGCTGCTCTGGGTCACTGAATATGCCGGCGAAGCCTTTGCGTCAGCCGACCAAGCACTCCAACTCATTCGTAACCGTCAACAGGTCTCAAAGGAGCACCGAAACCCTCTCTGCGATTCTCATCATTCAAACGTGCAATTTTTCTAGCTCCCGTGTCCTTCTGTGGTCACCGTCTCGGCGTGTACGTCTTTTTGAAAAACTACTCGTACGCTAAAATGGGAGACACCGCGACTCTCACCATGTGACTTAATTTACGTCTGAGATCAATCCAGCCGGTCTAACGTGGTCAACGCCAGCTTCGAATGATAATGTATACATAGCTCGATTCAACGTTATCACTCTCCTTCCACTACATACGTGTAGACCACGCACCGAAACGGTGATCGACCACCGGGGAGTTACGATAGATCAGAGCTGCTGATGCTTTGCTGCATGAAAAGGAAAAACGACGATGGTTGCTGCTTTTTTATGTACTGGTGATCTTGTTCACACAGTACTTCCAACAATTGAATTACCTATCTGTAAAAATATCACCTCTACGTGTTAAACGCGCTCTGAAAAAGTTTTTGTGAATTTGTACAAACACATTCAGCCAGTAGACAAAGTACCAAAGGTTATTTAGAGACCAATGTTAGCTCTTTACTCGAACAGTGTAATTTATTGCAACGCTTTAAAGCTTCCAATGTCTGCAGATTGGTTCACACCTTTGGAAGTAGGCTAAAGGCGTTTGCAGTCGTCCAGTTACAGAACGACAAGCTCTAGCCACTTGACCAGGTCAGAGCACATCCGCAGCCATTGTATCTGATTGGTTTTCATTGGTTGTCATATCCGATGAAGTAAAATCAGCTGGTAGGGTGGCGGCACTCTCGGAACAGATAAGAACCATGCTGCTACCTCCCCCTTGTTGCCAGAGGGTGTGCGTGCTACCAGGTGAGTGCAAATTAAACCCTTCACTGCTAAGTACGAGTCCTCACCTCACTTTTTACAGAAAAAAAATTAAATCTAGTTTTTGACTCACTAAGTATTACGGCTTGGTGGCGTTAGCCACCGCCCGGTCTAAAAATTACCCTATTTTGGTAATAGCTTAAATCGCCGAGCTCACTCATGAGAGCTCGGCACTCACCAGTGATGCTAGCGTGGCTCAAGAGTTGAAGAGGCCAGACAGAGGTGAAAGGGGAGGCATGATATATTGGCTCGCAGCGGGCTTAGTGCACGGCGTTTCATTAATTTTTCGGTGCGAATGGTTTCATGATACTCTACAACAAACGCTGACAAAACTTTAAATAACAGTTTCAGGCTTCCTTCAAGTAGACGGTTCACAATGCTTTTTTCGCTTTTCTGTTTTGTTTTGAAATAGAAAGCATGTCATCGAATGTGTCCTACTTTGGTGTGCTTTCTTCGGAAAAAGAGTAGAAATGTTTAAAGAAACATTTGTGAATCTACGTTATGTCAACTTGAGATGACATCTTTAGGTTGTTGCCAAGCTATCTATTCAGCTGATATTCAATATCCTCCAAGTCTTAACCCGCAGAGACTTCTTTGCCGTCCTTTGCGGCCAAAGAAAACTCTCGCGGAAAAATTCGACTCACCTAAAGCAATAGACTTACGTCTATTCAGTTCGTGTAATCAGTGTTGTCCAAGCCTGCCGATTTGCAGCAAAGTTTGCCCCGCCTTTAGTGTAGGTTGTAGCAGCTTCGAAAAATTTTGCGTAAAACTACCTTTGGATGCCTATAGTGTGTGAAATATTTGTCAGAAAGTATGTAGAGCCAAGATCAATATGCGATTGTAAAGCCACCTTGGAGGTGCACTGAATATTATTTGCGTTTACTTTGGTTTCTCTACCAGCAACCGAAATCGTCATTCATGGGTTTTTTTGTATACCATAGGCAGAAAATGAAACCTATTGTGTTCAAGGGCCTGACCACTAACCTGTCTATACCTTAATCCTCCCAAATGCATACACGATCTCGGCAAGCAAAAGCGCTGACAATGCTTTGCTCACTTCCCTTCCCCTCATGCCCTCGCTGTCCGTGGTCATCTTGGTGTCTATTTACCTGACGTCAACATACACAAGTTTGTAGAGCTGTTCTCAATTTAGTATGAATCTGTAGTGTCAATATAAACCCATAAACAACGCACAACTTCTAAATCCAGGCAATCTGACAGTAAGATGTGGAAATTATTACGTCGCTGCATATTCCAAGTGAAAAGTCAAAGCCACGTAAAGGCATTTTTCACTTTACCACGAAGTGATCATTCGTAAGCGGTGGCACCATTGCTGTTCCCTGAACTGCGAAGAAAAAAGTATATACAAGAAAAACCAGGACATAACTTGCAATCAAAACAGCTTCAAGTAACTACAAAGGAAATAATTATTTCAGCTCTGCTTCACTCGAACGTACTCCAAAGGGAGCTGCACCAACTTTGGCGTAAAGGGTCGGGTGTTTCGTTTGTTTTCCCAGTTTTTCTTCAAAACGTCGGTGACCAGAATTCACCAGCTTAAGTACAATTACGCCTAGTAACAGTCACAGTACTCCTTTCGGAGGCGTGCGCACACAATGTCGCTTTGCAAGTGCTCGGGCAACATGGGCCTGCTGCACGTGTCCTGCCTGGAACATTGGCTTAACACCCAGAACGTGGACCACTGCGAGGTTTGCAAGCACTGCTTTCCAACCATGGCTCAAGCCACCAGCATCCATCAGTTCTTCTACTGGGCTCTGCACGCTGGCTCTCTATGGGTTGTGCTTGGAGACCTGCTCTGCTTCACTGTCATGACACCATTGACCGCCTTCTGCTGCTTCTACTGTGCCCACATGGCCTCAAAGCAAGCGCTGGAAGGACGCATCATGGGGGTGATCAGCATGGTCACTCTAGCTGGCCTTTTGCTTACTGCCCACTTGCGCTCGTTCGTTTTCATATTGCGCTTCCATTACCGCGCTTTCGCTTTATGGCAGACGCAGAATGCGATGCGAAAAATTTGGGTACGACGCAGCGCGGTGCCGAACTATGGACAACACAGGACGCCGGATGAACAGCAGGCCAGTTCACGGAATATGGTGGACGTAGAGGCTTCAAGCGTAACCAAGACCAAGCGCACTATGCAGCTGAATGAATGACTCGGCCAACGTCTGCCATTGAAACATCCCACGAATTTGTTTCCTGAGAGCCCACCTTTTGCGCCTCAGAATTGGATATTCGATAGCTTCTCATGCTACTAGCAAATGGGTCTTAATGAGCAGCGACCATATGTGTGTTTGAGCTTCTAGGTGCCTAAATAACTGTAAGTGAGCTACTTTATTGTGAAATGTTTGAGCTGTTACGTACCCTATTTCATGATGTTTTTATCGCCTTCCTACGATCAAATAAATCTTTCTGTGTGTTTTTAAATCTTACTATCACTCCATCTTTCCATAGCCTTTGCATTGTGGAGGAAGCACTTTGGTGAGGCGTTTTATTTGACAACGGTAATTTTTTAGAAACTTGTTTGCGTGTTGCTTAGAGATAATGTTCTTTGTGTTTGAGAAGGAAAGTCGCATTTGTTGCGAACAGTGCGAGCGCTATCCCGTTAACAGTGCCAGCGTTAACAGTAATGCGCTGTTTTTTTCAGGAACTCAGTAACCTTCCCATCACTATTTCGGAACTGTAACGGGTACTTGAATTTGTTGCTACCAGTGTTACAGGTGATGCGTCAACAGTAACTTCATTACTGGTAATGCGTTGTTTTATATCAGTTATTTAGTAACTTGCTCATTACTATTTTGGAACAGTAACGGGTAATGTACTTGTGTTACTATTATCCGGCAACGGGAGGCGTAGTTCTTTTTACTCCAATGAACACAGAGTTCTAGATGCGAAGCACCATAAGGTAGAGTTCAATCTGGTGGTTTGCGTGGTGAACACCCTTCCGGCACCTGCGCCAACTTTGCACCCTCCCCTCGCGCTCACGCGAAGGGAGGTGAGAGTAGGCGCATGCACAGTACGAGAGCAGACGATCGTAAAGACCCTCCCCTCGCGTGAATGCAAGGTGGTGAAAATTTGTAGCAGAGCACTGCCTCCGCATCATTTCTCCTCTCCCGTTGCTCTCAGCGCCACTACTGTTACACTGTTCTAGAAGGGGGTAATGGGATCAACAGCTGGAGTGCCCCACGCATTGAAGCGAGGTGGCGAGTGGGGACAGAACTCGGATGTGTGTGGGGCCGCTATTGTTGCGTGGACTGGCTGGCGTGGCTGCCACTGGGGCTCTTCAATTTTCCACTTCTGGCTACCCGCGGGCTTCCAAAGCCAGCCAGAGCATGCTCATTTTTCTGCCGCGGCGCACTTCCGCTCGGCATTCGTTTTGTCTCGCGTTGGACGGTTCTGGCGACACGCGAGGAGCCCGAGTGTCGCAAGACGTCTACAGGATAATTTAGTCGTGGAAGCTCTCTGGAAGGTTTTGGGTAAGTTTCGGACTAGCAGCTGCCAGAAAAGTACGGTGCGCCTTCGGCGCCATCTTTGTGAGAACTCGATGGATTGCAGTGTGGGCGCTTGAGGACTGCGCCTTTGCTTGTCACTACGCATGGCACAATCTTCTAAAGCCTGTTCCGCTTTGCGAGATGAGGCGATTACGAGTGGTGGCGAGTGTTTAAAACTACTGTTCATCGCTTTTCTTATGTTTCCCGGGAAGCTTCCTCCTGTGAAAAACGCGGTGAACTGTTGCCTGCTGACTGCGGCGTGCAATGCCTCAAAAGTTCTATACTACACGTTCGTACGCACGCATAAAGACAACTTTGGAGTTAATATTTTTGTTTCGTAGTAGTCCAGACTGCAGTTGTCGTTTGTGGAGCCGTGCCTGCTTTCTGTGCACTTAGCGAAGAAGATTGTGGTCGAACTAGCTCGCTACGTTATATGTTTGCATGAGTGAACCTCTTAGAGCCTCTGTCCTCACTACTCGATTGATCTTCGATAGTGATAGAAGGCCCTAGATCGCAACCGTTGGTGTTGCTCGCTGGTCGCGAGTGGCGTGCGAACCCTTCAATCTATGGGCCAGCATATGTAGTATGATATTACACGATACGACGCGAGAAAAAAAAGAATGAATTCGGAAATGTGTACATCCTTTCGTTACCCATTTCATAGTTAGCTTTGTCTTGTTTCAACTCTTCCTGATAATGCCGCGCAGTATGTACTATGAAGTAGTAGGTCAAATCAAAGCTGAAATACATACATGACATTGGTTAAGTACCACTTAAGGACTGCAAAACAGGCCCAGGCAAGTTATAATCTAGTCAAAACGTGTCATGCACAAGTTTATTTTATATACGACGCACACTCGTGGTACCGATACCTACGCACGTCTAAATTTTAAACAAAACCTATGTTGGTCAACGCGTGTTGGCGACGCATAATACGTGATTACGTGATAGGTGAGCTGGTATATATCCTCGAGCTCTTTTGGGGACATGATCACTTTCGCGTAATTTTGCGTCGTGTTGTGCAGTGACCGATACACGTACTAAAAAGACGTGAGCTTGTTAAAGCGTCAGCGTCGTGGCAGCACACCTTGCATCGTTTTCGAGGAGGCGTGCGCCAGCTGGCTGTTTCGTTCAAGGATGCAGTGAGTGATCATGCGAGCGTGCGAAGTCGTAGCCCAAATGCGTATGCTCGAGGATATTATTTGAGCTTTTTGGTGAGCCTAACTGCGTATTTCCAAGTGGACAATGTAGAAAAAATACAATACGCACGCAGCGCAAAGTTTTGCTTGCTGCCACGATGGTAGCGTGTGTCTTCGTTTACGCTGGCTATCCCAGCTTTCAGTTTCGCTAGCTTTAGGCAGCTTCGGGTTGTCTTGGATTCCCCACAATTGTGACCACGACGTTATTTTCTGTCCAGACCGGAAGTAGCTGACTCACATCTGGCAAGCTCCGGCTGCCAGAAAGCTGCCAGAGGCCTGAAAATTGAAGCGCCCCACTGGTGCTTCGCGCGCTTGTTGTGACGGCTGCACGCATGGACCGATGAACGCACCTAGCAAAAAACCTTAACTCACGCAGTTGCTAATTGTCATTACAGTTGCCTGTTATTGTATAACCTTGCTAAGACAATACATTCGGGCAAAGTTGACCTTAACCGAGCTAGTGCAGAAATAGTTGTCTCCTCAGTGCGCAAGATCCTCCTGCTCAGGCAGTTATGGTTGCTGCAGTGGACCATCAGGTTGCGAAAGGGATTCTAGTATCAGCTGAACGCATGTTTCGGAGAATTCCTACAGAACACACAGAGTTGGTAGAGCAGAAGAGTGATGACCGTTTAATATATTATGTGGCATGTTATGTGCCTCGAAATTAACATTAAGAAGCATTACAAGTGCATGCCCTGCAATACATTTCTTTTGAAAGCCTCTAATACGGAAAGCACAAACACTGCAGTCACTGTGATATGTGACAAAGGAAGCTTTTTTGTATCCCTCACAGGAGGTTTTTAGGGCACTATAGTGGCTTGAAGACATCTTCACTGTTTTTTCAGCCTAGAAAAACTCTGCAGGGACACCATAGTGGATGTTATGTTGCTGGTGAATGAAACCTTTCGTAACGTCCTAGGTTGCAGCCAGCATGCAAAAGCGCTCACAACAGAGTTGGCCAAGTTTTATGTGTTGACCATGCTGCATTTTTATGTAAAAGGGCGCAACAAATTACGACCAGAATGACGTAAAAAGAAATTGCATGCGAACATCAGCCATTGCTCATAATGCTTTTCTTGTTGCAGCCATGTACTTTGAGAACACGGTGGTGTTTTGTGCCAATAACTTTTTGTTGCTTGTATTTCTTTCTTTTTCACCATGTTGTGAAACTTTGCTATCTCGGGCAACTTATACAGCCACGTCCTCGTCTTGGCAATAATTAAATCCCAAGCTCTCAGTGAATATGCACAAACGTCACCGAAGCCGCTTGCAATTCAATATATAGAAGGCATATGCACGAATGTGTTAGTACATGTGGCGCCATAGATGCTTGGCCTAATCGTACTTGTGAATGCGATTGCGGCATATATATGACAATTGTCAATGGTAAATATTAACAATTCAACCATTCAATTTTTTATGTCTACAGCGTTCGCGAGCCTTTGCGAGTAGGCCACATCCTCCTACGCCCGTTATCTGCACTTCTTGGCTCAGCTTTCTTTTCACGCTAGCTTAATACGTCGACCTGTTCATGTTCTTCGCGCTTGTTTTAATTGAGAGGAAGTTTTTAAAAGCATGCTTAATAATTCCACGTTTTTTTTTTTACTGTGAGCACCAAGCGCACACAACTTTCTACGCATGCTGAGGCTCTGAGTTTTGCGTTCCGTAAAAACCCATGCGCTGGTTTCCCCCGTTCGCGGTGTCTACGTCAGCTGCCACACCCGGGTGCGCTCCCTTATCCCACTACCCCCTTCTGGAACACTGTACCACAGTGTGCTCACATATATTGCTGTGCGCGCACGCTTGGTCACGCCCCTAGTAGTGCTGGGTGTTCACTTTGTGGCACACACATAGCAATGCCCTCAAATAGGAGGGATTAACAAATACACAACTCCACGCACAAATGAAACATACAGAGAAACATACGAATGGAAACACAAACGAACACCAGCGCTTCTGCGCATTCCCGCGTAATTTCCTTTAGTGAGAGATGATGCAATTTTTTCACACTTCGTCTCACGGGAGCTGTTAAAACAGTGAATACTGCGTGCACCAAGGGCAAAGAATAACGAGGTATTGCGCGTGGCTCGTGAGGTTTTTTTATAGCGGCGCCGGTACCGAGACGCTCTTTCTACAAAAAATTGACCCCGTATTTGCATGTTATCTGCAAATGTCGTCGAAAGACGATTGTCTTTTGTTTGGAGAGAATGAATAAAACATTTATTTGATGTTCTGCACAAGAAAATCGGTCAATGGTATTATGGAAGCGCTGCGTTAGAGTGCCTCGAGCGTGCAGGGGAGGCGAACGAGCGCATAGAGGCACGTATAGACGCGAGCGCCATCTGCCAGTTATCTTCGAACACGAAGGAAGCTAGCGCGCCTGCGGAGAAAGTTCTAAAGTGTACAACGCAAAGCGACGGGTAGGTGCCACCACCATGTCGTTTCAGCAAAGCGTTGGTAACACTTGTCTTTTTGAGCACCGCGTCGCACTGTCAGCGCAGCGTGTTTACCGCTATGGTCCATAGAATTACTTTTGTGTGCCTTCTCTAGTATAAAGGCACACATAAAATATATCGACGTGTTGTTATGGTACCTCATATAGGCGCAATGATTGCTTTTTAATTGACAATCGCACAAGTATGAACTCTAAAGCTTTCCGCAGGTCGCGGGATCAAATCCTGGCGTCGGCGGCTGCGTTTGCTACGGAGGCGGAAACGTTGTAGGCCCGTGTGCTCAGATTTGGGTGCACGCTAAAGAACCCCTGGTGGTCAAAATTTCTGGAGCCCTCCACTATGGCGTCTCTCATAATCATATGGTGGTTTTGGGACGTTAAACCCCACATATCAATCAACGCTAAAGCTTGAGCAACAATGGTCGGTGCTGCGGATGGGGTCAACCGTTTCAAGTACCCGGTGTCTTTAGGAGTGGACAAACAGACAAGTGTACAGACAGACCAAAATTTTTTTGTCGAAGGTCATCAAAAAAAACTATCGTCTTTAAAAGGGAGCGAGAATAGAGAAACCGGCTCCATTTCTCCTCTGGCACAGCGACTTTTTCTCTTTCGGGCGCCTTACCGTCGAGCCCTTTCGCGGCAAGGACAAATGAAACAACATTTCTCCTTTGTGTTAAAATTTCTCCTCAAACACAGCATCATGCACGCGCGCATGCGCACGCTGAGCCTGGCCGGCCGTGGCCAGTCGCGTGCAATTATTTTTACTTAAAATTGATGCAACCAATGCAGGAGTGACGTTTATATATTTGTTTCATTCGTGTAGAGTAAAAGCCTTGTTTTTATCTCCAGGCACTCGCACAATGCTCCCCACATTTCCGTGTGTGTCTCGTGTGGTTTAAATGCTACCAATTTGTCACGAATACAAGGATCTCGGCTTCCCTAAACATTCTTGCTTTATCGATTACCTTAGACTGCACAAATATAATGGCTTTTTTCGGTGTCAACTTACTTGGTCGGCATTCGCATTTTTACTTTCGCACGCCACCAATAGCACTCCTCAATTCAACGAGACGCATCAAAAAGTATCGCAGTTATATTTGCAACAATCAGGGAAGCGTGATACCACTGCCGAGTCCATGCGTGAAAGCACGATCTTATACAATTACTGGAGTGTAACGTGCCGCTACCACCATATGTTTATCAGTCATGCCGTGGTGGGGGTTGGTTGGTTGGTTGGTAAATAATCTATTGGAAGTCCGGCAGAGCTTTTGCTGACTAGGCCTTAGGTCTCCCGCGTGGGGACGTCAAGTCCTTGCCTGACCACCACCTCACAGGCCTGCTGGGTCTGCAGATGAATTTCGACGCAATGAAGTTTTTCGCCGTGAATCCAAACGTAAGCACATGGGTGTTCTTTGCATTCCCCCCGCCCCTCTTGAAATACGGCCGCGTGGCCGGGAATCAAACCTGCACCCTCCAGCATAGTCACGCGACACCCAATGAGGCTATGCTACCATGGCAGGTGAAAGCACAAAGAGAAATGGGCTGCAAAGTTCTATCGAGCGTTTATTTGCCAGACTGCGTTACAGTCATCAGAAACGTTTTGAGCATCATCATAACTACACCTTTAGTAAAAGTAAACTGATGGCCTGTGTCGATTAAACCGAATTCCCCATCGCACGTGTTTTGGATTGCCCATGCCAGCGTTTAGAGTTTCGACGGAATTATGCAAGCGAGCAGTATGCCCCTCTCGTCCACATGATTCTCCTTTGTCGTGCGAATCTATGCACAATGTACACTTCTAGTAACAGCTGTGCACAGCAGGTAAAAACTAACACTCTCACTAACCTCGGCGAAAAGAGTATTGCGAATCCAGAGTAATGGTAACCACTACAGCCACACACTAACAAATTAATTGTGACACGCACATTCAACGCAAGTTGACACGCGAGGCAAATCGTGAGACGAATCTGAAGCAGAGAAGTATGTATGCACAGAATGCTATAATATTATAGTGAATTTGCGCACTGTAGCGCTAGTTCCTTCAATTAAATAATCGAGCTGCCGCGACGCCAACAGCCACTGCCATTTCTCACGAAAGAGCACTGTCGGGTGCGAGGTCATCTCTTGTTTTTTTCGCACGACCCACATTGTAACGTACGTATACACCATTGAGACGGTCGTTACCGCATCACAAACATGGTTATTGAAGGGCTAGTGGTGTACTGTATACGTGGCTACGGTCACACTTTAAGTAAGCACGTAACTAGAATATAACATGAAATTAACACGAAACAACTAAACGAAGTCGATGTGATGAAGGAGACGAAGCCTAGCCTGCATGTTGCGCCCTCTCCGAGTGAGAAGTGGAATAAAAAAAGGACGTGAGCTCTGACATGGAAAGCGCGACAAGCGTTTGCCTTCTGAGAGGCTTCAAGAAAAAGTTATCTGTGGCAGTCATCGAGAGATGGTACAGCCATCGGAAGGCCGTTTTTATCCTACGCATGGCTTGTGGTCATCGTTTTCGCGCAAAGCTGATAAGCTCTAGTAGTTATTCCGTTCATAGTTGAGCAACCGTTCATAAACTTCCAATTGTCTAAGAATCAGAGACATTATATTTGTGTCCAATGTTATGTTACAACCACGAAACGCAAGAAAGTTAGCAAAGCTCATGTGTCACTTGTGCCACTACAGTCGGTCAAAATTCCTTGATATATAGGCGTGTGCGTGTTCGCTGTTAGGTGTGAGTAAACACGGACAGGTTTGTGCCGCTGTGGTGAACTGTTATTAGACTTTTGTCCATTGAGTTGACTCTATGTGTATGTATGTGTACTTTTTGTGCTTAGGTATGAGTAAACACGGTCAAGTTTGTGCCGCGGTGGTGAACTGTTCATTGTACTCTTGTTCGTTGAGTTGACTCTACATTTATATATGTGTACTTGTGTCCTTAGGTGTATTTGTAGCTATGCACATTGCATCAGCATATTTTAGGCGTCAGTGGTGGAATTGTATACAACTTCCAAATCCATAATGAGGCGGTCTGTTCCATTGAAGCGCACGCGATTGGCCTATTCAAGCCGTGACAAATTCCGTGACGTTCTATGTGACGTGGGCTTAGGTGTCTTTCGACTGTTTTTCTCCGGTTTTCGGATAAAGGCTAAGGAACAATCGGAGAGACTGTACGAAAGGAATTGGATGGATTGAAATGGCTGCTAGGTGGCATGGATTTGATTGAAATGTAAGGGCTTCGCGACTTTTCAGCATCCGGGCATTTAGACAACATGGCGTTCCCCAATGCCACAGTTGTTCATCTCGCCTTAGCGGCAGCTGCAGCCGACCACAGAGGACGAGGTGAGGTTAAAGATGCATTTGAAAACTTCACTGAAGACGAGTTCCGGCTATGTTCTCGTCTGTCCGAACGAACACTGCGTAGCTTGTGTGACGAACTTGTCCCTATCATCAAATGCCAGCGAGCCAGTTGCCTTTACACAGAGAGGAAAGTGTTGTGTGCGCTGCGATTTTTTGTCACCGGTTGCTTCTAGGAGAGCGTTGGTCGCGAGAAGCACATCGGCAAGTTTTAGCCGGCCGTGAGCAACACTATTAACGAGGTGACGCAGGCCATCATCACCGTGGCTGCTAGGAAAAAGCTGGCGGACTTCCCACTGACAACAGCTGCAAAGGATGAGGCAAAGGTGGAGTTTGTGCTACGCGGTTGCATCCCAGGCGTGCTGGCGTGTATCGATGGCACGTTGGTCACCATTCGCAAGCCAGAGGGATTCAGACTGGTTGACATGGAGAGCTTCATGTCCAGAAAGGGCTAATATGCCCTGAACGTCATGATCGTAAGTACTCTTAGGATCCTTTCTTACTCGCCCATCGGAGCAATTGTCCAGTTGTGACGCCAAAGCTCGAAAAAGTAATAATGCAACTAGTAAAAAAGAACCTGCAGGGAACTGGATGTGAGCTAGTTGGTGGTTTGCAAGGCCTCGGTAATAATACGTGGCAAGTGTTTTGTGCATGAGCAAGCTGCTGTATTTGTACTGGCGTGCATGCGCAATTGACTTGTACATCCTAGAGGTAATTGGTAATATGGGCAGCAGACGTAGCAGAAATATATACACGACAGGGAAGTATTTCCAACACAAAAGTGCTTACAATCACAATTGCAGGAGCAGGCTTTGGAATTTACGAGTGCTCTTTCGCAAGAGCAACGCGTAGGCTTTCACTTATTGATGATTCAGTGGAAGTCGTAGCCATGTGTACAGTAGAGGAGGGGTCATTGCCCCCTCTCCCCTTCTCCGTGTGCTACACCCTGTATTTCCTTCTAAGTGAAGCTTCTTGTACCAATGACTGTACTGGTAGGCATTGTTTCCTGCGTATGCATAAAAAAAAGATTTATTCTGAGTAAATGCAGTAATATTTTGTATCGCTCCTCATCGCAGGTGTGCAACGCATAGCTGCGCATTCTTGTCATGAACCTATGGTTTCCAGGTTCGTGTAGTGACTCCTGGGTGTGGGAACAAAACCTACTGCGTGCACGCCTGGCTTCACATCTGAAGCCTGCTAAATATCTGCTTGGTAAGTATTAATGTGTACTAACTGGGGCAGAGCACTCAGCTTTTATGTTTCTATTGCAGGAGACGCAGGGTATCCTCTTGAGTCATGGCTCCTAATTCCAGTCTTTGGCAGCCAACAGTGCAACACGTCCGAAGGCCGATACAACAAGGAGCACGCATCCATGCGCAGTGTTGTGGAAAGAAGTATCGCAGTGTTGAAGAGCACGCTCCGCTGCTTGCAGCACTTTCAAACAATGCTCTACAACCCCGATTGGGCAGCGCAAATCATCTATGCTTGCGTTGCTCTCCACAACATTGCGTTGCATGCAGGCGACTGGACCTTGGACGAGTATGTTTTGGACATGCCACCAGCTGAGGATGACGATGGGGAGCCAAGGGAGCAGTAAAACTCAACCTTCTACCCACTCCCTCTGTTCCCTTGAGCAGAGCTCTCCCAGCTGCGTAGCGGCTGTTGCTACAGAAGGGAGCTACAGAAGGTTGGTTGCTTCTCGGTGTCCGTCTTGTGCTTTCGTCGCTGCTGTTGCTTGTTCGGGGATGGAGGCCAGCACATTTCGAACGTTACAACAACTCGACTTTATATACAGAACTTATGTACATATTTACAAGACTTGACCGTCGGAACCGTCGCATGTTGCCTCGGCGGAGCCGATAGTGCAGAGCACTCTTTTTTGCGACCAGCTCTCTCTGCGAGGACTCGGAAGCCAGGTTTTAATACCTCGGTTGCCCCTCCCGATTCTCCTCACGGCCAACCAAAGCAATTTAGCCTGTTTATTGGACACACAACACACTTGTTGCCGTCCCCTCCTCTCGCTCTCTTCTTCCCGCACTCGACTGCTTGGTCGGAAAGAAAGAGACGAAAGGACCGGCCTGCACCCAACGTTCCGCGAACTGTGCGAAGGCACACAATGGTGGCACCTTTCGGCTGCGGGCCTCCTGCATTACCGCAAGATGACTACGCTGTCCAGCATGACAGCCGTCCCGCGGACTCTACTCCTGACGGATGGGTGGCTATTCACTGTCCTCCCGTCACCCGCCGGCAATCCGCATTCCGGGGACCATTTAGCTGGTTGCTAGAAGCGGCGACTGACCGCAGTATTCTTGCCAGAAAGGGCGCGCTTACGCCGAGATTATCGTCTCCCGAGAATAGGCTTTTTGGGAAGCACGCCTTTTTGAGACCGAGGAGACTGGCTCCCATGGCCTGCGACGCCAGACCTTACATGCCTTTTCCAACATTCGTGCAAGCGCTCAAATACAGCTGCGCGAATAACAACATAAAGGTATGGCGCCGCACGTCCCCAACCCCGTGGCCATACTTCGCAGTTCTTTGAACGTCAGAGGCGTTTCTGCAACGCGTGCAATATTTTCTCTGCTTAACCCTTGGGGCCCCACAAAAAGGACGCACCACATAGCAAAAAAAAAAACGACACGAGGTCACTGTGCACACAAGTACAACCTATAAAGCAGGCAAGTAAAACAACAACAAACTTCTAGATGCTTACAGTCGTACATATACACAAAAAAATACTTCACTGAAACACACCCACACCCATCCGCACGTGTTGTTGTTCAAATTCAACCAAAACACCAATAACTCCTGCATGCTACACACCCGCACAAGAGAAACATTACACTTCACTGAGGCACATAGACCTTTCAACGCGTGGTGCTGTTCAATTGCCCACAGGTTCGCGCACGTCACTCTTGAATGTCCACCATGCGCCTAGTCCTCTAGTGTCTCGACCCCTGGAGCACCGCTGCCGATTCCCCAGCACTCATTAGGCACCCTCGAAAGCGCATCTGCGTTGCCATGCTCGACGCCTTTCCTGTGCTGCACCACTACAAGATACCGCTGAAGCGCCAAGGCCCAACGGGTAAGCTTGGCTCCAGGAAGAGTGCCCTGGGTGAGAAAAGCTAGTGGGCTGTGGTCTGACACCACGGTAACCTGTGCGCTGAAGAACCAGAAATCAAACCTTCTCAGACCCCAGATGACTGCAAAGGCCTCTCGCTCAATAGTCGACCAGCGCATTTGAGTTGGAGAAAACTTGTAGCTCGCAAATGCGATCGGCATCTCAATACCATCGTCCGCACGTTGCGACGGGCAGACTCCAGCCGCGACCACGGACGCGTCTGTAAACAGCCAATACGGCCTCTCGGGATGTGGGGTCGATAATGCTGCTGCCTCACACAGTGCGATCTTAAGTCGCTGAAACGCCCTTTCAGATTCCGCGGACCACGGAATTTGGTTCGGGATTCGCTTCCCCGTTAGCTCTGTCAGGGGCCTCGCTACCTCTGCGTAATCTTTCACATAGCTTCGGTAGTAACCACACAGGCCCAGTACGCTGCGTAGTTCCATTTTAGTCTCCGGCGCCTTTAAACCTTTGATTGCTGCAAGCTTCGCAGGGTCAGGTGCATGCTGTCCCGAGCCTATCACATGTCCCAAATACCGGATCGACGGACGAGCTATCTGGCACTTATCCCTATTGACCTTCAGGTTAACCCGCTTTAGCGTCTCAAAACCCTGCCCCAGGTGTTCCGCGTGCTCTTCGAGCGTTTCGCTAAAAACGGCTATATCATCCAGGTATGCACAGCAGTATCCGCTGTGTGGTCTTAGCAGCTCATTCATTGCCCTCTGGAATGTCTGAGCAGCGTTTTTAAGCCCGAAGGGCATTACCGTCCAGCCAAACTGTCCGCGATGACACGCAAACGCTGTCAGCAGGCGCGAAGAAGACTCGAGTGGTACCTGCCAATAACCTCTTCGCAGGTCGAGCAGCGTTATGTACTTCGCTTTTCCTACGCTCATTGTGAGTTCTTGCTGAAGGGCCATTGGGTATGCGTCCGCCACCGTCCCCGCGTTTAATGCCCGAAAATCGACACAGAGTCGCATGCTGCCGTCTTTCTTCAGAACGCATACCAGCGGATGGGCATACGGGCTCTCGCACGGAAAGATCAACCCCAATTTGAGCAGCTCGTCTACCTGCCTCCCCACCTCGGCCAGTAAGCTTTTGGGTACCCTGTACGGATGCGGGCTTCTGCGGACAAACCCGTCTTGCAATCCTATCTCGTGTGGCCTTACTGCCGCTACCGTCGGCCCCCCGCCAAACTGCTCCACATGCCTCTTGAACACTTCGCAGATCACCCCGCGTTCCCGTTCTACTAAATGGGCTACCATATCGCGCAACGGAAAACTTCTTCACTACGCATTGCCCTTGGCTGTGGGGTGCACTCTACTTCTCTGAAATCACCGTCCTCCTCGAACATTATTCCTACCGACAAAACCCTGGACTGATATGGGCGCAGCTTATTCGCGTGCACCAGTTTCCGGTTACCTGCTGGCATCTGCACGAAGTATGAATGCTCGCGGTATCTCTCGGTGACACTGCCTGGCCCTTCCCATTTCGTAAACATTTTCCCTGGTCATTGATCATCAAACACCAGTACCAAATCACCGACGTTAAACTCTTTTGCCTTCGCCCTTTTGTTGAACTGCGCAGCATAGGTGTTTTGCGATTTCAAGCTGACCATTTCCGCCACCTGCGCCGCGCGCCTCAGCCGCCCTCTTAATTCTTCCATGTACGCCGCTGGCGACGCACCCAACTCTCCCTGCACTGCAGTTTCCCCCATCCAAGCCCTCTTAAGTATACTTAATTTACCCGTTGGTTGCCTCCCATACAGCATCGCAAAAGGCGCTACTCCGGTCGTATCGTGTGGGACTTCCCTGTACCCCCACAGCAAGAAAGGCACAAATTGGTCCCAATTCCTACCCTCCTTCTCTATTATGTGGTATAGCATGTTCTTAAAGGTCCTGTTCCATCACTCGTCTGCCCCATTGCTCTCAGGGTGCCCCGGCATGAAAAATCGAGGGGAGCAACCAAGTTTCGACAAAAACTTTCTTGTCAGTGCCGCTGTAAAGTTAGTGCCGCAGTCGGACGCTATAACTTCGGGTATGCCTGTTCTGCTAAATACTTCCAGTAGTGCATCGCAGGTTGCCCTAGTGCTTAATGAACGCAAACGTACCACCTCGGGCCAGCGCGTTCATAAGTCGATGACGCATAAACTGTACTTATTGCCCCGGCCTGATACTGGCTCCAGCGACCCAATAACGTCCACGTTAACCTGCTGAAACGGATATCTTGGTCTCGTAAGGGGTTCGATCGGGACGCTGTCCCAGCGACGCCGATCTGCCCTCGCCTGGCAATCATGACAACTGTTGCAGTGCCGTCGTACGTCGTCTCCTACGCCTGGCCAATAAAAACTGTACTTGATCCTAGCGCACGTTTTACGGCAACCGAAATACCCGGCCCAGCTTGACTCGTGCGCCAGTTGCAAAACTTCCCCTCTGCGGCATTCCGGCAGTACCAGCTGCATTACCGATTGCCCCAACACCTTATCCTTATGAAAAAGTAACCCATCGATTACTAGCATACCGCCTTTTCCTGTCGCCGCTCCTCTCCACGCTTCCTGTAAAGTCGGGTCTCCCCGTTGTTTCTCGCGAAATTCGTCTGACGCGGACCTCTCCTTCATGTCGACGCTCGGGGCTTTGTTATGCAACCCGCTGTCATCCCGCTGATCCCCTTCATCGCGGCTTGCTACAGCTACCTCGCTGATCAACACCTCCTCGGTCGCGTGTCGCTCTACCAATTTTACACGAGTGTCCACCTCGTCTTGACGCCATACGGCTTCGGCGTGCTGAGGCTCGCTTTCGAGCTCTGGCCAAGTGATGCCCACTTCCGATGTACCCTCCACTACCCCTTCGAGGGTGCTCTCCTCGTGTAGTAGTTTCCATGCTTCTTCGGAAAGTAGGCAATCCGTTCGTGCCGTTATACGGTCCGTTAACGCGCACAAGACTGGGACTGGTTCTCTAACGTCGGAAAAAACTCCACACTCACGCGACATAGTCAGTGGAATATTTGCAAGCTTGGCCTGTACTTTCTCCCCGAATGCCGAAATCAGGTTGACCATCCCATGCGGTTGCACCAACTCTGGCGGGACCACGCTCTCACGGACTACTGTAATTTCCGCACCTGTGTCCAACACTGCTTCTATTTGTTTGTCTTTGCAGTCGAGCGATACTGGGATTAAATCACTGTGTGCGGCTGGGGGACCTTCCATCGAAACACGCGCCACTAAGCTGTCTTCTTTACTGTTCGGAAGCACCTCCGTCGGCTGTTTTTGACGCAGCGGGCAATTCCATTTCTGGTGTCCTGTACTGCTGCAACTGTAGCAGGCCCTGGGCTTTGGTTTCCCCTCCACGATACGGTTTTTCTCAGCCCCGCGGCTCTTCATTGTCTCTTCGTCGGATCTAGCCCTGCTCGCACTTTTCGACTCCGCCGCGCTTTGCTTCGCCTGCCTCGCGGCGCTGTTCGTCCCCTGTGCTTCTTCAAACGTTCGCAGCAACGCGGATATCTCTGGGGCGCTCATCAACGCTCTACCTTCTTGGAGTGTGACATAACGCAAGGCCTCCTTCGACAAATTTTTCTTTAATTGGTCGGCCACCAAAAGCTTTACCAGGCCCTCGAATGTCGACACCCCTCTTGCGTCAAGGTAAAAGTGGAGGCAGCTCTCTAAACGTATCGAAAAAGTTCTCCACCCCTCGTTCGCACGCTTGCCTGACCCTAAAAATCTTTTTAGATATTCCCCAGCTGAATGTCTGAGCTCGTCCAGCACCGTTTGCTTGATTACCTGGTAATCTTTGTGCTCTGTTGGGCTTAGCCGCGTGGACAAAAACGGGCCTCTCTCCGCTACCAACGGGAAAACTAAACGTCCCCAAAACTCCCCCGGTACCTCGTACGCTTCTAGGGCACTTTCCACGGACTCAAACCACACCGGTGCTTCAGCCCCGGCTGGAAATTTAGGTAACACCCCTGTGAGGACTTTTGAGTAGCGTCTCAGTTCGCTACACGGATCCCGCCTGCCGAACTCGGGTCCACTCCACCGAGAGCTTCCGTCCATCATCTGCGATAGCCTCTCCATCTCCAACCGCAATTCCTGCAGTCTACGCTCCGGCGTGAGATTTCCGAAACGGTCATCTTTCTGGCTCTCCCGCGCACTACCCTCTCCCGGGTTTCCCACGTCGCTCTCGTCCCCCGACTCACGACTCATGGTCTGTGCTTGCCTTTCCGGGTTTAAGTAGGCAAACCTCGTGTCCATAGGACGCCTTAAAACTAAAAAAAAGGCAGCGGCACCCCTGAGATGTGAGAACACCAGAGGACTCACCACTTTTGAAGTTGCTGCTCGCTGGTTGCTTGATGTCGCCGGGGTTGTCGCCGGAATGACGAATTGGGATGACCATAGCTGGACCCCTGGCTTCCTCGGGTTGATGGCTGCCACACTGCCGCCAGCTCAGCTCGGTCGCTTGGCTCTTCGTTGAAACAGCCAATGTCTTGGCTTTTGGTCTTGCCTGTTCTCCGCAACACGACGATCTTCTTCTTGCGCAGAGCGCTCCTTGTCGTCGTCATCTCGATCCTGTCGGACTGCGCCAGTAAAACTTAACCTTCTACCCACTCCCTCTGTTCCCTTGAGCAGAGTTCTCCCAGCTGCGTAGCGGCTGTTGCTACAGAAGAGAGTGGAAGGTTGGTTGCTTCTCGGTGTCCGTCTTGTGCTGTCGTTGCTGCTGCTGCTTGTTCGGGGATGGAGGCCAGCACATTTCGAACGTTAACACAACTCGACTTCATATACAGAACTTATGTACATATTTACAAGACTTGACCGTCGGAACCGTCGCATGTTGCCTCGGCAGAGCCAATAGTGCAGAGCACTCTTTTTTACGACCAGCTCTCTCTGCGAGGACTCGGAAGCCAGGTTTTAATACCTTGGTTGCCCCTCCCAATTCTCCTCACGGCCAACCAAAGCAATTTAGCCTGTTTATTGGACAGACAACACACTTGTTGCCGTCCCCTCCTCTCGCTCTCTTCTTCCCGCACTCGACTGCTCGGCTCGGTCGGAAAGAGAGAGACGAAAGGACCGGCCTGCACCCAACGTTCCGCGAACTGTGCGAAGGCACACAATGGTGGCACCTTTCGTCTGCGGGCCTCCTGCATTACCGCGAGATGACTACGCTGTCCAGCATGACAGCCGTCCCGCGGACTCTACTCCTGACGGATGGGTGGCTATGCACTGTCCTCCCGTCACCCGCCGGCAATCCGCATTCCGGGGATAATTTAGCTGGTTGCTAGAAGCGGCGACTGACCGCGGTATTCTTGCCAGAAGGGGCCCGCTTACGTTGAGATTATCGGCTCCCGAGAATAGGCTTTTTGGGAAGCGCGCCCTTTTGAGACCGAGAAGACTCACTCCAATGGTCTGCGACGCCATACCTTACAGGAGAGCTATATGCTCACACCACGCAACGCGCTGCTCACAAATGGCAGCAGCTCTGCGCTGTCTTGGGCCTTTTTTTCGATTTACACAGGAACGGTGAGTTTTCATGTTTTCATATCACATACATAATTTATTTACACTGAGGAACGGTGAGTTTTCATGTTTTCATATCACATACATAATTTATTTACACTGATTCTAGTGCATCTAGACATGACAGGGCTGTGTTTGCCACACTTGAATACACAAATTACTTACTCGTGCTTCTATATCAAACAAGGTGGCAATGTGAAAATGCTGCATTTTCTTTAAATGGCACATGAAATATACAAAAGAAACACCCTTTTCCATATCAGTGATCACAGTCACAGCAGGCTAGTTTGGAGCAAGCATATATGAGCGGCACTCTGTGTTGAATGTTGCTATCAAAAATTGTGCGCACAATGCTGCAACATTACACAATTTATTTCACCAGAACGCATAATAATAATAATAATAATAATGGTTTATTTCCACCAATACACAGTTGATGGAGGGGGTGAGAATAAAAGCGACTATCCGCTTGACTAAGTTCTCACCCCCCTATGTACATAAGGCAGTGGCGGTGGCGGCAACAGAACACCACAGCTGACAAAAATACACAACATTAACAAAATTAGAATTGATAAAGCCTTCAAACTCAAAAAAAAAAAAAAAAGAAAAACCACACAGACACAGTGCAATAAACATATATAGAAATATAAATCAAAAGTCGCAATATGTAAAGCACGAATACATTAAACATATTATTTACGTGCAGCGGTGACTGCATTTTCATCCTTTGTGTTTTTGTTTATTGTTTTCCCTAATTGTTATCTACGAAATTTGAAGATAAGGTCTTAATTGTCAGGAGTGTTAATAAGATATTGGCGAAGTTGAGAAAGGGTGATATCTGCTATGTTAACACCTGATGAATATAACCTGTTTAATTGTAACGGTAGCTGATAAGTAATTTTTTGTTGTCCATAGTTCGTTCTTGTACGAGGAAGCATCCAAGGTAGTTGATGACGGTGAGGGTACTTTGGTTGATGACGTATCATGGAAGCGATATCTGTGATAGTAGATGAACGTTCTTTTTGTTCGATCTTATAGCGGCGTAAAAGCCTGTAAATGTATAGGTGGTAAACATTGATGATTTCATGTTCACTAAACAAGTGATCTGTTGTATGTCTGCGAGGAAGATTGTAAATTAGACGGAGGATTTTATTATGGAGAGATGAAATTTTTCTTAAATTAGTTTTAGTCGTTGTCGCCCACACTAACGTGCAGTAGTTCAAGTGTGAAAGGAATAAAGCGTGGTATATAGCAAGCTTTGCCTTTAAAGGTAAAACAGATTTATGTCGCCAAAGTATACCAACCGCTCTCGATGCTTTTAATAAAATGCTGTGGACATGATCATTCCATTGCAAATGTAGTGTGAAATAAACTCCTAGTGATTTTATTGACCTGACAATTTCAACTGGCTCGGATTTATACAGCAAATGTATTAAAGTATCAGATTTTTTATTAATAGAATTAAAAATTATAGCTTTAGTTTTATTTACATTAACTGACAGTGCATTTTCCTTTGTCCAAACTTCTAGCTTACCTAATACATTGTTACCACGGGAAGATAGCTCATTGTGTGTATCAGCTGACAAAAGGATTGTAGTGTCATCCGCATAAATAATAAACCTGGATTGATCATCAATGTTCGCAATATCATTAATATAAATGTTAAAGAGAAGAGGCCCAAGTATACTGCCCTGTGGCACACCGGCTGTAATATCACGCGTTTTGGACTGAAAACTGCTGATTTGAACGTACTGCTTCCGATGAGATAAATAGGATTTTATTAAATCTAAAGCGTGCCCTCTAATACCACATAAATCCAATTTTCTAAATAAGATACTGTGTACTATGCAGTCAAATGCTTTGGTAAAATCTACAAAAATGCCTAACACGAACTTATTTTTTTCTAATTTATCAAGAATATATTCTTTTTGATGAATCAAAGCAATTTCCGTAGAACGGTTTTTTCTAAATCCATACTGAGAATCATTGATAATATTGTTAGATTGTAAAAACTTGTCCATGCGTTTCAGTATGATTTTTTCCAGACATTTAGAAAAAACAGGAAGGATACTAATTGGCCTATAATTGCCAAAGTCATTTTTGTCTCCCTTTTTGTAAAGCACAATTACTTTTGCTATTTGCATAGCCGAAGGAAATGTAGCGGTTTGCAGGCACAAATTAAAGATATGTGTAAGCGGCACATATTTCAACAATCACGCACTGCTTAGGACAATGAACAAAAAACCAGCCCAACTTGACGAGCACAATTGCTCGTCAAGCCTGGCGTGCACGATTGCATGCTTGTAGTCAGTCACTATGAGAAGAGATGGACTTATGTATCATGCGTTCATGCAACATGTTACATAATTTCGATTTCACTAGTAACATGTTGCATGAACGCATGATACATAAGTCCATCTCTTCTCATAGTGACTGACTACAAGCATGCAATCGTGCACGCCAGGCTTGACGAGCAATTGTGCTCGTCAAGTTGGGCTGGTTTTTTGTTCATTGTCCTAAGCAGTGCGTGATTGTTGAAATAACATTTGATTTCAACTCTCGACCACAGTCATGCTGCAATGCTAAAAATACGTAAATCAAGACAGCAAACAACAGGTGAGTTGTTTTGATAACATACAGTATGAATAAATGGCCCAGCGATGTCGCGGCTCCCAAACGATGCCGCATTCAAAAATTATTCCCGCAATGAGTCGTTTACAATGAAAACTAGATGAAATCAATGGCAGGCTGTGACGATGACCATTTTTATTTGTGAAACTGTGCGACATGACCTACTAGCTTAGTTCTCTCAAAAAAGACTCAGAATGTAGTTGTTGTACCTTAGCCTCATTTGGGTGAAATAAAAATTTCGCTGTGAACTGCAAAACATTGTGATGCAAAAAAATATCACACTACTACACTGTGTGGTAATGCTGCATAAAAAGCGCAGTGAACTAGAAAACATAGTGGGGCAATACAAATATCACAGAAACCTTCACAGAAAATGTCAACTGTACACTCGTGGTCTCCGTGTGAATGACTAGACACCTTTGAAATGTGGGGAAAAAAGACTGCCACTGGAGCTGCTCGAACATAGATTGAGAAATGCATATATCGAACGTACCAAATGCTGTACTCCTTGTACAAAATAAATGCTAACTTAAATTTATAATACGTAGCAAATGCAAACAAAAAAGGTATAAAATAGAACATGAACAGCAGCACGTAAACATATAAAAAACACTAAACGAATAATGAATGATAAAACGTTGAAAGCATGGCGAAAACAAACTAAACTATGTATATGTCTCCCGAAGTGTATAAAATTCAACATAAACAGCAGCAACTGAACACATTGAAACCGACCATTCATTAATGAATGATGACACTAAGCTACGTATCCCTTTCTTGCAGAAAGCCCTCAGCCATGGCCCGGGACAAGGAATCGACCGCCTGTAGGATGCCCTCCTGCGCCGCTGCCGCCTTCTCCTGTGCTGCTGCCATACGCCGTGCTCCAGAAGCGATGCGGGTGGTTGTTGTTTTCATCTCCCGCAGCACCTGCGATGAATCATCGCGGTGAAAATGTTTAAGTGAGCTGCCAGTAAACCCTTAACAATCTCGTGGCAGCAAGCTGCTGCTACTGCTAAGAATTGCAACGGGACACAACAATTTCCCCTCAGTTGAAGATCAATTGGCCTGATGGCATCCTTTGAAAGTGTGAAGCTTCGAGCACAAGCTATTCCCTTCTTGTGTGGACCAACAAACATTTGTTGGAACTAGTCTTTATTCATCTCATCAAATGCATCTCTTACTATTAAACAGCCCTTTTCGGGGCGGAACAACCGTTTGCCCGGCAGTTTATCATTGCACATATCCAATACCGTGCCCTCAATACAATGCATAATTTTTATTTACAGCCCAACTTGTTTTTAGTAATCATAATACCCCACGGAGAATATTTACGCCCCTTATGTAAAATGTAAACAAAGGGTCTACTCACCTTGAGCACCTTGTCGCCCTGCTGAAGGCTCCGGTCCTGAGCTCAATAAACACTAAGTTCTCAGATGCTTGCGTGTTACTGTGTCACTGCCATATGCAGCCGCTTCAGAGGCCTCCACCTCTATTCCCACCACAGCAGTGGGAACATCCGCCTGCTGGAAAGCGTCCTAAGCATAATCTTTTAGAAAGTGGGTATTCGTTACTCTGGCTATTTTACAAGCTTACGTACTAAGCATCTGAGAAAATGTTCTGCAGCTATTCAGCGGCCATTAATATCATGTATTACCATTTTAGTGCATGCACTTGACCGCAGGCATTCCGTGTCTTATGATAAATAAATACCTCTTGTACTGCAAGGGTTGCAAACTGAGATTTAAGTTGATTGATTGAAGATTGTCTATTGTCTCTTTTTCATTTTCACCAAATACATGCATGGATGTCTGGATCCTTAGCCTATCGGCTAGTAGTGGATCTATTAAAAACGTAATACAAATAAATCAGGGGCTATGTATGTACAATCACATGTTGGGGGAAATGTAGTATAAACAGGTGTTCAAAAAATTTTCCATAAAAAGCATGTGTATGAATAGATACATTCAAGATAAATTACAGTGCTAAAAAACAAACGCTCGCTTTATACAAAAACTATAAATAAGACAGCTGTGTATAGTTCTCATTGCAATATAACACACATACAGAAGACCACACGTCAGGACTGCAGTACATCGTCAGTGGTAGAGGCTGCAAATTTTTATCGTCGTCCCCAAAACAGCAGCAGTAAGAAAAACATGTACAAGGTATTATAAGTTGATGTTATTTTCCTACTTTTTGTTCTTCGATAAGCTGGATGCTGTGTGATGCAAGAAAAAGTCTTTTAACGCCTGATCTACCCTGGTTGATTGTAAAACAGATGACGGGAGATCATTCCAAACTTTAACCCCGGCGTACTTGAGACGGCGTTGTCCGTATGTGTTATGAGAGAGAGGGATTATAAATTCGCCTTCGGAGGCTGAGCGACTACTTTTACCTGGTGTTTGGAAAATAGTTCTAGGAAAGGGGAAGTTGTTACAAATTATTTTATGTACCAAGAGAGTTATACGATAATCTCGTAGCCTAAGCACGGGCATTATTGCGGTTTTGGAAAATAGAGGCTGAGAGGGTGTACGAGGGGAAACATGGTTTATTATTCTCAAGGCTCTCTTTTGTAGGCATATTTTGTGCTTGATGTATGTGTGATAGGTGAGTCCCCAACACTCGATGCAATATGTTATCTGAGATTGGAACAGAGAGAAGTAGATGGTGCGCAAAATATCAGTTTCAAAATGCTGTCGAGCTTTGGTCAGGGTAAAACAGACAGAGGAAAGTTTCTTCCCCAGTGTGTCCAAATGGGGCTTCCAGTTTAACGCATCGTCCAGGATTACGCCTAAATATGAGATCCTACCGACTTTTTCTATTTCTTTATCATTGATCTTCAGCTTGCCCATAGTGAAGTCTACAGGCTTGCAAGGGGATTTAAAAACTATATATTTGGTTTTATCGGTGTTTAAAGTAAGCCTATTTGTTGTGAACCACTCGCTGATTTTTAAAAGTTCGTCGTTTAAAATATGTGCCGCAGTATGAAGTGACGGGGTGGTGAAAAGTAGCGCTCTGTCATCCGCGTACATTACAGCACTTACCCTAGAAGGACAATTGGTTAAATCGTTAATATATAACGTAAAAAGAATTGGTCCGAGAACGGAGCCCTGTGGTACTCCCGCATCTACTGGTCTTAAACTGGAAACATGCTCGTCAATAACTACCCTTTGGTATCGCCCATTTAGATAACTTTTAAAAAACAGGAGGGACTGGCCTCTGAATCCGTATCGCTCAAGCTTTTGGCTTAATATTTCAAGATGAACTGTATCAAACGCTTTTCTAATGTCTAGAAACACACCTATTGCAAATTGGTTGTTGTTGAAGGCCTCATTAATTACATCTGTCACGAAAAGTACTGCAGATAGAGTGGATTTGGTTTTCTGAAAGTCATGTTGGTCCGGCGATAGAATACCGTTTTTATGCAGGAAAGTTTTTACTCGCATCGCTAATAATTTCTCGAACAACGTATTAATGCAGCTTAAGACGGATATAAGTCTGTAATTGTTGAGTTCATTTTGGTTTCCAGTTTTATAAATTAATAAACCTACCCACTTTTGAATTCTTTCTCCTGCGCTATATTCCCGTTTAACAATGTTCCGGCAAAAGCACCCCTTCAGATATCAAACTCTGTCATGGCAGTGCTCAGGAACCCGTGATACTGCGGCGGCAGAGTGCTCACCTGTTCATAGGTGAGACCAGAGACGCCACTGAAGCGTGTCATCCCAGTCAACTGTAGAACACGGCCGCGGAAGCCAGGCAGCCAACCCCCTCCAGTGCTCCTGAAAGCATACACCAATGTCAAAGAACAAATCACCAGCGCCATTCGAGGGTCACTCAAGTTTTTGCCTCTCTGATGCCGGCGGCGTCACGGCGGGCCTCGTGCACCGGCGTGCGCCACCAAGACTGCCACTCTGGCGCAGGCCCTTCATGCTTCAGCGCATCGCTGAGCTCTTGCCACAGCCGCCGCCGGGCGACGACGGTGACGCCGTGCCACAGCTCGATGGCTTTCGCCACGAGCTGGGGATGTTCGTCCATGAAGGCCAGAACCAGCGCACGCTGAGCCTCGGAAACGCGGATGAGCCGCTGCTGCTGTTGGCTACTGGTGCCGTTGCCCTCCGCCATGATTGCGCTCGACTGAGCCAACAACTTCGAAAGCTGCGCCGTTTAGGTATGTATAGTGGTTGAGATATGGGAACAGTAGCTGCTTGAAATGGGACGGTATGTGGCGACACTACTTACCGTCCTGCTAAATTTAGCGTTATTTCAAAACAATAACAAAAAATACGTTTGGATTGTGCTGTATTCCTTACTCAACGTTTGAATACTAGTGCCAATACATTTTGATAGTGAGCAATAATAGTTAAACATTTTTCAACACGTTACAAACAATTTTCACTTTGCTGTACGGTCCCAAGGCTGACGTCAAAATCATGATGCAAGCTTCCATTTCCCTCATTGGCTCTTCACTTCCCAACGTCCTCACGACCGCTGCGGACCGCCCACTTTTTGACGTCACCGACAGAACGCCTCCATCCGGATTTGATAATTGTATATAATTGCACCTCAGATGTCAGTGAGAAATAAATGAAACTACTGACTCGCCAAATATCCGCCAGGGAGCCTGGGAGCGTTTCAACATGCGTCGCCGCTAGTAACTTTCTTCTCAGTATGGTTCAGTCCCTACAGATTGCACCAGCTCCCGCCAACTTCACGGCTGTGACTCTCTTGCACCTCCAGCAACTTATATAATGTTGAACATCTGTCTATCTATCGAAACTGCAATGCTGAGCTGGAATGGTTTCGCTGCGATCCAGCTATGGTTTGGAGGCACATCTCGTGGTCTGTGGCCTTGTAAACTTGTGAATAACGGCGGCGAACTAGGAGAATCCGTGAGAAATAAATACAGCAAGCCTAGCAGCACTCACTGGGTGAGAACTTCATAGTATACGGGTCTTTCAAAGTGAACGGCGTCTCGCTGGCAGAAATAAGCATTACTAGCTCCATCGTTCTGTTTCGCGATGTTTTCATCACCACAGCTTCGTCTGCTTGTTTTTAAAACTATTTCGTTTGATATCAAGCTTAGCGGGACCATTTTTCCTAATTGTCTGTTCTGTGTACTCCTCACCAGTCAAGAATTGATGCACTCGCTGGCCTACTCGCTTCGCTAACCCGGGGTCAGCCATCTTTATTTTCATGGGGAGAAACCCGTTTATCCGTGGCAAAAGGAACAATTTTTTTTAAATTTAGAGACGAACAATGGGGACATCGCCCTTTTTCTCTAAATGGAGAGAACGTCACTCAATTTTTTAAGAGTGCTCTGCTCTTTGTGTGCAGACGTATTTGTCCCTTCAACCTGGTTATCTGTAATAGAAGCCTTCGTATATGATATTGTGCGGAAACGTGACCCTGTTTTTAAAAGAACCTAAGAACGTCTGCGAACGTGAGAGCAGGTTGAAATCGACACAACAGCAAGATATTTATTGCCGTTGATCAGCTTTTGTTCTTCACCGAGTTAGACTTGGCTGCGCTTCGCAGAATCCTTCAACACCTCAATAAAAGCGTTAACGAGCTCACCAAGACTAACGAAGCACTGCAGCCCAAATGATGGATTACGATGTGCTGACGGACCTTGGACTCTGTGCGAGAGTACCATGACCAAATTGTGGGGAGTGTCCGTATTCTAAAACATCAAATCGAGGAGCTAGCCGTCCGAACTCCCGGGCCAGCGAGGTCCAACGGTGAGGTGCCAGCCGACTCTTCTCTGCGGCGTCAAGCAGCCCCGTCAGACAATTCCGGTGGCACCAATGCGAGGCTATCTATACTGGACAATACGTTTAAATCATGGCGAAATATAAACTAAACACTGTATATATCTGTCGAAGCGTATAAAATTAGTTGAATCCTTGAATACACTCTCGATTTTTTTGAAATACGAATTGCACTCCCCTATCACAAGACAATCAGGTGGTGATTCGCCGACAGTAGTGTAAAGGTGGAGCATCGAAGAAATATAAAGCGGTCTCGATATTCCGCCAAGCGTTTTGAACTGGGCTTAATAAGTTAAGCACCATCGCCTGTGCCAAATTTTGTAGTGTTGCCCTGCAGACGATTCGTTTCCGATGTTTTTTTTTGCTTATAATGTGTGTGTCTGTAACTACGTAATATATTCTGTGCAGTCTGTAAACGTAAGGTATTTCAGCTTTACTAAAACTTCTACGGTGTTCACTACCTCTTCAAGTGACCTGCAAGGAAATCGCCACCTACATAGCAGCAGTGTGTTACTTCCTCCACTTTGCTACACCACATCGGTTGATGTGTCTTGGGAGTCAACTGAGGAGAGTTGGTTTCACAACATCGACAGAACCTGAATTTTACTGGCGCATTCGGACAGGTTTGGCTTGCAATATCGAATTGGAAGCGAAATTGGGGTGACACTACTGATGAAGAAAGTACAGATGAAAATGCCGATTTTAAATTTGTAGCGTACCGCCGGACGCTGCAGCAAACCAAAAGACAACCATTTAGTTCGCGCCTACTTGATTGCTACAAGCAGTATTGTAGAAAATTGCATATTGTAGTACAAGAAACAAAAAAGTACTATTATCAGAATGAAATCAATCGTGCTGGATGAGACGTAAAAGAGCCATGGTGTCTGATTATGTTCCTAATAAAACCTTTGGTCCACCTATATCCTCCATTATTCATGATGGTTCGGTGGTTTCAAACCCACTAGACAATGGCAGCACCTTTAGCGACTACTTCTTCTACCCTATCTCTGTTTCACCCAGTGTGCATGACTGTCACAAACAACTGCAATTTTCCTTTCGCCCGCGGGCCATCGTCCAAGGAAGGGCACTTTTGTGTTGGGAAAACGACATCCGGCGACTAACGAAGCAGCAGCGGCGCCACCGCGTCTTTCCTACACCTGTACCGAAAGCAGAGACATGGGATCGAGGAAAAATAAGAACCCCGAATGAGGACGGGACGTCCCAAAAGAGTTTTGACTCCTTCTAAATCGGCAGTTGACGTGCAACCAGCATGAAGTGCGGTCGTCGGTGTCGCGAGTCTCGCGTAGGCGACGAGCATGGAGTGGCCCGCGCGCCGTATTGAGACGGCTGCATTAACGGGCACCCGCGTCGTCTACTAAGCTAGTGAGATCTTCAGCGGCACCCCGTCAACTCCCCAACGTGCACCATGAGCTGGCCTGGTCTGTATGGAACTTTTTATTGTGATTTTTTTCAACTGTCATTTTGTTATATATACCCAGCTTTTTATTAAGCGTAGTTGTGTGCGCTGCGACGCACGCAGACGTTCAGAAGCGCGCGCATGATCGTTCTTCCGTATTATTTCCTTGTGGCTCTTTTTGATTTCCATCGTGTTGTTATTTTAGTAACAATCCGCGTTGTGGTTACTTGTACCTTCTCTAGCGTTCTTTTAGAAAATAGTTTGTATCTGTTTCTTTTCATTCGCGTAATGGTGTTTTTTTTCGGTTATTTTCGTAATTTCCTCGCCATTGCTTTTGTTTTAAATAAATGCTTGTTTTTGTTTAAGGAAATGTCCGTGTCTGCTCAAAAAGTACGTCAGTCAGGCTCATACATCACCACAAATGCAACCCCACATGGGTCGACCGACCTGCAAATAAATGCCAGATGTTCCACTTCGACGCCTTTCAGGCGTCGCAAGTCGAAGCGTAAAGTGGATGCCTGCAAGTCAGCTGTACGACGATGTTGGATCGGCGGGGCTTCACCCGAAGTGTTTGATATTATCTGGCGTCAACGAAAGAATTGGCCAACTGCGTGGTGATGTCTGGGAGCCGGACGCAACTCTGAGGGTGGAGTATGTAGCCGTCCTGGTAATGGTTTGTTGGTCAGCAACTGTTGGTAGCAATGTCATGGAGTTTGACAGGCTCACTGAACAGGGCACAGACTTTGGTTTTGTACGTAAGGAGTTATAATATTTGGCAAAAAAGAACGACAAAGACTTAAAAAGGAGCGCGATGCCAAACGCCATAGTCGCAAGCAACATGTGGAATTTGTTATGGAAACGACAAGTAAGGATTCCAGGCTCAAAATCAATAAGGAGAAAGAGCGCTTGGAACCGTGTGTGACGCGGTCGGGTCTCAGCTTAGCCGCTAGAACGCCCCTTAGCGTGACTGACCGTGGCCCGAACAAGCAGTCGCACCAGGATCATGTTCACTATTGCGCCAGAAATTTCAAAGTGGACGGCGCATGCTTTAGACTTGGATGCAAAGCACGAAAGGGGCAAAGAGCCCGTAGGTGCCGAACTGCTGAGAGCCGACCAAAGTAACAGTACTGTTGAGGCGAACATGAGAGTCGCATGTGAATCTAATGAGTTAGCTGCTAAGAGTCCAGTTGTGGCCACAAAGACCGCTGAAGGCTGCAGTGATGGCGGCGAGGTGCTTTGCATGGAGAGCGTTGTTGATAAAGGAATACCATTTGTAATTGACTTGGCACAGTTACCCTGTATGTGCGTCGCCATGGCAGCAATCTGTGAAGCTCGCAATACCTTCGGGCCGCCAGGCGAGGACACCTATACAGACAGCGGGACACAATCGTGTGCTGATGCACACAGTGAGCTGGGCGCACTCTAAGCCAAAAGGGAGCAAAGGGTGTATGAGGGTCACTCCTTTCAGGGAGCAATTATATTGCCACTCCCACTACTCCCCAAAAAAGGAGTAACTTCAGAGAGACGAACCACTGCTCTCCTTTCAGTTCCTCCTTCGGAGGATGAACAGTTACTCCCTCCAGTTGCTCCCTGCGGACCAACATTTACTCCCATCATTTGCTCGCTGCAGACCAACCATTACTCCCACCAGTTGCTCCCCTAAGACCAACGGTTAGTCTTAACCGTTCCTCTCCCATGTTCGCAGTTATTCTCCGAGGACCAACTGCACATGATTCCAGTTACTCCTTGTGGAAATAAATATTTATCTCGAGTATGCTTGTCCCACGCTTAACACATGGCGAGAGCTCCTTGAAAGAGCACTTCTTGAGTGCTTCTAACACAAAAGTGGACAATATTGAAAGAAAATGACATGCTTAAATGTTTTTCTTTTTTTGAGGCGACGTGAGAGCACACGTAGAAGTAGACTTCGCCACACCACAGTCAGCACTAACCAGGCGCCATAATACATCAAAGATTTTCTGAGTCGTTCATGTAAAAACAATTTTGAATTTCTATCATAGGGCAGTCTGTCTCATCATTGGAGAGAGAAGGACAACTCTAATTTTGAAGGACTTGAGTTTCGCAGGATTGGTGTTTCTATCAGGCTAGCGCAGCAGAATGTCACCGCAGGCATATGTGAAGCATCTCATTGCTGCAATAAAAAAGCGAAGTGTGAGGTTTAACATGCCAAAATCAATACATAACAATGAGTCACACACACTGCAGTAGCGTTTGCATTCTAGGATGTCTAATGCAAAACTAAATGCGAAAAAAAATTGGTAGGACCGGCCAAACGTTACTCGGCAAGCCATATAAATCTGGTGTGGTAGACGCTCTTCACATGATGTCTCAGATTACAATAATCTGGAAGAAAATGTGCAGCACCTAAAGGAGCCATTACATTTGTGGCTACTGTAAGGTTAAGTTAACTTGTTTCCTATACACCGCTGAGTGACATTTCTATGAGCACATTCACCAATGGGCATTCTAAGCAAGATCATGTGTGTGGCAAGTAACACGTACCGTAGGCTCATGTTAAAAAACGTATTTAACTCGTGTACATAGTTGCTCTCGATTCTACTGTTCTATCATACGCTGCTGCGTCATGAATTCTGTAATACCTGTAGGCACAAGCCAAGCATGCAAAGCCTGCTTGAAAGCAACCATTTGGAGAGGGTACTTGATATTATCCGGTATATTTTCTTGTACGGCTGCACAAAACTATAGACACAAAGAAATATAGACCGCGCTACCTTCAAACAATGCTTTAAATTTAAAAAAGTGGGGTGCACTCGTTCACTCACTTGACAAGTCACAGCCATGAAATCTGTGAAAGAAGCAATACATCTTGAGGCATGTACAGATATTGTAATTCTTTGTTTGACAGTTTCACAGATCGCTTGCCAATACACATATATCTGAGCGCAACAATATGTGAAGCTTTTATCAGTTCAACGTCTTGTTGGTTCACAGCCGAACAGGTTACTGCTCTGTAGGACAAATTGGAATAAGCGCATCGTGGTTTCCAAAAGAAGCATTATTAGAAGTTTGCGCGTGGTGTGAATCTCTGCCTATTTATTTTGTACTGCCTTCTAAATGTGCCACAGACATTTGTTGAGGATGTGCTACCATTCAAGCCCACATCGCATACTTGTAAACGTTATGGAAATACAAACATTAGGAACACTGCCACCTCTAGTATCAGCATAACACTTCAGGATTTTGTAACAGCAAGGAGGTGCACAAAAAAGTTCAGCACACTCTTGCAGAACCTTAAACCAGAATCTTTCAGAGTGGGAGAGGTCAACATGCTGTCGCACTTTTAAACCCACGAAACATGCGCAGAAAACAGGGTAAAGGCGAGTCAAGAAACGCTGTTTTAAAGGCCTGCGCATGGACAGCTTTGTGAATCTGGGCCCAAGTGTTATGCTTTGTCAAGCCAATATACGTGTAAATAGGGAAAACGTACTTTTAGTAGCACAAGCGTAAACAAATCTTGGCAGTTAGCTTTCTAGTACAAACAGCAATCCTGGCAGTAAAAACATAAACATTTTATCTTAACGGTAACAGTGTTAGCACACACATGGGTCAGCGGAGTCATGTCAAATTATCAGTGCTAGTGTAACCATGTGGCATGATACACTATTCGCTGGCCAACACATGCACAGTTTGCCCCCAAAAAGCACTTCTTTAATATACGTAGTAGACAAAGTCTGCACTTACCGAAATTCACTTGCTTTCTGTACTTTAGCATCATTGGGGGCATCATTATCTGCAGTATAAAAACATTTGTGCCATACACCTGAAAAAAGGTAGTAAAGGACATCCATAAAATATTGTTTTATTTGGTAGCAGTGAAGTCTGGTCAAAAGCAGCCAAGTGGGAATCAGCCTAAATATGAGCATACCGTAAATCCCAAATGGCGTTATTGGGGTTGTCGAAATTTTCGTCGATTGGTATTGACGTCAAAATGTGAATTAAACAGCTTGCAAAGTTTTCACAGTGCATGAAGATTCCAAGATGCTGAATAATGACAAGGTTAACGTGCACCTACAGCATTTATGATTGCATTTCGCAATGTTCTGTCGTGCGAATGTTTTGCATCACTAAAGAAATCGAAAGATTTGGGTAATTTCTCCTCCTATTGTTATGTCGAAGTGCAAAGTGCTCGCTTGATGGTGTACTTAAAAAATAATACGTTCAGCGTAGAGGTGAAGGAAGTGACGTAGTGATGTAGGCAGATTTCAATTTTTTAGGCATGCGGGGAGGGGGAGGGCTCCGCTTATTTAAACTGGAGGCTGGCCAAGCAAATATGCTCGTCATATTGGGCTCCCTATGCCTGGCCTAAAAAAATTTCGTGCACCACCACCTGGCTTTGCCTGTGAAGTGATGCGAAAATGATTTGTTCACTGACTGGTCTACATACACTCTACAGCTCTAAAAAATGCGTCGGAAGGCCCCAACACCAAGCCGTTAGCGTTACATAAAGCCAATGACAAACAAATACCAGTATGAAGGCAGCTACGACGATGTTTTTTCGAACTAGGCATTGTTGCGGAAAGGAAATTTTACAGGAAAAGTACCCTGGCACTGTATTGGTGACAGAGGAAGCAAGAGGGTATGCAGGCGGTCCGATTTATTCCGATGTGGCTAGCAATGGATACGGTGAATAAGCAAGAGTAAATCATTTCTCCTTTGATAGTGCAACCACTCAACAATGTCTTCGGAGAAAAAACAAAGAGCCAGCTGTTCCAGAACTCAACATTTTTCACAAGCTGTGAACAAGAATAAATTTGGGTTTAATACGCCCCAACCTATGTTAGACTGTAATTACCCACACTGTAAGAGCACTAAATGTGTCTGGAGATGCCACTCACCTGCAAGTTGATGCATGCGCAGTCTTTTGTCCGACGAGCGAACAGGTTTGCAGATAGCTGAAGACGTTTTTACGTTGTGTTTGTTCCCTCCAGCAGCAAAATCCACAACAACATCGCGCTCTCGAAAGATAAGTATACACTAACCTTCATCAAGACTAAGTATAAACGTAAATCTGTGACGCAAATGCACGATCAAAAGATAGCACACAAGCTCACATGTCCATGTGCTCGCCGACCACGAACAATATGAATATGAGTAGTGCGAATGCGAGCCTAGTTGCGCCGAAAAAAAAAGTCGAGCAGTGGCAGCACAGGCGTCAGCGCAATGCTTTCAGTGTGTTCTCCTAACACACTTATAAAAAAAAACTTAAGTACACTAGAACACAAAATTATTTATAAAAAATTGAGTTTATTTTTATTTATTGCTTGTACACGGAAACACTGAATAATGATCACTTTTGTATCGTATCGCGCCTCACTCGTGCACTACGCACGATAAGCTCAAGGGGCTTCGCCCGATCTTGATGCTATCGCGTGTTGATCAAAGGGGCGTTACTCAGAATGTATTATAAGTGTGACGGACTGAATAAGCGGGGCAGCACTAGCTGCCTGACGCACGCACCTGCTGTCACGCTGATCCCTGGTCCCATACATGGTGTCAGAAGCATCTAGGCCGTATCCCCAGCCGCCCATCCAAGAAACGCCAGCATGGAATTAGTGAAGCCTACAGAGCCGCTGCGGTTGGAAGGTGATATAGGCAAGCGATGGGTACTTTTCAAGCAACGCTTAGAGCTCTTTTTGACAGCGACAGAGCCTACGAAATCACGGCGTGCTTCGACGAAAACTGCGCTGCTGTTGAGCATCGCTGGAGAAGAAGCCATAGAGGTGTACAACACCTTCAGTTTCACTGAGGGCCAGGACAAGAATGACTACGACGTGGTAATCAAAAAGTTCGACGACTATTGTGCGTCTCAAGTCAATGAGGCACATCAGCGTTATCTGTTCCGTACCCGAAAGCAAGAACCAGGTGAGCCTTTTGAACATTTTTTACGAGACTTCAAGACGAAGGCTGGAGCGTGCAATTTTGGAGAGCAAGTAGATTCAATGATAAGAGACCAAATTGTTTTTGACACAAACGAAACTAAGACTCGAGAGCAGCTTTTGTCCGACAACAAGTTAACGTTACAAAAGGCCGAAGAAGTATGCAAGGCAGCTGAGATAACGGCAGCAAACCAAGAAATCTGGACGCGAGAGCAGAAACCAGTAGATACCGTGCACAAGACAAGTGGCAGTTCACAGGCTAAGCAGCAGAAGAGTGGTAAATGCCGAAATTGTTGTGGGGCGCACGCACCGCGCAAATGCCCAGCGTACGGACAGACATGCCGCGCGTGTCATAAGAAAAATCACTTTGCCGTCTGCTGCAAAACAAAGCCGCAAGTAGGTGAACTGCAAGGAAGCGATGATGACTTCGAAATTCTCACGATTGGTAGTGAGAGCAGTCGATCAGACTGGATAGTCACGGCAAAAGTGGGAGGAAAGCTTATTGCTTTCAAAGTGGACACTGGGTCTCAGGCAAATTTGCTCCCAGCTGCGTTGTCCGCAAGCATGACCCCAAAGCCACTGTTAAAGCCCAGCAGTGCCGTCTTGCGCTCCTACGGTGGAAACGAGATCAAACGTATGGGTATCGTGAGGCAAGAAGTGACATTGCATGACCGTACTTCCGTTCAGGACTTCTTCATTGCCCGCAAGGGAACTCAAGCGATTCTCGGTCTGCAGGCATGCGAGACGCTCGGAATAATCGCGCGGCAGGTGGACGCCGTTTCGCAAACCAGTTGCGAAGCAGTAGTGAAAGACTTTTGCCATCTTTTTTCTGGCACAGGTTGTGTCCAACGCCACTACCGGATGGTCCTACGCGAAGGGGCGCTCCCAGTCGTCCAGACAGCCCGTCGAGTACCGCTGGCCTTGAGGGAGCCGCTTTGAAAGGAGCTGGATCGCATGGAGGGGAAGGCATAATTGTCAAGGTCACGAAGCCTACAGAATGGGTGAGCCTTCTCGTCATAGTGCGCAAGAAGGATGCGAAACTGCGCGTGTGCATGGATTCGCGTAAAATTAACGAGGCCATAAAGCGGGAACACTTCGAAATGCCAAGGAGAGAAGATATCGAATCGGATCTCGCAGGGGCTAAGGTGTTCACGCGACTAGACGCCAATTCGGGATTCTACCAAATTCCACTGCATGACGAAACGTCGAAAATCTGCACTGTCGCGACGCCTTTCGGTCGTTACCGTTTTTTGCGATTGCTTTTTGGCATATCAACAGCCTCTGAGGTCTTTCAAAAAGCCCTTACCGACATCTTTGAGGCTTTGCCTGGAACTAGTCTATGTCGATGACATACTTATCTGGGGATCATCAAGGCAAGAGCATGATCAACGATTGAGGCAGGTGCTGAAGGCGGCAAAAAAGCAGGACTAACGTTTTACCCAGCTAAACGAACCATTGCGTCAATCAGATAAGCTTCCTAGGCGATGTCATTTCTGTGGAAGGCATCAAGCGGAACAGCTTCTGGGGTGCATAGGATCCATGAAGGGCACTTTGGAATCGCCAAATGTAAAGCTAGGGCTCGTCGCCTCGTTTTCTAGCCTGGCATGAACTCTGAAATTGAAGCATTCGCCGAAAGGTGTGCAACATGCAGAAAATACGCGTACAGCCAGCCAAAGGAACCACTTCTGATGCGGTCCGTGCCTGACCAACCCTGGTATCGCGTAGGCATAGACCGCTTTTGCTATGGCGGGAAATCCTACCTGTGTGTCTACGACGCATTATCAAACTTCCCGGCAGTCAAATGCCTCCGAGACACCACTGCGAGGACCATCGTCAACGCCAGTAGTGCTATTTTTGTACGTTATGGCATACCTATGGAGGTGCTATCAGACAATGGCCCTCAATTTTCGAGCAGTGAATTCGCTTCATTTGGGTGCACTTACGATTTCAAGCACATTATCTCAAGTCCAGGGTTCCCGCATTCTAATGGACTGTCTGAAAAGGAGGTGCAGGTGGTGAAGAGACTTCTTAAGAAGGCTACCGAGGCTAAACAGGATTTTTGGTTGGCTCTTTTGGCCTACGGGACCTCTCCTTTGGAATGTGGACTGACACCTGCAGAGATCCTCTAGGGCCGCCGGCTGCGGACGCAGCTACCCGACTACCAGTGTGGCCCTTCCCACCGAGTCGTCAAGCATCGTCAGTCTCGACCGTCCACACAGCCACTAGCCCCACTCCATGAAGGCAACGTTGTGCGAGTCCAGAGCGGCTCGTGGGCCACCAAAGCACGGGTTTGAAGCCGTCAACATATCCAAGGTCGTACCACGTAATCACACAGGAAGGGCGTTGCCTCCGGCGCAACCGCAAGCACTTGCTACCGACTGGAGAATCCTTCCAGCAGGACTCTGTTTCCAACGGGAGCAACGTAGAGCCAAGCACCTCGACAGCTGCGCGGCACGTCGAAGACACAGCGCCAAGCAATGACCCAACTACCGCGGGCACACAGAGTAGTCCAACGCCAGCGCCCAGAAGGTCGCTGAGAACGCAAAGACCACCACCACGACGACTAGAATATGACCAAGACTTTGAACAAATTGCTTGAACTCTCCCTTTGTGTCTATATGTTCTTCATTTGTTATGAAGTGCCACCTCAAGCTATCGTGTTTTCCGCATATGTAAATAACTGCACAGTTTCTTTGTTTTCCTAAGGAAAAAGGATGTATCGTATCGTGCCTCACTCGTGCGCTACGGACGATAAACTCAAGGGGCTTCACCCGATCTTGATGCTATCGCGTGTTGATCAAAGAGTTGTTGCCCAGAGTGTATTACAAAAGTGACGGACTGAATGAACGGGGCAGCACTAGCTGCCTGACGCACGCACCTGCTGTCACGATGATTCCTGGTCCCATACAACTTTGTAAATTAGATCGCAAGCTATACTAGTGTCACATTTGTCGTGTGAGCGCAGATGGCGCAGATTTGTCATTCTGCCCTCAAGCTACACGTTGAAGCGTCCTACTAAGTTGTACAGCTGATGAAAAGCGCGTCTTGTCTGCTTTATTTCTCCGATTTTTTGGGGGGGAGGGACGGAGGGGGCTCCTTTGCACGTGTTGCGGTGCTTGATCAGCTTTGACGCCCTTCCCTAGCAGACAAGCGGCGTGTCTAGTTTTTTTTATAATTCTTGTTTTGCACGTGTTTCGGCGTTTGGTCCATTTTGACGTGCCAGCTCTCCATGCTGCTGCTGCTTGTGTTAGGCACTTGCGGTAGCGGTATTCTCAGGTCTTCTGTGTTCAGCCAGCACTGCTATTTTATTATCTGCGGATGCTAAAATAAATCGGTTTTGTTTGGTGAAGTTTGGCACACAGAACGAAGATTAATCTGGCCCTTGAATATCAATGTGGGAGGCATGCATATTTGTGTGCGGTGTCCTTCAGGGGAGTAAGCCTTGCGTGACAAGAGCATTTACAGCGGTTCCTCCTTCCATTGCTCCCTTACAAGCTTAAGACTAATACAGTTGCTCCCCAGTTTTCGAACACGTCGGCCATTTTGTTCCGCTTGGTCCTTTCGGGGAGTAACAGTTGGTCCGGAGGACCAAGAACTGCCGTTGCTTCCACTTCGGCCGCTTTTAGATAGAGTGCAATGTTGGGGCAAGTACTTCTTCCAGGTGCGTGAGGCGCAGCCCGGAGACAGACGCTTGCATTGATCAGTGGTCAGTCGAGTTTCCCACAAGCCAGGGTGTCCGCAAGTTGAAGAAAAATCACGGCTGTATAGGCTGCGTTCAGTGTAGTTTACGAACGCGCTGGTGCCGCCTTTCGCCACGCTCTGAAAACCATGGGTCGGCCTGACGCGCAGTGGCGGCGAAGGCAGCGGCAGTTCCATTGTCTTCAATCGGTGAAAACAGTGCCTGCGGCCTTGTGATATAGCCTCAAGTTCCATGGATACTGATGGTGGTACCGGTACCGCTGGTACTTTGAGTAAAACAAAAGCCACAAAGCGCCGCTACTGCTGCGTCAAAGACTGCCACAGCCGTAAAGGACATCCTGGCGTTCGATTGTACTGTTTTCGCGGCCAGCCTTGGGAGAAAGAAACACGAAGAAAAGTAGTTGTTGCCGTTCGGCGAGTCATGTAATTACCTGCAGCCTCTGCATCTGTGTAATTCGTACCAAATTATGCTTTGGTTACCTTTGCTGCCGTTTGTTATCAACACCAGAGCGCACTGAAAACTACGAACGTCCTCGTAAGCGTGCGGACTGGTTCCCAAAGTGTATATAAGAATTGCAAAAATAAAGGGATTGCGAACATCGCGTGTTGCTTTGATATTAAACGTTTTTTTTACCGACAGACATCTTATGATTGTTAGACGTCAATGACGGCGATATTCAAATAAATCAAATTAGGCAACTTTTTAACCAATCTAGATTTCCAAACAAGTCAAATAGGAAAACTCAAACATTTTCTGCAAAAACATTGTTGCCGCTTTGGAATATCTGAATAGTGACAGAAGGTACCTTTTACCAAGTCACAAAATCTAACCAGTTGCGGCGGCTAAACGAGCTATGAGGCAGTGCGGCCGTCATGCTTCCAGAAACGAGCAACATGAGCGAGCATCGTTGTATACAGCACGTATTTACTTGACTTCGTAATTGTTCGTACTGCACATGTGCTATTTTTACGCATAGCGTAAGGCTAGCAAATATCCAAGTCATTTTATAGTTGCAGCCAGTTCTGCTGCTCGCATCAGTCGGTTTGCCTGCGCTGTTGCGGGAATTTCGCTACTCCGAAGTAGTTACAAGAAACTGCATTCTGAAAAAAATTATAGGTATGGTTTTTGAAACAAGCCAATATGTTTGCAAACTATAGCTACGCCAATGCCTTGTTGTTTATCTGCTTGCTGCTCTTTCTTTCTGGAAAAGCGTGCACAACAATCATTGTACGCCAACTAGCGTCTTTTTTTTGCTTAATGTTCAATTTTTTTTTGTTTCTGGGTTGCATGTTTTCTTTTTTTTCCTCACTAGTGCATTCTGTCTTAATGCCTGCTTTCAGTTAGGCTGGCGGTTCTGCTTGGCTCCCAGTGATGCAGCAAGGCTATGCTCAAAGCACTTCGTCAAAGATGAAAAGACCAACATTACCACGCATCAAGGCTACTACCCTACCATTTTTCCAGATGCCTACAAGTCTTGTCCTGTGAATGCATAACAAGCTTTGTCAAGATATGAACTGTCAGTTCTGGCAAAGTGGTGTTGATGTGCAATTTGATTTACCGACATACAAGGTATGAGAGACAGGAAGGCCTGCAAAGGCTTGGTAATAATGCACGACATACGGGTGCTTAAATTCACATTTAATGCAATTCATTTTAGACAGAACATAAGTACTTCTGCTGCAAGACCGGCAAGCCTAAGGACCCAACGACTGACATTGATTTAGGTGAAAGCGAGGACACTGCCCTCAGTAGGACCTCCAGTATTTCCAGTGCTACGTCCAGTGCTTTTGTAAATAGCTTGGACCAGCTCTGCGCTGCCGCTGCATTGGTGTAAGAGCAAACTGCAGACCAGCTATAGCCTTATGAATTTTCTGTTTTTATTTACCCTAAGTGACAGCTGTGCACTGTGTATGCTAATTGCACTCACTATACTTGTTAATAACAGTGTTGAAATATACTCCAGCAGTGGGCAACATGACATTATTTCATTTTGGTAGTAGCCTTCATTGTGCCTAGTGTTGTAGCTCTATGAGATCCTAAAGTGACATTTATGGTTGTTGAAGGTATGAATTAATGCTGAAAATATATTCATTGTTGTTGAAAGGTAATGATGAATGCCAAGATGTATTTATTGTTGTTGAAGTGTATGTATGATAGAAGATACCTAAAAATTTATCTCTTGATTGCATGCAAAATGAGGTGTGTCCAATAAAGCAAGTCTTTCTACCCACGAACGAGATTTTCCTCTTCAGTGGTAGCAGCAGGACGGCCTGTCACATGTGCACTAATGAAAGCGTGAATAAACACCCATATTACGACAACTTAGAAAAACTGGCTTCTGTCCCAACACCATGGTTGATCGCATCTTTACACCAGGTCTAAAAGTGCTATGAGGATTATCAAATATGTTTACCTTATACTCATCTTTTGCATCGCGCAATAACGTTGTTTTTGAAGTGCTGTTCTATTTCGTATCATTGAGAATAACAGAATCAAAAGATGCTTTTAGGTGGAAAGCATAACATTGCATCTGACATACATGACACTTTCAAGTATTACAGTCACGTAACAGCACGAGCAGAATGCTCACGCTTCTGAAGGAAAAGAAAAAGGAATCGCACGTGTTCTTACATGTTTTCCTGTTGAGCATCTGGCAGTTGATAAAGCATTTAATAGCACATCCACAGTTTTATTCATTCAAAGTGAGAAAGGTCGTAATAAAACACTGCTGACATTCACGAAAGCCACCAGTTAGGTGATGGAAAAACACTCATAATTTTGCTACTTTTAAACTTCACGATCATCAGTTCTCTCAAATTTTATGCTAGCATGAATAGTAGCTGGATTCTGAGACTTTATTTTGAGGCTGCAAGTTGTTCTTTCATAATCACCAATCATAACTCGCTGAAACATTTATACCAAGAATGCAATTTGTGGTGTGTCGCTCTTCGTATTCTAAACAAGCTTCCACTGCGGTAAGCACATTTTTGCTGTATAACTAGGTCAGGCAAAATAAACAAGATAAAGGACTTGAATTTGGGATTTTTTTATTCACTGAAAAATCCTGCTTTCTATAGTTTTTACGGAGATAAATATTGCTAATTGCATGACATGTTTTCTCTTGGTTGTGCAGGCCTGCCAGACTGATGATGCTAAAACCGGTGGACGATTGGTTGGGTTTTTGTGCTGCATGGATGGGTATGATATAAGAACGCAGCGCTCACACACAACTGTTTGCGATGCAGGAGTTCAGTGCAGCCCTTCAACAACCTTACGCCACCGTGGGCCAAGCCATGGAACTTCGTCTTTCAATGGCTACGAAAGCGTTACGTCATGTTCTAATTCCATGAGAGATCTTTACTGTGTTACATTCGAAATGTATGCCGTTCTATGTGCGCTTCAGCCTGTCGCTGCTGATTGCTCGGGAGATGTATTGATGCATGACAGGCTCTTGCTTTCTTTAAGGAAGCTAAAGTTAGGACTTTCCTACTCATTACTTGCCGCATTAATTTACGTTGGCAGAATGACTGCTGCTAATGATTTTAATAGCGTGTTGGGCACACTGGCTACTGCAACTGAAATAATAGATATTAATTCCACCCGGACACATCATAAGATCTCTGACGCCCAATTGCTTCAAAGTGCACTACACCAATTGCACCATGATTATCGATTGAACAGAGGTTTCGACAGAGCAGCCAGCTTATGTAACAGAGCAGAGGGCACTTTATTCAAACTGCAAGGGTGGCTACACGCTGAAACTTCTTGTAGCAATCACACCAAGTAAAGCTGTGTGTTTTCATTCAGAACTTCTAGGCATTCAGAACTTCTATATGGATTACCAACTAGCCCAATCCCACACTTTACTTATGTTTTCATTCGCAGGTGTATGGTCGAAGTTCTTCCGATGCTTTTGTAATCGCAAATTCTGACTTCGTGAATAAAATAAAACCAAGCGACTTGATCATGTCTGATAAGAGATTTCGTGGCATTACTGTAGATCTGGGGAAGGCAGGGGCTGTACTTGTTATGCCTCCTTACCTCAGAGGCCAAGACCACTTCACTGAGGCTGAAGTACAGCAGACTTATAAAATTGCGAGGGTACGAATTCATGTGGAGCGCATGATTCCACGGGTCAACATGTACAATGTAATAAATACACGCGCGCCGACTGAACAAATTCGTGCCATGTTCGATGTTTTCTATATGTGTTTTCTATATGAACATATGCAACCTCCAATAATGAAGGTGCCAACTGCTGCAGAAGCTTGAGTCAGCTGAATTTGAGCATTTATGTTTACTTAATTTCACGTGTTATATATAAACCTAACTGTCATTTATTGCCACACTTGGGGCACTATTGCGTGTATCTGTACTGCTTAAATATATCCTTTACAAGAAAGAAAGGGTATGAAACTCATTACGCTTGTCATTTGATATTTTGAAAGTATGTTCTGTTTTTGACGCACCACCAGATCTAGCTGCTATAAATGCTTCCACTGCGCAACGTCAACAAAGCCTTTCAAAAAGTAGGCCACATTTTTGTACCAGCATTAAGTGTTAATCACAAACTAATCAAGCCAGAGTACAAGTTTTGTGGGACATATGACCTCACAGGTCGAGATATACAATGTTTGGAATACACGTGTGTCCATTGATTTGATTTCTGTCTTGTGTGAAGTTTTTGATGTTTGTGTACTTGCTAACATGTAGCATCTAATAATAAGAGAGCGAACAATGCCAGTCATATCAAGTGAGCTGAAATTAAACATTTTCATCTGCTTTTCAAGCGTCAAATATAAATTGTCAGCTCTGTCATTCTTTTATCACTTATGGGGTTGTGCCACGTGTATCTGTATTGCTAAAAATCTGTCGAGTTCTGTATTGTTTTACATTTCGTAGTCTAAATGTATGCTCTGTCTTTCATGCACCACCTACTTTAGCAGTTACGATTGCGTGGCCTGTGGAACCTGATTAAAATATTTGTAATTGTAGATGAAAATGTTGTGCTAGCTCAAGCTTTTAAGCAAGAACAAATGAATGTGTGGAAATAGTGTGAGCTCAGAACTACTTTTCTGCGTTTTTTTTTTCGAAGTGATGTTGTACGAATCAGCCATATTGTGCGTGCTTGAATATGATTTAAATATAGTTTTCAGCTTAGTTGCAGTAAGCTTGAACAGCATTTTTCCTGTTTCTGCGAGTTGTATGGCTGTTTGGTATACATATGCTTTCAATTATGAAATTAGCTCGTGAAGTGTTTGCTTTGCAAATGTGCAAGTTCGTGGTATTTTGTTTACATTGTTTTGTCATGTTTTAAAGTGTTCTCTAGCCACAAATAGCTGCCATTTAAGGAACTGATCATTAGGCGTGGAGCAAGCAACTTGTGGCAAGCCTATGAGTTCTATGCTCAGCTTGCAGTGTGCCAGAAAGAAAACAAAGAGCAAGAGAGTAACAATGGTAACTGATTGACATGACAATAGCTAGAACACATGAAAGAACGAGAAGGGTGGCCTGTAGTGCGTCTCCCATCCCTTGTTCACTTAGTGCGTCGACAGTCTATTTGAGACTAATTTTTTTGACTGTTTTCTTTATTTCTGATACGCTTAATCATACAACCTTCCAAGAAGTCAAATAAAAACTAACAGAAAGCATGACTAGCCCTCACTTACCATAGGGTTTACAAAGTGGCAGACACAGGGCGAATGATCAGCACCTCAACTCAAGAACAGATAAAATTCCATCATGCAGATGTACAGTCCTCTAATTCTTTCACCTAAATTCACGAGCGCTGACTGCCCTGTCAATAAGCGGCCTTTAACGGAGCACAGGGGCAAAAAGAACAAGAATACGTGCATGTCTGTGATGAACACTCCTGTGCAGCTGTCTTCCAATGGAATGTTTCGGGAACACGCCGCCTGTTCCAAGAATAGCCTATCGTCGGGCACAGGCACATCCAGACTGTGGTCGACGGTCACGCATTAGGTTAAAAAGATGGAAAACTGTACACAATTGACTCTAGGAGCAGACTTTTAAACATGGTATCCTGTACTTGCCGAAACTACGTTAGGAACAATGATGAGGTCATGCAGTAAGGGCTTTAGCAACAATAAATAGAAACCTAAAAATGCGAGCAGAAGGAGGGCATTAACTCCGTTAATCCCCAACCCAGGCGCTTATATGATGTCGTACACAAGAAAGTCCACCGCATCTGTAGCGCAACTTTTCGGAAGGGCTTGTGTGATTGCTTACCTGGAGAATAGTCAATGGCGGCAGCAATTCTTTTGCTGCCTGAGCTGGAGAGCGAGGATGGTCTAACCGGGTCGAGGGCAACTCGAAAAAATGTTCAGTGGCGACGTCGACCGACTGAGTGCATCCAGCAGGTATGAAAGATGGCATTTTGCGGCGCTGGCAGGGCTCGCAACCGGTGACGTAGCGTCCAAAAAACAGGAACGACCAGGCCAAAAGAAAAAATGACGAACATGGTTGCATGTGCGAGAAACGCTGAAGTGGCCCGCCAAAGGAGCGTCACAAAGTTGATTGAAAACAGTCACACAGAGGGCTGCTGGTATGACGGGCAGTAAGTCAGAGCCATATAAACCGAGGTTCAGGTGATAGAGGATACTGCCTTCGATCAGAAACATTTGTAGAGATGCTTCGTGAGGCATCGATTCAACCTTCTCAATAATGGCTCGCAGAGAAGCATCCATGTGTTCTTCATTGCCAAGGTTCAGTGGTTACGACCCAGAAAGAACGCCCGCAGTGCTGTCAATATGGGCGGTTTCTTGCCGGGGTAGCAGGATAAACAATTCGCATCGTGATGCAAGGGTCCTTTTATATACAGTAATAGTAAAGTGTATTCTTGTATATGTATGGTGCAACGAGTGAGGCGTCCTGTATGATCCTTGGATGAGGCCAACCAACAGAGCACGGCGTGAGTGGTGACGACGTGGAGTCGGCTCCCGTATAAGTAGGAACGAAACTTGGCGACTACCAACACAAGAGCGAGGCACTCACGCTCCGTGATTGGCTAGTTGCGCTCGGCGGTAGATGACAGACATCTTGCATTGGCTATAAGACGGTCATGTTCGTGTTAGTGTTTCAGTAATTTTGCTTCTGGGTAATGCCCACTAGCGTCCGTGAGAACCTTGGCTGAAGCTGAACAATCGAAGTGAGCGGAAATATGCGACGTTGTTAGCAAGGTCATGAGCTGGGAAAAAGATGAGGCTTGATCAGCACCCCAGAAAATTGGGGCGTCCTTCTTTAGGATGTTTGTGAGTGCGCGTGCAATGGCTTCGAATCATTAAAAAGCGTCGGAAAGAGAAGCACAGCCCCAGAAAACTGCGAGCATCCTTTGTGGATTCGGGAACAAAAAGTCCGCGAAGGCGCGAATTTTCCCGAGACTGGGGAGCACTCCTATAGCATCAACGAGGTGGCCAAGTACGGTTATTATTGCGATAGCAATTATATGAACACTCTCAGCTGGATTTCGCCGCCACTGTCGGCGTGGGCGTTTGTTAATTCTTTTTGATGGATTTCCCCGCACGAGCATTGTAAGGCCTAAATGTGAGCACTATGGCAAAGAGAAAGAAAAGGGCTAAAAAACAACCAAAAGGCTCTTGAACCTTCGACCTCTAGAGCCACTTCACATTGCCGACCCGACACGGTAACCGTATACACCACACTGAGAGATGATACATTAGGATATATTGCTTCATAAGGTAAGTAATGTTTGTCATCTCTCTAATTTTTTTCGTTTAGAACCGTAGATTTTAGTGTCTCCACGCTTCTCAAAACCAACCGGAATGCATCAATGACTTTATTGTGTTTTTATTGCTTTCTGGTGTCGGAATGTCTATCCGACACGTTTTTAGAGTAAAAAAAAGCAGATGAGCGCTACCGATTATATAAACGGTTTTGCACAGACTCATTGGTTAGTTATTTCGAAGCGTCGCCCTTATTAAGTGTACACTAAAACATTAAGGTTTTTTTTTCGCCACCTTGGACATACTTTCGGTCGTTCTGATGGATGTCCTGGTTCAGAATCCACGACTAAAGGCACCATACTTTACTGTAGCCATAGCGTACGTTAGGCTTACCTTAGCAGCACCCGTGTGCGATGGTCGTAGCGAAAAACGTGTATGGTATTATGTGGAAAATATAATAGCCGTTTCCGTTGAGTTACAGCGTGATTGATTGAATATAATAGTATTTGCTTATTCTACTACACAGGTCTGAAGCTAAAACGCTGATAGTAACAGTTACAAGTACCTTCCAGCGCGCTGAAATTCCCTAGCGTGCTGGCAATGCTCTTTATTTTGTTTATCAAATCTGAGGCCTCAACAAACAAGTGCAGAGAGTTTTACTGCATATGTGTACTTATTAGGTAGTGATAATCACTCGCTGTGTGCCGACGCTACTAAATGTAATGAAGAGGAGAGAAACCGCTTTTTACTTTCTTATGTTTGAATAGTATATGAAAATTCAACTACCTCAAAGATAGGTAGTGTATAAAGCAGTTTCACTCTCCCATTTCATACAGAGTTAAAATGAACTAAACTGCATCTGAATCTTTCCAAGAATAGAGCTCCAATCTGAGGAGTCAGTTGGCCTTTTTAATTTTGCGATACTTTCCGCAGCTCTTATAGGGTAGTTTCCTTCATGCTTTCCTTGAATTCAATATCCTACTCCCCTTCTCTGTTGTTTAAACCATGGGTTGAGTCATAAAAGTAATAAAGATGACAAGTTTATATGCTCCATTTCAACAAGCAAAACAAGCCCATGTCCCATATATTGTTGGCGCCGGGCCCTTTGTAGCATGGCCGGCCAGCTCATGTCGGAAGACGAGAAATTTGATCATGTCCTAAACGGCGTAGCTGACGATGCCTTCAACTTGTTGATCTCTAATATTGTCACGAGCATCGACATGATCTTGACCGAATGTTACCGTCTAGAACAGGCTAAATCCCACCACGTCCCACGGTATCACGCGCCTGCTGAAGACAGCGGCTACTTCTTCTTGCGATGACGCTTTTCCCCCAGTCCCCCGATATGACAAATTCACCCGCATCGTTCATCGAGAGGTCCAAGCATCCCATTCAGTAGTCACTCTATTCCCGACGTCTGAGCTTTCAATGACCACGATCTCGCTCATAGAAGCAGCTGTTGGTCAATAATTATTGAAACTCGGCCTAATCCTGTTCAAACTGTCTACTCTGCCGTTCCTCTGCTCCTCGATTTGGTCCAAACTATTCTTGACAACGCGATTTCTCAAAACGGCGTACACTTGACGACAAGTCAATCTGCTTGAACTGCCGACGCGTCGGTCATATCACAGCCGCCACAACTGGGCTCCACCGGCACACTATAATTCTATTTCCCAGGCCACATCTGACAATCTGTCCGCAAGTCGTCCCCATCATTTATACCCCTATGTTGAACACATTCCCTGATCCTGCCACATGGCGCAGGTGTCCATCATCATGAGTGCTGCTCTTCGTCACCGACTAAAAAAAATCGTCAAGCCCACCGCGAAACAACCCGTAAGGGTCGCCGACGGGGAAACTTCCGCTATAATTTGCATGTGCTCTGCTCGTGCAACTAGTGAATCACGGAGCGTGAGTGCCTCACTCAAGTTTTGGTAGTCGCCAAGTTTCGTTCATACTAATACGGTCGCTCATTTCGAGTTGTCACCGCTCACCACGTTCTCTGCTGGCTGGCCTCACCCAAGGATCACAATGAATGCCCCGCTCGTTGGGATAAACAAGAATACACTTTCCCATTAACGTATATAAAAGGGTGGTTGCATAAAGATTCGGACTGTTTATCCCGCTAATGCGTGGAAAACACCACCCATACTGACAGCATTGCAGGTGTAATGTCTGTATCGTAACTACTCAACCTTGCAATGAAGAACACCGGGCTGCATCTCTGCGAGCCATCATTGAGAAGGTTGAGTCAATGCCTCACGACGCTTCCCTACAAAAGTTTCTGGTCCAAGACAGTATCCTATACCACGCGAACCTGCGTCCTAATGGCTCTGGCTTACTCCCCGTCATTCCAGCACACCTCGGTGCGACTGTCCACAATCTACTTCATAACGCTCCTTTTACGGACCACTTCAGCATTTCGCGCATATGCAACCATGTTCATTGTTTCTTTCGGTCTGGTCGTTTCCAGGCTATTAGACGCTACATCACAATTTCTGAGCCCTGCCAATGCCACACATGTCATCTTGCTTACCTGCTCGATGCCTTCAGCCGATCGAATTCACCACTGAACCTTTTTTTCAAGTTGGCCTCGACCTGCTTGCACCATTCCCGCTCTCCAGCTCAGGCAACAAAAGAATTGCTGTCGACACTGACCATGCGCCACGGTATGCTATCGCACGAGCCCTTCTGAAAAGTTGTGCTACTGATGTGGCAGACTTTCTCGTGTACGACATCATATTAGTACATGGATCTCCACGCCGAATCCTCACTCAGCAAGTGTAGACCTTCCCCGAAGCTGTCGTTGAAGAAGTCCTGCGCTCTTGCTCTACCAAGCTCAAGTTTGCAACTCAGTACCATCTGAAAACGAACGCTGGTATGGAGCGCCTGAACCAGATATTAAGCAAGGTGCTTTAGAAATACGTAGCGGGTGACCACCTAGAATACCACATTCATTTGACATATGTGACGTTCGTATAGCGTATGTGACGCACCGGTAACGACAGTGCGGGCCATTCACCATTCTGTTTTCTATATGGCCGATAAGCCGCCTTGCCCTTCGACACTTTGCTGCTCTGGGTCACTGAATATGTCAGCGAAGCCTTTCCGCGAGCCGACCACGCACTCCAACTCATTCTTAACCGTCATAAGGTCTCAAAGGAGCACCAAAAACCGCTCTGCGATTCTCATCATTGAACGAGCCGTTTTTGCTGTGTTCCGTATCTCTCTGTGGTCACCCTCTGGGCGTATACGTCTTTTTCTAAAACACCTCGCATGCTACAACGGGAGATACCACGTCTGTCACCATGTGACTTACGTTACGCCTGAGATCAATCCAGCCAATCTAACGTTGTCAACGTCAGCTTCGAATGATATCGTCCACATAGCTCGATTCAACGTTATCACTCTGCATCCACCATATACGTGTAGACCACGCACCTAGACGGTGATCTACCACCAGGGGGTTGTGATACAGCGCAGCTGCGCAGATTTTCTGCATGAAAATAAAGACGACGATGGTTGCTGCTTGTTGATGTACTGGTGATCTTGTTCACCGGGTACTTCCAACAATTAAATTACCTACCCATATTATTATCCAATGTACGTGTTAAAGGAGCTCTGAAACAGTGGTTGCGATTTTATACAAACTCATTCGGCCAGTAAACAAAGTACCAAGACTTATTTAGAGACCGGTGTTAGCTCTTTACGTACACAGTGTATTTATTGCAACACTTCAAAGCTTCCAATGTCTGCAGATTGGTTCAGACCGTTGCAAGTAGGCCAAACGCGTTTTCAATCGTCCAGTTACAGACCGACATGCTCTAGCCACTTGACCAGGTCAGGGCACGTCACCAGCCATAGTATCTGATTGACTTTCATTGGCTGTAGAATCCAATGAAGTAAGATAAGCTTGTAGGGTGGTGGCATCCCTCAGAGCAGATACGAACCATGCCACTAACTTCCCTTTTGTTGCCAGATGGCGTGCGTGCTGCCGAGTGCACTATGTGATGGCCTTCGAGTCTGCGCGCAACCTGCCGGTGTGCTATTTTTGAGCTCACTATTGGTAAAAGCTTAAATCATTGAGCTCACTTATGAGAGCTCTGCACTAACCAGTGATGCTAGCGTGGCTCAAGAGTTGAGGAGGCCAGACAGAGGTGAAAGGGAAGGCATGATATATTGGCTCGCAGCGAGCTTAGTGCACGGCGTGTAAGTAAATTTTTGGTGCAATTGGTTTCATGACGCTCTAGAAGAAACGCTGACAAAACTTTAACTAATTGTTTCAGGCTTCGTTCAAGTAGACGGTTCACTATGCTTTATTAGTTTTCTGTTATGTGTTGCAATGAAAAGCATGCCATCGAATGTGTCGAACTTTGGCATGCTTTCTCCGGAAAAAGAGCAGAAATGCTTAAATAATTTGTCAATCTACGTTATTACAACTTCAGATGACAGCTTTAGGTTGTTGCCGAGGATACGGATATTGATTGATTTGTGGGGTTTAACGTCCCAAAACCACCATTTGATTATGAGAGACGCCGTAGTGGAGGACTCCGGAAATTTTGACCACCTGGGGTTTTTTAACGTGCACCCAAATCTGAGTACACGGGCCTACAACATTTCCGCCTCCATCGGAAATGCAGCCGCCACAGCCGGGATTCGATCCCGCGACCTGCGGGTCAGCAGCCGAGTACCTTAGCCACTAGACCACCGTGGCGGGGCGGGGAATACGGATATTGAACTGCTATCCATCGACTCTTAACCCGCACAAACTTCTCTGCCGTCCTTTGCGTCCAAACAAAACTGGCGTGGAAAAATTCAACTCACCTAACGCAATAGACTTACGTCTATTCAGTTCGTGTATTCAGAGTTGCCTAATCCTGCCGATTTGAAGCAGAGTTTGCCCCGCCTTAAGTGTAGGTTGTGGCAGCTCCGTAAAGTTTTGCGTAATACTACCTTTGGATGCCTGTAGTGTGTCAAACGTTCATTGTAAAGTAAGAAAAACAGAGATCAATATGCAATTGTAAAGCCACCTTGGAAGTGCACTGAGTATTGAATGGGTCTGCTATGGTTTCACTACCAGCCACCGGAATTGTCATTCATCGGTTTTTTCGTATACCAGAGCATGAAAATAAAACCTACTGTGTTCAAGGGCCTGACCACTAACCTGCTCATACCTTCATCTTTCTAAATGCGTACGTGAAGTCGGCAATCGAAAGCGCTGACAATGCGTTGCTAAGTTCCCTCCCTTCTCAATCACTCGCTGTCCGTGGCTATCATTTTGTCTATTTACCTGACGTCACAATACATAATTATGTAGAAATGTTCCCAGTTTTTGGTCTCAATCTCTGGTGTCAATAGAATCCCGTAAACAACGCACAATTTCAAAATCCGGGCAATCCGACTTTAAGATGTGAAAACTGTGACGTCGCTGCATATCTGGCGTGAAAAGTGTAAGCCACGTAAAGGCATTTTTCGCTTTAGCATGAAGCGATCATTCGTAAGCGGTGGCACCTGCTGTTCTTCAAGTTGCGAAGCAACATTTTTTTATACAAAAAACGAATACATGACCTGAAATCAACGCAGCTTAAATTAAATAAAACGGTGGTCATTATTTCTTTTCTGCTTCACGCGAACGTAGTCCAGAGGGAGCGGCACTAATTTTACGCGGAAGGTCAGGCGTTTCGTTCATTTTCTCGGTTTTTTTTTTCAAGAAGTCGGTGACAATAATTTACCAGCTACAGTGCAGTTACGTCTAGCAACAGTCACACTACTCCTTCCGAAGATGCACGCAGACCATCTAGCTCTGCTTGTGCTGTATTCGCGGCAGCGGCAGACTTCTCATGGCTTCATCATATTACAGTCTACATACTGCGCTGCATCGCGTATCGAAAGGTTGCTCACAAAAACGAGCGGAAGGCTCCCACATTCGAAGAGGGAAAACATGACTCACCACTGTCCTCTCTTTCACCACCTCCGAAGCGTCATGGGGCCACCTGCCGGGAACTCTCTCCTGACATTGAGTCTCCTCCATCGTACAACCTCGCCGTTACTTCGTGTTCGTTTACTGGGGCCCAGTACGTGAAGAAACACACCAAAAGACTGTAATCGTTCCACTCATGGGTTTACCGGTTCCTGGTTCCATCAGCCCAGATGCAATGCGCCCCTTCGAAAGCAAACCGAAACTTTCTTGCAACCCTCCCGGATCTTCTGCCGGCTGTCTCAACGTTACGACAAGCAGCGCACCAATATGCCGAGTTTGCCACGAGGGCGATCACATGGAATCTTTCATGTCGCTTTGCAACATGGGCTTGCTGCACGTCTCCTGTCTGGAACATTGGCTGAACACCCAGAACGTGTACCACTGCGAGGTTTGCAAGCACCGCTTTCTAACCATGGCTCAAGCCACCGGCATCCATCAGTTCTTCTACTAGGCTCTGCACGCTGGCTCTCTATGGGTTGTGCTTGGAGACCTGCTCTGCTTTACTGTCATGACACCATTGACCGCCCTCTGCTGCTTCTATTGTGCCCACATCACCTCAAAGCAAGCGCTGGAAGGACGCATCATGGGGGTCATCAGCTTGGTCACTTTAGCTAACCTTTTGCTTACCGCCTACTTGTGCTCGTTCTCTTTCATAGTGCGTTTCCATTACCGGGCTTTCGCTCTGTGGCAGACACAGAATGCGATGCCCAAAATTTGGGTAGGGCGCAGCACGGTGCCGAACTATGGACAACACAGGACGCCAGATGGACAGCAGGTGAGGTCATGGAATATGCTGGAAGTAGCGGCTTTAAGCATAACAGAGACCAAGCGCACAATTCAGATGAACGTATGACTCGGCTAACGTCTGCCATTGGAACATCCCCCGAATTATTTGCCTGAGAGTCCGTCTTCTGCGCCTCAGCATTCAATATTCGCAAGCTTCTCATATTGTTAGCAAAGGGGTCTTAATGAGCTATGACCATATGTGTGTTTGAGCTTCTAGGTGATAAATAACTGTAACTGAGCTACTTTATTGTGAAAATTTCGAGCTGTTACGTGCCTTATTTCGTGATGTTTTTATTCCCTTCCTCTAATCAAATAAATTTTTCTGTGTGTTTTGGAATCTCACTATCACTTCATCTTTCCATAGATATTGCACTGTGGAGGAAGCACTTTGGTGAGGCGTTTTATTTGATAGTAGTATTTTTCACAAACTTGTTCACGTGTTACCTAGAGGTAAAATGCTTTGTGTTTGAGGAGTGTAGTCGCGTTTGTTGCGAACAGTGTGAGCGCTAACGCGTTAACAGTACCGGCGTTAGCAGCAATGCGCTGGTTTTTTTTCGGGAACTCAATAACGTTCTCATCTCTATTTCGGAACTGTAACGGGTACTAGAGTTTGTGGTCACCAGTGTTACAGGTAATGCGTCAACAGTAACGGCATTACTGGTATTGCGTTGTTTCATATCAGTAACTTAGTAACTTGCTCATTACAATTTTGGAACGGTAACGGGTAGTGTACTTGTGTTACTCTTTTTCAGTAACGTGAGGCGTAGTTATTTTTATTCCAATGAACACAAAATTCTAGATGCGAAGCAGCATATGGTGGAGGTCAATCCTGTGGTTTGCGTGGTGAACACCCTTCCGGCACCTGTGCCAACTTTCCGCCCTTTCCTCGTGCTCACGTGAGGAGAGGCGGCAGTATACGTGCATGCGCAGTAGAAGAGCAGACGATGGTCAAGACCCTCCCCTCGTGTGAGCGCCAGGTGATGGGAGGATGTACCAGAGCGCTGCCTCCGCATCATTTCTCCTCTCCTGTTGTTCTCAGCGCCCCTACTGTTACACTGTTCTCGAAGGGGGTAATGGGATCAACAGCCGGAGTGCCCCACGCATTGAAGCGAGGCGGCGAGTGCGGACGGAACTCGGACGTGTGTGGGGCCACTCTTGTTGCGTGGGCTGGCTGGCGTAACTGCCACTGGGGCTCTTCAATTTTCCACTTCTGGCAACCCGCGGGCTTCCACAGCCTGCCAGAGCATGCTCAATTTTTGGCCGCGGCGCACTTCCGCTTTTGTTATGTTTCCCGGGAAGCTTCCTCCTGTGAAAAACACGGCGAACTGTTGCCTGCTGACTTCCTCGTGCAATGCCTCAAAAGTTCTATACTACACGTTTGTACGCACACATAGAGACAAGTTTGGAGTAATTATTTTTGTTTCGTAGTAGTCTAGAGCGCAGTAGTCATTTGTGGAGCCGTGCCTGCTTTCTGTGCACTTAGCGAAGAAGATTGTGGTCGAACTAGCTCGCTACGTCGTATGTTTGCGTGAGTGAACCTCTTAGAGCTTCTGTCCTCACTACTCGATTGATCTTCGATGGTGATAGAAAGCCTTAGATCGCAACCGTTGGTGTTGCTCGCTGGTCGCGAGTGGCGTGCAAACTCTTCAATCTATGGACCACCATATGTGGTATGATATTACACGATACGACGTGAGAAAAGAAGAGAGAATGAATTCAGAATTTATGCATCCTTTCGTTACCTATTTTATAGTTAGCTTTGTCTTGTTTCCTCTCTTCGTAAAAATGCCACACGGTATATACTATGACGTAGTAGGTCAATACATGACATTGGTTAAGTACCACTTAGGATTGCAAAGCAGGCAGAGGCAAGTTATAAACTAGTCGAAAACGTGTCGTGCACAAGTTTATTTTATATACGTCGCACACTCGTGGTACCGATACCTATGCACGTCTAAATTTTAAACAAAAACGTATGTTGGTCAACGCGTGTTGGCGACGCATAATACGTGAGAGGTGAGCTGGTACATATCCTCGAGCTCTTTTGAGGACATGATCACTTTCGCGTGATTTTGCGTTGTGTTGTGCAGTGACCGATACACGTACTAAAAAGACGTGAGCTTGTTAAGGCGTCAGCGTCGCGACAGCACACCTTGCATCGTTCTCGAGTAGGCGTGCGCTAGCTGGCTGTTTCGTTCACGGATGCGGTGAGTGATCATGCGAGCGTACGAAGCCGTAGCCCAAATGCGTATGCTCGAGGATATTATTTGAGCTTTTGGCGAGCCTAACTGCGAATTTCCAAGCGGACAATGCAGAAAAAAAACAATACGCACGTAGCGCATAATTTCGTTTGCTGCCACGATGGTAGAGTGCGTTTACGTTTACGCTAGCTGTCCCAGCTTTCGGTTTCGCTATGTTGAGGCAGCTTCGGGTGGTCTCGGATTCCCCACAATTGTGACCATGACGTTATTTTCAGTCCAGACCAGAAGTAGCTGACTGGACCTCTGGCAAGCTCTGGCTGCCAGAAAGCCGTCACAGGCCTGAAAATTGAAGAGCCCCACTGGTGCTTCGCGCGCTTGTGACGGCCGCACGCATGGACCGATGAACGCACCTAGCAAAAAACCTTAACTCACGCAGTTGCTAATTGTCAATACAGTTTCCTGTTATTCTATAACCTTGCTAAGACAATACATTTGGGCAAAGTTGACCTTAACGGAGCTAGTGCAGAAATAGTTGTCTCCTCAGTGCGCAAGATCCTCCTGCTCAGGCAGTTATGGTTGCTGCAGTGGACCATCTGATTGCGAAAGGGACCCTAGTGTCAGCTGAACGCATGTTTTGGAGAATTCCTGCAGAACACAGAGAGCTGGTAGAGCAGAAGGGCGATGACCGTTTAATATATTATGTGGCATGTTATGTGTCTCGAAATCAACTTTAAGAAGCATTATAAGTGCATGCCCTGCAATACATTTCTTTTGAAAGCCTCTAATACGGAAAGCACAAACACTGCAGTCACTGTGATAAGTGACAAAGGAGGCTTTTTTGTATCCCTCACAGGAGGTTTTTAGGGCACTATAGTGGCTTGAAGACATCTTCACTGTTTATTCAGCCTAGAAAAACTCTGCAGGGACACCATAGTGGGTGTTATGTTGCTGGTGAAGGAAACCTTTCGTAACGTCCTAGGTTGCAGCCAGCATGCAAAAGCGCTCACAACAGAGTTGGCCAAGTTTTATGTGTTGACCATGCTGCATTTTTATGTAAAAGGGCGCAACAAATTACGACCAGAATGGCGTAAAAAGAAATTGCATGCGAACATCAGCCATTGCTCATAATGCTTCTCTTGTTGCAGCCATGTACTTTGAGAACACTGTGGTGTTTTGTGCCAATAACGTTTTGTTGCTAGTCTTTCTTTCTTTTTTACCATGTTGTAAAACTTCGCTATCTCGGGCAACATATACAGCCACATCCTCGTCCTGGCAATAATTAAATCGCAAGCTCTCAGTGGATATGCACAAACGTGAACGAAAACGCTTGCAATTGAATATATACAGGGGATATGTCACGAACGTGTTAGTACATGCGGCGCCGTAGATGCTTGGCTTAATCCTACTTGTGAATGCAATTGCGGCATATATATGACAATTGTCAATGGCAAATATTTGAACAATTCAACCATTCAATTTTTTTATGTCTACAGTGTTCGCGAGCCTTTGCGAGTAGGCCACATCCTCCTGCGCCCGTTATCTGCACTTCTTGGCTCAGCTTTCTTTTCACGCTAGCTTAATACGTCGGCCTGTTCATGTTCTTCGCGCTTGTTTTAATTGAGAGGAAGTTTTTATAAGCATGCCTAATAATTCCACTTTTTTTCGGTGAACGCCAAGCGCACACAACTTTCTACGCATGCTGAGGCTCTGAGTTTTGTGTTCCGTAAAAACCCATACGCTGGTTTCCCCCGTTCGCGGCGTCTACGTCGGCTGCCACACCCGCGTGCGCTCCATGATTCTACTACCCCCTTCTAGAACACTGTACCACAGTGCGCTCACATATTATGCTGTGCGTGCACGCTTGGTTGCACGCCCCTAGCAGCACTGGGTGTTCACTTTGTGGCACACACATAGTAATGCCCTCAATTTGGAAGGGATTAACAAATACAAACCTCCACGCACAAATGAAACATAGAGAAACATACGAATGGAAACACAAACGAACACCAGCGCTTCTCCGCATTCCCGCGTAATTTCCTTTAGTGGGGGATGGTGCAATTTTTTTTACACTTCGTCTCATGGGAGCTGTAAAAACAGTGAATACTGCATGCGCTAAGGGCAAAGAATAACGAGGTATGGCGCGTGGCTCGTGCGGTTTTTTGTAGAGCGGCGCCGGTAGCGAGACACTCACTCTAAAAAAAAGGAGCAGCGAGAATAGAGAAACGGGCTCCATTTCTCCTTCGGCGCAGCGACTTTTCTTCTTTCGGGTGCCTTACCCGTCGAGCCCTCTCACGGCAAGGAAAAATGGAGCAACGTTTCATCTTCAGTGTTAAAGTTTCCACTCAACCATAGCGCCATGCACGCACGCATGCGCATGCTGAGCCTAGCTGGCCGCGACCAGTTGCGTGCGATTATTTTTACTTACAATTTATGTAGGCAATGCAGGAGTGACGTTTATACTTTTATTTTATTCCGGTAGAGTAACAGCCTTGTTTTTTATCGCCAGGCACTCGCACAATGCTCTCTACACTTCCGTGTGTGTCTCGTGTTGTTTCCTACTACCAATTTGTCACGGATACAAGGATCTCTGCTTCTCTAAACATTTTTGCTTTATCGATAACTTAGACTGTACAATTATAATGAATTTTTTATTTGTCGACTTACTTGGTCAGCATACGCGTTCTTACTTTCGCACGGCACCAATAGCACTCATCAATTCAAAGATACGCATAAAAAAACATCACAGTTAATTTATCAACATTCCAGGAAGCGTGATACCACTGCCGAGTTCATGCGTGAAAGCACGATCTTATACAATTGCAGGAGTTATGCATGCCGCTACCACCATATGTTTATCAGTTGCCGTAGTCGAGTTGGTTGGTTGGTAAATACTTTATTGGAAGTCCGGCAGAGCTTTCGCTGACCGGGCTTTAGATCTCCCGCGTGGGGAAGTCAAGACCTAGCCTGACCACCGCCTAGCGGGCCGCTGGGTCTGCAGATGAATTTCGGCGCAATGAATTTTTTTGCCATGAATCCAAGCATAAGCACATGGGTGTTCTTTGCATTCACCCCCCTCCCCCCCATTGAAGTATGGCCGCGTGGCCTGGAATGAAACCTGCACCCTCCAGCATAGGCACGCGACTCCCAATGAGGCTATGCTACCACGGCAGGTGAAAGCACAAAGAGAAATGGGCTGCAAAGTTCCATCAAGCGTTTATTTGCCAGACTGCATTACAGTCATCAGAAACGTTTTCAACATCACCATAAATACACTTTTATAAAAATTCAACCAATGGCTTCTGTCCGTTAAACCAATTTCTCCATCGCACGTGTGTAATTGCTCATTCCAGCGCTGAGAGTTTCAACGGAATTTCGCAGGTGAGCAGTATGCCACTCTCGTCCACATGATACTCCTTTGTCGTGTGAACGTCTACACAAAGTGCACTTCTAGAAAAGTTGTGCACAGCAGGTAAGTACTAACACTCTCACTCACCTCGGCGAAAAGAGTATTCCAGAGTAATGGTAATGGAAAAGAAATCCAGAGTAATGGTAACCACTACGGCCACACGCTAACAAAATAATTTTGACACGCACATTCAACGCAAGTTGACACGCGAGGCAAATCGCGAGATGGATCTGAAGCAGTGAAGTATGTACGCACAGCGTGCTATAATATTATAGTAAATTTGTGCACTGTAGCGGTTACTTCACCCAAGTAATCGAGCTGCCGCGACGACAACAGCCACTGCCATTGCTCACGAAAGAACACCGTCATGTTCGTGGTCATCTCTTGTTTCTTTCGCACGGCCCCCATTGTAATGTACGTATACATCATTGAGACGGTCGTTACCGCATCACAAACATTGTCATTGAAGGGCTAGAAGTGTACTGTATCCACGGCTACGGTCACACTTTCGGCAAGCACGTAACTAGAATATAAGCGAACATTAACACTAAACAACTAAACGAAGTCGATGCGACGAAGGAGACGAATTCTAGCCTACATGTTGTGCCCTCTACAAGTGGCAAGTGGAAGAACAGAAAAAAAAGACGTGAGGCTGAAATGGAGGGCGTGCCGCAAGCGTTTGCCTTCTTAGAGGCTTCAAGAAAAAAGTTATTTCTGGCAGTCGTCAAGAAATGGCACCGCCATTGGAATGCCGTTTTCATTCTAAGCATGGCTTGTGGTCATCGTTCTCGCACAAACATGATAAGCTCTAGTAATTATTCCGTTCATCATGCTGCGACCGTTCATAAACTTCCAATTATCTAAGAATCAGAGACAATATATTTATGTTTGTCCAATGTTGTGGAACCGCCACAAAACGTAAAAATGTTGACCAAGGCTTACCTGTCACTTGTGCCACTATGGTCAGTCAAAATTCCTTGATATTGTTACGAAGTAAAGGAAGATGAAGAACAGAATCAGCTGACAGGCGCGCGAGTGTGCCAATCAGCCATTGTGATTCTCGCCTGAGGTTGTTTCTCTGTAATTGCGTCTATACAGAAGTCACTGACACCTTAACATATTGGTGGAAATGCTGGGTAACCATCAGGCAACGGAGCTCCGCAGCGGACGCCGCATCTGTTTTGCAGCCAAGGCCAGTGCTGGGCCCTCCGCGTCAACGTCAGCGTCTCCGACGAACATGGCGTAGCAACCATACGTTCTCACGCCACTCAAGAATCCCGGGGCATTCTGCGGGACCGATGGCGTCGACGTTACCGATTCGTTGGCCATGTTCGAACGAGTGAGTGTGCCGAACAGATAGGATCGCACACTTCAGTTGGCTAATGTGCCGTTTTACTTGAGAGGCACGGCGAAGGTGTGGTACGAAAACATCGAAGAAGAACTCACAAGCTGGGACCAATGCAAAGAAAAGATGCGACAGGTGTTTCTCAAAACCGCCAGTCGTGCGATTGCCGCCAAAAAGGACTTGGCCTGCCGTGCCTAATCCCCTACGGAATCATACCTCGCATACATTCAAGATGTGCTGGCCCTCTGCTGAAAGGCCGAAAGCGACATGACAGAAGTTAACAAGGTAGGGCATGTCCTGAGAGGGATTGCCGACGACGCGTTCAATCTCCTGCTGTGCAGGAACTGTTCCTTCGTGGACGCGATCATCAAAGAGTGTCGTCAGTTTGAGCAAGTAAAAAATCGCCGCAATCTGCAAACATTCGCCCGACTTCCAAACACCGCTGCAACTTAGACTTGCGAGGACCAGTCCGCACCACAACGTCCATCGCCGCCGGAAGACCTGACACGCATTGTTCGTCGCCAAATGGAAGCAATAGCGCCCTCGGCGTTCAATTCGCGCAGTACCAATACCACTCCTGTTACTGTTCCTCTTGTTCAAGCCATCGTGCGCCAGGAACTTGAAAACATAGGAGTGCATTCCGTGTGCCATGTCACCGCACCCAGAGTCAGCAAACGCCTTTTCGCGATGCCATCCTCCGACCGACGGTTCTCTCCACGTACTCGAAACCCGGCTGAGTGGCGAACTGCAGATGACCGCCCTATATGTTTCAACTGCCACCGCGTTGGACATATTGCTCGTTACTGCCACAACACATGGTCCTCGGCACCTCGTGCAACGACCAATATGATCCGTTTCCGCGGTACCACCCGCACATTTTCACCTGCTGAAGAGTCCGATGCTCTTGACCATTCTAGGAACACTTGGTACAGCCACTCGCCTTCACCACGTGGGCACCAGTCTCGTTCGCCACAAATACGTCGCCCATCGTCCCGTTCGCTGCAACCACGGCGCTTCTCGTGCCCCGTTGCTTCCGGCCGCATCGTGTCCGAAAACTGAGAAATGCCGCCCCTGGAGGTGGTGCTGCATTGAGGACTTCCGCAGCAAATCCTCTCTCCGTTCCAACCAGACGAAGTGTAATAGACGTTGAAGTAGATGGAGTAGCTGTACAAGCACTTGCAGACACCGGCGCAAGCATTTCGGTCATGAGTTCAAGCCTGCGCACACGTTTAAAGAAAGTTCCGACAGCAGCGGCTGCACAAATGCTCCGTGTGGCCGATGGCGGCACGCCGATGGTTCTTGGTCTGTGCACTGCCCGCTTAAGTATAAAGGACCACACTGCTTCTGTCGTTTTAGCCGTGATTGACCACTGCCCTTATGACGTTATCCTAGGCCTGGACTTCTTGTCGAATCACTCTGCTCTTATCGATTGAGCTACCGGCGTCCTTCAGCTAGAACTTCCTCAGCTAGTCGCTGAACACCACAATGCCCCGCCGCGCCTGTGCTCTCTTCAGGATGTGCGACTGTCACCTCAGGCAGCCACCTACGTCATTTTGACCACACAGTCACAGGTTCCCGTTGGTCAATATGTTTTCCTTCCTCTCACCGACGTCCTCTTGGAGCGCGGCATCGCCATTCCCCATACGCTTGTGACTGTCACTGACAACTGTACCTCGCTCCCACTTCTCAATTTCAGCTTTTGCCCTCAAGTGCTCCCTCGTGGCATGTTCTTGGCCAGCGTATTCAAAGCTGACAAGTCTTACCACCGATATTGATTTACTTCAGTCTTCTGTAGCTAACAGCATCTGTTCTATGCCGAGTCGTTTCTCGAATATTACTGCATCCGACCACAATCCTGCGCAAGCGAACGACCTCCTTCACCTTCTCGTGTCGTATACCGACATTTTTTATTTCGACGACAGACCTCTAGGGCAAACATCCACCGTTCAGCACCGTATAAACACTGGTGACGCCAGTCCCATTCGCCGACGCCCGTATCGTGTCTCCCACACCGAGCGCAGAGTTATCCAAGCCGAAGTTGACAAAATGCTCAACAAAGGTGTCATAGGACCATGAAGTAGTCCTTGGGCTTCCCCTGTCGTCCTTGTAGAGAAAAAGGACGGTGCCTGACGCTTCTGCGTTGACTATCCCCACCTTAACAAGATCACGCGAAAAGACGTATACCCGCTATTACGCATCGACGCGTTGGACTGCCTGCATGACCCTACGTAATTCTCGTCTATTGATCTTCGGTCTGGCAACTGGCAGATTTCTGTTGCCGAAATGGACCGTGAGAAGAAGGCCTTCATTACAGCAGATGGTTTATACCAGTTTAAGGTGATGCCTTTTGGACTATGTAACGGTCATGCCACATTCGAAAAAATGATGGACTTTCTCATGCATGGTTATTAGTGGTCTACTTGTCTCTGTTACCTAGACGATGTGATAGTCTTTTCGTCTACTTTCGATAGCCACCTGACCCGTCTCGCTGCAATTCTCGCAGTCTTCAGAACAGCTGGGCTACATTTAAACTCCAAGAAATGTCAATTTGGCTGCCGTCAGATTAACATTTTGGGTCATCTTGTAAACGCCGATGGCGTTCAACTAGATCCTGAAAGGATCCGCACCGTCCGTAGCTTTCCGGTGCCTTATTCTACATCTGACGCCCCGAGCTTCATCGGCTTATGTTCCTACTTTCGTCGTTTTGTGAAAAACTTCGCCGACGTTGCCAGGCCACTCACATATTTGCTGAAGAAGGATACCACATTCTCATAGGGCCCTGAGCAGGCTCAAGCGTTCACCGCTCTCATCGGCTGCTTAACTACGCCCCCAATACATGCCCACTTTAATCCTTCTGCTGCCACAGAAGTTCGCACCGACGCCAGTGGCCATGGTATTGGTGCAGTTCTCGCTCAGCGGAACCACAGCAGACAGTTCGTGATAGCTTACGCCAGTCGCCTTCTTTCTTCCCCTCAGAGTAATTATTCCATCACCGAGAGAGAGTGTTTAGCTCTAGTTTGGGCCAACGCCAAGTTCCGGCCATAATTATCAGGTCGCATGTTCTTCGTCGTTAAGGACCACCACGCCCTCTGCTGGCTGACTACTTCGCTGAAAAACCCGACTGGACGTCTGGGCCGCTGGGATTTGAGGCTTCAGGAAATTTTGTTTAGCGTCAGCCTATAAGTCTGGCCGTTTGCACAAGGAGGCAGACTGTCTTTCTCGTCATCCGGTGGACCCTCCTGATCCCGTTGCGACTGACCTGGAGAGCAGCGTGATGGCGTTTACTGATATCAGCGATATGCGCATTGAACAACGACGGGATAAGTCAGTGCGCACTATCATCGATGCCATCCAGTCTGACAGCCATAACACCAAATCCCGTATGTTCGGGCTGAATGACGGCATCCTCTACCGCCGCAACGTCAGCACTGAAGGCCCTGAGCTTTAGCTTGTTGTTCCCCGTCATCTAGGGCCTGCCATACTTGAGCAACTTTACGACGCACCAACAGCGAGACACCTCGGTGTTTCCCGCACCATCGACCGCGTGCGACGTCACTTCTTCTGGCCAGGACTGTACCGCACCGTGCGTCAATATGTCGCCACTTGCGACCTCTGCCAGCGCCGGAAAAGACCTTTTTTGCTGCCGGATGGACAGCTACACCCAATTTAAGTCCCCTCTGAACCATTTCATCACGTGGGATTTGGCCTTCTTGGCCCTTTTCCGACGATGACACTGGGAAATAAATGGATCGCCGTCGCCAGAGATTTTGCGACCCGATACGCGATAACAAAGGCCATGCCAACCAGTTCCGCCAAATACGTCGCAGATTTTCTGCTTAATGACGTCATCTTACACCACGGGGCATCCCAACAGCCGCTTCCAGACCGCGGCCGCTCTTTCTAGTCCAAAGTTGTCGACGACCTCCTTCGATCGTGTGCCACAGGGCATAAGCTATCTACCGCCTACCACCCACGAATTAATGGCCTAACTGAACGTCTCAACGGCACGCTCATAGAGATGCTTTCGATGTACGTCACCGAGGATTATCATGACTGGGACACCACGTTGGCCTATGTGACTTTCGCATATAATTCATCTCGACGTGACACCACGGTATTCTCACCTTTTTATCTTTTGTATGTTCGCGACCCCATATCACCATTTGAAACCACCTTACCTCTCAAGCCATCTGCTTGCGAGTACGCTCGCGAATCCATTGATCGGGCTCACATAACTCGTCAGGTTGCCCAGTCTCGTCTCACCAGGTCACAAGACATGCAAAAAGCCAGCTACGACCACCAGCATCGTAATATAACGCTTGCCCCAGGTGACCGGGTCCTCCTGTGGTCACCGTGTCGCCGTGTAGGTCTCTCCGAAAAACTTTCGTCTCAATACGCAGGACCCTACTTATTCTTATGTCAAGCTAGCAACGTCAACTACGAGATAGCGCCATTGCACTCCAATACGTCAGCAAACTCGTCACTTGTTGACATTGTTCATGTTTCGCGCATGAAACCCCACTTCTGTCGCACTTCTTCGAACTCGCGCCGAAACGGCGCTCCAACGCCCGGGGCTCCTCTTTCGAAGTAAAGGAAGATGAAGGACAGAATCTGCTGACAGGCGCGCGAGTGTGTCAGTCAGCCATTGTGATTCTCGCCTGAGGTTCTTCCTCTGTAATTGCATTTATCCAGAAGTCACTGACCCAGTAACAATATATAAGCTTGTTCGTGTTCGTAGTTAGGTGTGAGCAAACACATTCAAGTTAGTGCCGCTGTGGTGAATTGTTGATTGTACTCTTGTTCATTAAGTTGACTATATGTATGTATGTGTACTGTGTGTGCTTAGGCGTACGCAGAGCTACATGCAATGCGTCAACATAATTTAGGCGTCCGGTATCAATATTATTAAATGAATGGACTGACTCGCCAAATATCCGCCAGGGAGCCTGGGGGCGTTTCAACATGCGTCACCGCTAGTAACTTTTTTCAGTACTGTACAGTCCCTACACATGGTGCCAGCTACCGCCTACTTTACGGCTGTGACTCTCTTACACCTACAGGTACTTATATAACTTTGAACATATATCTATCGAAACTGCACTGGTACTGAGCCGAGATGGTTTCGCTGTGATTCAGCTATGGTTTGGAGGCACATCTCGGGGCCTTTGGCCCCGTTAACTTGTGGATAACGTCGCAAACTAAGATAATCTGCGAGAAATAAATACAGCAGTCCTAGCGGGCACTCACCGAATGAGAACTTCGTAGTATACGGGTTTTTCAAAGTGAACGTAGTCTCACTGGCCGAAATAATCTTACTAGCTCCATTGTTGTGTTTCCCGATGTTTTTATCACCACAGGTTCGTCTGCTCTTTTTATAACTATTTTGTTTGATAACAAGCTTAGCGGGACTGTTTTTGTAATTTTCAGTGCCGTGTGCTCTTTATCAGTCGAGAATCGATGCATTCGCTATGCCTACTCACTTCGCGAACCCGGGGTCAGCCATCTTTATTTTCAAGGGGAGAAACACGTTCATCCGTGGCAAAAGGAGCAACTTTTTTCATTTAGCGACGAATATTGGGGACATCGCCTTTTCTCCCTAAACAGAGAAAACGTCACTCAATTTTTAAAGAGTGCTCTGCTCTTCATGTTCAGGCGTATTTGTCCCTTCAACCCGGTTATCTGCGATAGAAGTATTCGTATGTGACATTTGTGCGAAAACGTTACCCGGTTTTTAAAATAACCTAAGAACGTCTGCGAAACACGAGAGCAGGTTGATATCGACACATCAGCAAGTTAAATAATGCAGTTGATCAGCTTCTGTCCATCACTGAGTTAGATTTGGCTGCGCTTCGCAGAAACTTTCAAAAGTGTTAACGAGCTCGCCAAGGCTAAAAAAGCACTGCACGCCCAAGTGAGGAATGACGGTGTGCTGACGGACAAGTACTCTGTGCAAGAGTACCAGGACCCAATTGCGGGGAGCGTCTGTATTCTAAAACATCACATCGAGGAGCTAGCCATCCGAACTCCCGGGCCAGCCATGTCCAACGGTGAGTTGCCAGCCGACTTTTCTCTGCTGCGTAAAGCAGCCCCATCACATATTTCCGGTGGCACCAGTGCAAGACAATCTAAGCTGTAGCTAATGAGGTTCGTATTCCGGCCGAACTGATTCAAGGCTTTCTAAGCTTGACCGAATAGGATTCGAAGGGTCCCCCACAAAATGGCTTCCGTTTGACGACTTTTTCGAAACTTCGTACACGAGAGCCGCCCCCTGATAAGACTGATCATTTTCACCAACTCTCTATCTCTTCTCGAAAGCTTTGCATCAAAGGCGATTGTGGGCATACTCACAACATACAACAGTTACGAGGACGCCATTTATTAAGTAAAGAAGCGCTCCGGCGACGGGGGCATGATTAAGCGGAGGCACCACGAAAATCGTCGCACTCCACTTCCTGCCCCTACATCGGTGATTCTAGGGCTCTGAAAAGCCTTGATGACACTGTTCAAGTCATAATAACAAAGCTCAAAGGACTCAGCGTCTCGGAATTGGGCTACTCTGCCATGCTGTGCGAGGTGCTAGTGAAATCGATTTCGCACGACATAATGGTAGAATATCACTGACGATGGTGGCTTGAATTGTCCAGTGCGGACAACCCGCCATGCTCAGCAGAACTTCGACAATTGCTCAAGTACCAACGCATCGAGGTCACATGCAGAGAGAAGACCACCTACCAATGACGGATGTCGCACAGGAATGAACTACATACCCCTGGCAGCCGCAAGAATCAGCCAATAGCATCAGCGGTGTCCTCAAGAGCGCCGTTACAAAGGAGGCGCGCCTTTTTTGCCAGCAATCACACCCAGCGCTGAATGGTGACGTACGGCTTCCTGACTCGGAAAAAATGCGCCTTCTGTCGACGACTGGCTGCTGCTTCAGATGCATCACAACAGACTTACGACGTAAGGTGAGCTGCTCACATTGTCATTGAAGACGCGCTTCTTTGATGTGCTCTGGAAATGCTAATAAAGCGTCTCAAATAATGACCCCATCAGAACACGCAACAAGCAGTACCTTCATGTGTGATGAGTCAGATAGCAATATGAGTCTTGACGCAATACTATTGCAAACCTTCAGAGGATGGACGAAAGGCGCAAAAGGTATCTGCTGTATAAGAGGCATCATGGATAATGGTAGCCAGTGCAGCTGCATTGAAGAATACGTTTTTAGGAAATTGAACTTGAAGGAGTCAGGAGAAATCAGCATCACCGTCAATGTGTTTGGAAGCAAACATGTTCGAAGTGCGCGTCGGGCACTAGTTGAACAAACTTTACAAAGCCAGTATGATCATATATACAATTTCAATGAAGCAATTGAAATAAAGTACATCTGTGAAGTTGTTGCTGAAGTAAAGTGCCTAGAATATACTTACTAGTGTTCCAATCGCACGCGTCGTGGTGGCACTGAGAAGGATGCCTTCCACCGGCGGCCACCAGATCGCAATGGGCTCTCCCAGCCCTCTTAGAACTGTAGAACGCTGGTTTGGAGGCGATGCGTATTAAAAGTAATAGTTTTTCGTTGCACTTATAAAAACCAACGTACAACCCGTTATCATTATTACGGCACACAATATCGAATGTTTGACAACAACGTTACCAATGAGTAAATGAATGCGCGTGGTTTCCGAGGGGAAATGTCAACTTTATTAAAGTTCAACAAAATTCAACAGCGAAACACGCGGCATTTGGTTGATTTAATTATGGCACATTATTTACTTATTATAAGTCGAATTTTCTATTGGTCAAAGGTAGGATCCGTTCTTTGCATGAACTTTATTCTCCAATGATGTTGATGCTAGCTGAACTTATTAAACGTAAATAGCTTAATTTCATAATTAATATGGTCTGAGTGCTACAGCAAAGATCAATTTTTTTCAATGCGAAGCATTTCTTAGCGAACTTCGGTGACTTTGAGCGTATCTATCTATCTATCAAGCCGCCTATGACTCTTAGCTCTCCTGGCCGTATCGATAATGGTGTGGATACCAAACTTGGTATGGCATGACATGACTGCATGAAGAACATATTTGACTAGTTTTACCATGAAAATTATAGCATGTATGTAATGAATGTGATGATTTACATTCCACGGTCCTGCAGATCTTGCGGTGGTTCCGTTCACATGGCATTCTGAAAAACTGGCATGGTGTGGCATTATTACACGGTGAACACAAGTTACATACCCTAACATGAAAATTATGACATGCGTGTCATATAACAAAATGACTACATGCCACGCTCATAATGCGCTCGCGGCTGTTTACATATGCCAAATTCGGTATCACTGTACGTGAATAGATGACGAAAGTAATGAACTGGTGCAAACATGATAATCAATAGATGCGTGTCATGTAACAACATTACTACTTGCTACGCTCATAATGCACTACCGGCCGTTTCGCAAGCTTCACATGTACCAATCTCGGTATTACGCGACACGAATGAACGACATACGGAAATGACACATCCAAACATGATAATCACGACATTCGTGTCATGCAACAACATGACTACATGCCGCACTGGTGATGTGCTCACGGCTGTTTCGCTAGCTTCACATATTCCAAATTTGGTATTACGGGGCGCCAATGGATGACGAAGGCATGTGGCTAGTACAAACATGATAATCATGAGATGCGTGTCATGTGAGAGCACGACTACATGCCACAGTCAAGGCGCCAATACATTTCGACGTGACGCGGTGTGCGTGCTCACCGGCGTTCAATTCGCCGCGTCACACCGGCGTTGCCACGCCAGGCACCGGTCCTTCCATATACTCGCAGGCGCGCGCCACGCTGTGTTTCTTTGACGCATGTGCGTTTCAGCACGTCCGGCGTCCCTCCGTCATGAAAAGGGGAGACGCAGTGTTGTCTGGGTAAAGCATTGCCACGAAATGCAACATGACCTATTTCGCGCCAGTTGCCGTCGGGCCGCACCAACGGACGCTGGTTGCGCCTGCCGTCAGATTATAGAATGCTCCCGTTTTGCTTACGTAGTGTCGCTGTGTCCAGCGTGTGAGCGCGTCAACGCTACATTGAAGTATATTGGGCCCTTCATGATGCACTCGCGGCCATTTTGCTAGCTCCACATATACCAAATTAGGTGTTCCGTGACGTCAATGAATTAGAAAATATATGAATGGTGCAAACATCATAATTCTGACATGCGTGTCATGTATGAACATGACAACATACCACACTCACATGCATGCTCGCGGCCGTTTTCGCTCGCTCCACCTAAACTATATTCGGTATCACGTGACTGAATAGATGACGAAGCTAAACGACACATCCAAACGTGATAATCATGACACGGAAGTGATGTACGGCATCATTTACCTCCACCTAATAACGTTGTGCTGATTTTGAAGTCATATATCAACATTTACCATTCGTGCTTCACATATCGTCGATTACCACTGTACGTAGGATCTGCCCATTTTTTTTCATTGTTGAGGATTTTGGACACATTCATTGAAACACCCGGTATCCATGCCGACATTCTCGAGTGGTGTAAGAAAAATAATGGATATTAACGAAACAGCATTAAAGGCTCATTTTGTAGAATTGCCGGTGTTGCCGACGCTGGTTTAGGCGAGAAATAATTTTGGCCGCAGAATAAATCGAGAGTTGCAAATAAAATGAAGGGTACAAATTTTGAGCGAGCTTTTCACGGGAAATTTTGCTGATGACACCATCGACTGTAATTTTGAAGGAGCGCTAAATGTAGCAAATACTAAAATGTTTTTGACTAACGACAGCTGGAGCAGTTAGTCTTCGATCCTTTCACTTTATGTATTTATCCTACTCGGCTCAGCATTCTGAGTATACTCCATTAGAATATTGTAGTTCAATGTAGTTTTGGGTCGGCAGGGCCATTGAATAATAAGACGCGCTCGTTGTTAGAGCAGTATCCACTCACACAATATGCGCCTCCTTTTTTGCAACGACATTGCGGTTTCGTGAAGGGACACATGCGTTAACAATGCGCACAGAAAAGAAACACGGCAAAGACATGCTGGAGGCATGCACTATGTGCGCAACAGCAGAAATGCCCCTCAACTACACCGCAACAGACTGGGTTAACGAACGCACATCCAAAGTGCATCCAAAGCGCAAGCGACGCACGTTCTCGGTGTGCCCCACCGCTCGGATAGCACGGTCCCCAAGGGTGTCACCGCCTGGTGGCCTCCGGAGGAAGGCATCATCGGCAGTGCAAGCGTTCCCCATTGGGAGCGCTCGGCGGTCGGCACACTAGTACGTATATTCTAGGCACTATGGCTGAAGTACCCGAAGACAACTAATTCATCAATCAGTTAAGAAATCATCGTCATCATTTACCTGATGCACTTTGCTTTTGGCATTCACCCACGAAGAAATCATTAGCTTAATCATTGGCTCCGACCAAGTTTAAAAGATTTTTGGAAGAGAAGTCACTTAGCATAAAGATCACAAAAGTCTTCTTTCCATTCAAGCTGCGCAGAATTGCACAGTATAAAGACGCTTAAACGATGCAACCATTCTTCCACTCGCAAACACAAACTTTTGTGTGCTATGGACAAGTACCTGCATGAGCGACGGCCTAATGCAGAAAGGTTGCAGCTCTAATCGCTAAGAACGTTGCGCAACTTTTTCTCGTGATATGTCTGGTTTTTTTTTTCATGGCATGGAAGTCATGCACAGCCTGAATTCCGTTCACCTCGCAACAATGTGCTCATTTTGAAGGGATATATCAACCTTCCTCATTCGAGCTTCGCATATTACCGATTCCCACAGTACGTGAGACCTACGAATTTTTTTTTGTCTTGTAACACGTCCGGGTTTTATACATCTTAATTTTTAAGGCACATTATTCTTCACCATTTTAAAAAGGCCACTAAACTCAGGTTTGCTGAAAGACACATGTCAGTAAATTTTTTTCTCGCTTCCATTGCAGCCTATACATGCTCGTCGTACGAAGACATTATGGAAGACTTCTGGACAAGCCTGTCCTGAATTCCGGCTCGTGAGAAAGCTGACTGCTGGTGTAGAGAAGCAGTGCATGGCTTCTGTTTAGTGTCGAAAGAGAACTGCACACGGCCACCCGGTAGGTGAATTCAAGGAGCACGCAGAGTCAGCGTGTTCAAAAGTAAGCTTTTTCTTTTTCCTTAAAAAAGTGAGTGCTGAAAGTTATGTAGGTAAAAGTCACCTTTGCAGATAGATATGTATCCAGGTGGACGCAATGTCAGACAAAAGTTATCACTGTCAGCGGTGCGGTTGAGTGAGATTCAATATTGAACTCATTAGTGACCACAGCAAGGGGCCATGCATGCATAAATATTCAAGCCAGTCACATTTTACATAACTTCACTTGTAGGAGCTTTAGCATGCCTGTGCTCAGATATACTGCAGCAGAGTTCAGTTGCGGCTTGCATGATATTGTTCGAAGAACAATGAGAACTAGTACAGAGTCCCTGATGTGATGCATATTTTCTGACCATGGGTCGATGGCATGGGTAAACATTAAACTGGTTACCGTTTTACTATTGGCTGGTGATAGCAACAACTGACTGCTGGTCACATGAGGAAGTAACAATTTGCTCATTCTCACTGCATTGCACGCGTAATCATCAAAAGCGAAATTGACCTTTGGAACGGGATATCCAGGGGCATAAACTTGCTCAAAAAATTTTTCAAGTGGGACTGTGTAGAAAACGACTGCCTCCAACTTTTGAATGCAGACATACCCACTTACATCAGTTACGAAAATTGCATTATTTTTAATTGATTGGGCAGCTCACAGTATTATTTCTTTCTGTCCTCCTGGCCACAGCTTATCCGCAAACGTGTTTTTCGTTGTTTTTGGGGCTGAATAATATTTTAACTACAACGCACATCTCTGAACATGTAAGATCTACTTACTAAGGTTTTTAATGCCAATTATGTTTTTTCACGATCTAGTGAATGATTTGCCCTCATGACTCGCATGTCATGTTTTGATGTGCAAATAGTCATGCTAAGATAAAACTTTTTGTTGTGGTAAAAAGCTAGCACAACAATCATTTTTTTCACTGCGGCATGTTTTATAATAATACGTTTTTTTAACCTTAGCTATTTCATTGTCTTCGGCAAGTTCATTTCATAAGTGCAAAGAATAAGTGATTTCCTATTGTCATACTTTAGGATAACCAAGTTTGCCAATACCTAACCATGCGTAATATGTCACAGCTATACATATCTATGCTTAACATCGTTAATAACTGGTGAAAGGCATTATAAAATACCGTAACTTGAGCCTATACAAGGATTGCGGGGGTGAATGATGACGTTTTTTGAACTGGATAGTGATATCTCCTTGCTTTGTTTTGTGTCAAGTGTAAAAAGAATATTATTTGCAGAGTTTACCATGTTATTGAGAATAATCATCTTAACAAGTTTAACGTGTTAAGATGACAATAAGGTTATTAGAGCGCCATAGTGGAGGACTAAGAAAGTCTGACCATCTGGGGTTCTTTATTTGCACCAGTGTCTAAGCATAGAGGGCTCGAGCAGTTCTTCCTCGGTCAAAATAGCAGGGAACACAACCGGGGTTCGATTCCATGGTCTTCAGTTCAGCATTCAAGGGCTACGTGAGCTGTCTACTGATTGTGGGCTGTAGTCTTGCATCCAATGATGCCGGCTAAGTATTGCTAGATTTATATGTAAAGTTTAACGTCGCAAAACCACTGTATGATTATGAGAAATGCCGTAGTGGAGGGCTCCGGAAGTTTTGACCACCTGGGATTATTTAACATGCACCCAAATCTGAGCACACGGGCCTTGAACATTTCCGCCTCCATCGGAAATGCAGCCGCCGAAACAGGGATTCGATCCCGCGACCTGCATGTCAGCAGTCGAGTACCTTAGCCACTGGACCACTGTGGCGGAGCTGCCGGCTATGTATTGCAGTTTAGTGCCAACTAGACGTTTCTACTAGTGCACTGATGTTGTGTTTGTCAGATTTCTTGTTTACTGCAATACTTTTTTTGTTTTAGCATGCGTGTATTTTTGAGCAGCTCTGAGAAGTGTTTGCTGATGTTGTTATTGACATTTAAAGTCAATAACAACATTGTGTTTTCTGAGTTGTGAAGTTATGATGGTTCCTTTTTCAAACTCCGTAAGGCTGCATACATTTTTATTAGCCTATAAAGCGCAACCTGTCACTGTCATTAACTTCGCATATCGTAGAAGACAAGGCTAATGTGGGTATGTAGAGCTTCTCTAATTAGCCTATAGTGTTTCAAATGCCTTGAAAATTGTCTCTTAATCAGAAAATACTGTCGTGATCAGTGTGATTTTGAGCAATCAATGTAGTCTCTCTTACCTTGAAAAACGCTGAAAAATTAAGTTTTTTGAAGTGGTAATGTTGTGTTCGAGCTTCGAGGGATAAAGACTGATCTGTCAATCTTAGTTTTCTTCAGCCACTCACAGTTGTATATTTGAATATCATCTGTAAACGTTCGAATACCATCTGTAAATGCTCTAAGCTGTAGTATAATTGATAACAAATCATTAATTTGCAATTTTGTATGTACGTCTATGCAGACCTCAATTACAGCAGCCGCATTATGCCGCACCATGAGAACGGTGACGCGGGCCTAACATCACGTTTCCATTAAAAGTGACTACTTATAAGACACTCACAGAACGAAGATGTTGAAACAACATAAAAACGACGACCCAATCTCAACAGGTGGGATATATACAGGATGGTCACAGATGGGACACATTCAAGACCGTTACTTTGAGGCGACATGAAACTGGCGGCCAAATCACAACAGTTGGGAAACATACATGTTGCATCCTCACGTTGCATCTGGTAACCATACCGTACACTAACAGGACGTTGCCATTTGCTTAAGAGGAGTAGGCGAGTGTTTATTGTGCCTCATTTCTCCAGGGGGACGATGGAATGAATGCTACAGCAACAAAGTGTAATGTCACTCGAGAAACGGCAAGCAGTTCGAAACTTGCAGCGTGCACCTCAAGCAGAAAGCACACTAAATATCAGCATACTATAGACGTATCTCCCTCTGGGCAAGCGGGGTTCGAGTCCTTCACTAAGAGAAGCTAGGGGGGTTAGACCCCCCCGCACTTTCGACGGTGGTTACTGTGGCTGCCGTGCCAGAAAACAAACAACAGCAGCAAACTTTTCCTTCACTGTTTTAATCGCCTCAATATATAAAAAACTGTCTTACACATCTGCACTAAAATATTCTTTATATACTTTTTGTGATGAGGGCCATTTATGCCACGCATTCACGCCGTGTGTTTTAGCATTGCGGAGAAGGCTATTGATAAGCAGGGGCTCTAAATTATTACATCAATGGTTCGTGTTGTTTCCAGCTGTTCTTGACCTGAAATTTAAATAATTGATCCTTCAATTGCGGCTCGTACGAGAAAACGCAGTATGGACTGATCAAACAACTTCCTACATCGGTAAAATTATTTTGTTCCACTCATAAGTAATAGCATCAATGCTGTTCTGCCGTAGCAACCATGAGCGTGTGAGTGCGACTAAGAAATGTATATTTAAAGATTCATTTTTTATAGACACAATACCAATTAAAATTAACAGACAATCTTGCAGGCGAAAGTATAGCGAACGTTTTAAGCAGTTATCATAACTTAAAAGTGAAGAAAGAGAAGTAGACAAATAGACAACCTGCCGACCTTCTGCGAGACAAATTGCGACCTTCTAGTAACACGTCCTATACTCTACTACCGAAGCTACTATGACGGCCATCGTCTCGTTAACCTAATGCATTGTAAAAAGTAATGGACGTAAAGGGGGCTCAAGGTTACTCCTTCAGAAGAGTAAGTGAACCGCTAAACACATTGCACTATTTCGAAAGTAACTGTGACGGGAGGAACCATTACTGTCATTTGCAGTTGCTGCCTTAGGAAGTAACTGACAGGAGAATCCTATGTTCTGCCGATACTCCCACGGGAGTAATGGTTACTTTTTCTCAATAATGGCAGAAGTGGTAAAGGATAGTTTTTATTACTGCCACGGAAGTAACAGTTACTCTCTGCAAGTACACACTAAACCAATTCGGACCCTAAAGGGTGTAAAGGAGCTTGCCGCCAGACGAGCACCCTTTGCTCCCTATTGGGTGTTCCAAAAAGAGTGCTGAAAAAGGGTGCAGAGCTCAGCACTCTTAAGAAAAGGGTGCAGAGCAAAAATTTTAAAAGGTGTAATGAGTGCACCCTTTAAAAAAGGTGCTGTGATGGCATAACACCCTTTCGAATGGGTGCTGGAAGGGTGCTCCACATCGACGTACCAGTGGGCCAAATCTAGGATTGATGCTGGAGATGGCTAGAAAATTCAAAATTCTCTATACTCTGTAGACCATGCTGTGTGTCAGGCCACATACGGTTTGTTAATACTTGAATGCATGTACTATGTCGTCCATCCCACCCTGAACAGGTACACCATGCACACGGCCGGCCCTCCACCAAGTGCCTTCCGCAGGCACCTATGAAACTAGCACTGAAATACAGTGGCAGCTCTAGGAGGGACTTTCGCATCATCGTCTTTTAAAACACAGTGGCTCTGCAGTGAAGCTGCTGGTAAGTTGGCTGCAGTGTTTCGCTTTCTCTATGTGTAGGCAAATAGAGAATCCGGCACTGTTATCGAGAAGTATTGCAGTTGTGCCTTACCCTGTGCAGGTGCTGCTCCTGGGGTTTTTGTTTTTTGTTGCTCTAGATAGAACAAGCCGAACTTACTGCACTTCATAAGAACAGTGCCGAATTTTAGATAAGCTTGTACTGTTGCAAGAGCAAAGCTGGCTTAACTGCAAAGGAAATGTGATTTGGCGAAGCCACCGTTCTCCAGCAGTCAACAAAGTGGAGGCCCCACTTACAGCTGTCTGTACGTTTGTGTACTAGTTACCAAAGTGCCCTCGAGAAGCGCTCAGCAGAGTGCCGGATGCATACTGCAATGTTCAAGGTGGAAGTAGACAATATATAAATATATACCTTAAAGCAAGCTATATTGAATAAATATGTGTGTTTCAATAATCATGAAATTAATCCCAGAGTGCGTATATGGCCTGTGCTACCAATTTTCGGTCCAGAATGAATGTAATCTATTCAAGGCCCCTTCCTGCACACATGCATGCGCAATTTATGGATGCTTGGTCACCATACAGACATGCACACCTGCAAATGAAAAATTCATAAGTTTCGAATACTGGTGATTATTTCAAAAGCCATATACTCACTTTGAAAGACACGCAGATAATATGCACTAAATACAGAACCTTACCACATTGCGCTTTTTTAAATTATGTGTAGCAGACGTGAGCTTTTATGCATGTGAGAATGCAAGATATTAGGCCCCAACAAAAATTTATGGCAAATAAATTAACATGATGCAAATAGTCACTATTTTATTGTACACAGCATACAGCGCAAAAAGATTGACAATAGTAAACATAATCTATGACCTACTGCACCGATTTTAATGGTGAGATCTGTGTGCGTGAGGATCAATCTTCTGTTTTTCTAATATTTTTCTTATGACGAGACATCTTTTTTGTGACGAGACTTCTTTTTAAACTTATAACATTTTGACTTCCCTCCTTGCATAGTGTGTAACAAATAAATTATTTAGAACAACAAAATATAAGTTACAGGCACCAGCAGTCCAAAGGCGCTTATTGAGGGAGTTGCCAGGGCCCACACAATTGACAAAGAAAATGGATAGGAAAGTAGGTGTGTGGTAAAACAAGTGGGCTTATATAACATACTTTGGTCATCATGCTAAAAGCCTTGACTACAAACTTGCTCAAGGCCTATTTACAGCTCTCCCTTTATATATGTTTTGTGTTTCTAAACCTGTACGTTACAAAATCACAAATATTGACAAGGTAATACAAGTGGTGTTGGATTAACATAATGTGATGATCATTCAAACACTTGCACAATCCATCTTCAGCTGCCCAGGCGATTTTGATTCCTTTGACAGAAGTGCGGTCAGGGCGCTCTTTCTCTACAGCACATCCGCACCCGGAAGCCTAAAATAAAGACAGAAGTAATCACCAAGAGTTTCACAACTGTCCAAAGACAAAGACAGACTGTCCAAGATACAATATGCTTTGTCATGCTGGAGTGTTCTTAGTTCTGTGTGAGTAGATGTCAGCATCACAATCCGCTGTGTTTTCAACGGGAAGCATGCTTGTTGGGCGTCCCCCAGGCAAAAAGCTGTGTAAACAACTTGACAGTACCTGGGGGCCTACACACGGTAGCACATACGACAGATTTCACATACAAAAACAAACAGCATAGTAGAAAGGAAATATATAAGAAACATCTGAGCAATGATTCAGCATGATGCACACGTGAAACATTAGTTAGGTTTGAGTAAAAAAGATATTCATCAAGTAATTGCGCACATCCGATTTGAACAAACCGAATAAGGCACTGAAGTTAATTAGGGTTTTCAAATAGTTGTAAAGTGCCAATAAGCAATAGTCTAGTCTAGCTCTACTAGAGTGTGTCATGTATGTAGTACTAGTATTTGCCTGTTAGATATGCTGTAGTCATGAATATATTCAGTTTTCCTAATACCTAAAACTTAGTATGTTGCAGTCCAGCTGTTCATGTTCAATAAATAATTGTTTATGGTAGCATTTAGGTTACAAAATTGATGCTAAAAATTTGGCAGCTTCCACATACCTTGGTAATCGATGTTATGCGAAACACGCGGATGCAAGGTGAATGTATTTTAATTTTTTTAGTGATCTTATGAAGTGGAACTCAACATATGTACAAATTCTCGCACACACATACGTTAAACAGCTGCATATGTTTCATTTGTTATAGGGAGATGTTACACTCATGACAACATTATCAGTTATTTGCAGCGTCGTAACGATGCCAACAGAAACATGGATATTAGCCACACTAGAAGTGGTTGGCTGGTATGAAGTATTGGTGTTTGCGCTGGGACTCGCGAGGATGGTAGCCCTCAACACTGCTACACAAATACTTCACAGGATGGTGCCTGACTACAATTGACTTTGATTCGACCTCACGGCTGCATCATAAGAGTGCATATGTAATAGTTATAAAATTTGATAGCCAGTACTGCAACGACAATTGATGTTACACAAACATTCGAGACTATTTGGAAAGTATAAGTGAGACCGGGCATGGCTCTGTGGTAGAATACTTATTTGTCAAGCAGAATACTAGGTTTCGATTCCTGCTGGGACACTTAACTTTATTCTTTGCATTAATTCGGTCAATGCGGCCTATGTCAGCTTTTTAACACGATAGTGTTGAAGAGCTCGTGTCGCAGAAAACCCGCCGCCGGCGTCTGCCCCGTTGGTTGTGAGCGAAAAATCGTCTGTGCATCTGTGACCAAAAAATCAAGTTACCTACTTTCTAGAAGCTCAAAACATTCCTACTCATGACCCAATGAAGGCATGCTAATTGCTGCAAAACAAAACCCCCAAGTCGTACTACTAGACACTCAACACAGGGCTTAACACACGGAAGTCTCTTGACATCGGCCAAAAATTAACTTATAATGTGCAGCGCTATTCCTCTTCCCCGTTTCATGACCCACAAAATGCCACGATAATTGTACCCTGGCATTTTTGATGGGCTATATTGCACAAAAAATACAAGGATTATGTCAAAAGAATGGCATCAAATTTTACCGACATGTCATCGAAATAGAGACACAGGCTACTAGTCTTATTTGTAATGCTAAGAGCATTTAAGGTAAACGCGTTGAATATAGCTGGTGGCCTTTTTTACTATCCAGGTATCAATTTTTCACTATCTAGGTATCAAAATTCTGCCATGTCAGTCATAGTTTATCGACATAGCGAGCTCAAGAAAAGTGTGGCTCGGGAGGCATCAACACAGCGTTTTGCCAGATCTTCTAAGAAGGCAGTCCTGAATATTGCTAATGTTTCCATTTTTTGCAATAAATGTCGTGCCTTGCATCCAAACGAACCTCCATCCTACTTGTTTTTTTTGCATTCGTGCTCTCACTAACTACTTACCTTGTCTTGTCAAGTGTTCGTTGACATAAATAGGTTACTTAATCTCAAACGAAAGGCCACTGTAGACAGACTTAGGTTTTTTGTCTTATCCATAACATTTCATTTGTGACATCGGGCACAATGTACTACTATTTTTTTTAAACTAGGCTTGTTTGTTCCTACTCTGTCTGTAGTGTAAATATCATCACGAGTAATGGTTTTTCCATCATCGCACAAATGTTTCAGACAGTGTCAAAAGGAAACCCTCATCTGGGACGAATTTGATGTCAGATAGTTCAACCTTGAATACAGTGTAAATTCTTCAATCTTCATCTGAAGTTGCTTATTCTCACCTGGCATTTTTTTTGCCTCTTTCAAGGTGCGACAGGCTCTTCATGCAAAGCCTTTATTTCTAAAGAGAGCGCGTTGACACTGTCACCAGCTTCGTTCCCCACTACTTGAAGGACCAAAGTTCAGCATGAATTTTGTGCTTGAAATCCTCTGCTTACCTTGACAAACAATTCACATGAAACATTAGTACTCTTGCTTGGCAGGAATGCATGCAGTTATGCTAACACAGTTAAAGCAATAAATAGGTGTCTCACCTGTGCAAAAGCGATTTTGGCAAGCACTGTGAAGACCACACACACTGCTGCGAAACTGAGGGGAATATGGAGAGCATTTAAGTACGCAGCGTCCAGTAGCTTGGTGAGGCACAGCGCATGAGCAGGGTGAACAGAGCTGATACTTGGAACAATGCTTCAGAGTTTCCTGGTGCTTGGACTCCAAGACCTTGTCAGGAACTTTCCTTGAGCAGCCTCACTCACACGAAATGACAGACCGTGCCGAAGAATTTCTGCACCAGTGCAAAAATTATTTTGGTGAGGTTTGTCTAGACTGCATGCACTGCTTGCCAACTTGCAGTGAATGGCTAGAAACGCATGGCCAACATATATTTTCTGGCACGCAACTGATAAATACAAAAAGGGCATGCCGCAGTATAAATAGAACGAAAAACCTTCTGTTGCATAGTTTTTCATTTCGATTTCAAACATGTGAATTTTCATTCACCTTTATAGCTCACTCATGCATGAGGATGAAGTTAGAACTCTTAGACGAAGACACCCCCTTTTAGCTGTATCAACTGCGTGTAATTAAGAGATAAGCATGCGTGAGTAATGTTGTTGCCTGCGATCAATAAATTATGTTCTTGAAGCTGGCCAAATATATGCACGAGGGCATCCATAGAGGCACATTTGCATTTCTGTAGTTATGATACCCATGTGATGTGTTTGTTAGGTAAATGCCACGAAACATGCACCATATGAATATTTTATTGCGTAAAATTGCAATACCACTGCATATACATGTCACTATGCGCATATACATCCACTGCAGATAAAACATAAAATTAAAGGAACACTGACACATGAATTTTTTACCAAAGTAGTGGAGGGCTCCAGAAATTTCGACCACCTGGGGTTCCTTAACGTGCACCCGAATCTGAGCACACAGGCCTACAGCATTTTCACCTCCATCAAAAAAGCAGCCACCGAAGCCGGGATTTCATCCTGCGACCTTCGGGTCAGAAACCGAGTACCTTAGCGACTAGATCACTGCGACAGTACTTTAATGTCCCTGTTCCCCCGTGTAGGGTGGCAGACCGGCTTTGCTGGTCTGGCTAACCCCCCTGTCTTTCCTTCTCTCCCATTCCTTCTCATGAGTTCAACTAATGGAGCTTCCTTCAAGCGGCTAACATTGTGACGTTTATAATTTGCCTGAAATTGAGTTCACTAAATGAATATTGTGTGTTGCTTCATTGAGATCATTGATCTAAATTGTTCTGGTTGGCTAAAAAGGCACTTCTCCTCACTTCTCATCAAACAGCACAAGCTGTCTAATGACTGTAGGGGGAAAAGTGGAAACGCTTTTGGTGGAAAAGTGGAAAACAGACGCCGTAGTGGGGGACTTCGGAAATTTTGACCACCTGGGGTTCTCTAACGTGCACCCAAATCTGAGCACACGGGCCTACAACTTTTGCGCCTCCATCGGAAACGCAGCCGCTGGGATTTGAGCCCGCGACCTGCGGGTCAGCAGCCGAGTACTTTAGGCACTAGACCACCATGGCGGGGCTGTGTTTTGAGCAATAAATTAGGTATTCATACACTGCACATACCACAGGTCACTTGTAAATCTGCAGCGAGGACATAAAGAATTTATTATATCAGATATAGCGTTACACTTGTTTTCGAAAATATCAATGGAAGTTGTGGAGTTGTGTCATTTGAAGTTTTAACCCCAAAACGGGGTGCAGCGCCCACAATTCTTAAAAACTAAATCAATGCAATGATAGTTGAATAGGGGGGAACAAGCAGTACCGCCAAAATTTCACTCGAACGAGTGAACTATATACTGCTCAACCTAGCGCTTGCACAGCTAAGGTACGGCTATTCGGCCACTCATAGAGAAAATGCATTGACCCAGGCGTAATTGCACGTTTTGAGAATCGCACCTACAGCACGCTGTGTCAAGTTTACGCACACTTAATTGAGCTGAGTATCATGGTAATTTATTATTATACATGCCGGGTGGATGCAAACACATTTGGTCACACAGGAAAACACATCTACCTTATAGTAGTCACACACATTTAATGATCATGTAGCTGTTGAAAAAAGGGCGCGTAATATATAAGACTTTCTTCAGATCCTTCTTTAGCACAGAAAACGAACAGGGCCGCGTAAATACCAACGCGGACACCACGTAAATTTTCTCCATTCTTCTAAATTAAATACGCAACGATCTAATTCAACGCGAATCACCGGAATGCTCCAACGCACGCGACACACAGACGACGCTTACCGCTTACAGGCGCAGTCCCCGAACGGCGTCCAATGGCATTGCAAAAATATAGTGATTCATAGCGTGCAGAGCATCGCCTGCCAAATCACAGCCGCACAGCGCACATTGCTTTAACCCCCCTCCCCACTGAAAAAATTCGTCCGCGCGTAACGTCCCTGAGCTTAGACTTGAGCCTAATGAAATTAGACACGCCTACAGGCTCGCTACGTTAATAAAAACTCACTTATCATCTACTAGCTGGGAAAACCTCAGTTCACAACGTTGCTATACTATATCGCTCCCGGTGTTAACCGTGGGAGGAGCCGACGACCCGAGCGGAAGCACAGCAGCCTGGATCGGGCGCGCAGCGGCCTTGGCCGGAGAAGCAAAAAACAAAGCATCTACAGTAGAAACATCCGCCTACCTTTTTAGTTTGGCGAGCACTCGACGGTACGAAACAGCCGGTCCTCTCTTGAGTATGGTGCATCTTCGTAACTAGTGGCACCGACAGAACACAAAAGACAGCGCAAGCACACTTTGAACAACATAAAAAATCGACTTAGAATGCTCTGCGCACGGCCGCTGTGGCCTCCAGAAAGATTTCGCCATTTCTGTCTTTCTGACGCCACCGATCCGCATTAGCGTACATAATCTTTTATATGGTAAGTAAATAGATTGTTTCAGCTTAAAATCATAGTACAAAGTAGTAAAAATAGGAGATGCGCCAGTGTGTATTGCAGTGGATATTTCTTAGCTTTGGAAAAGAAAAAAAACAACGCGTATTCGCGCGAAATTTGAAATGTCAAAGAGCGCACGAAATTTGAAACATTTGCTTGCTTTTGTATTTCTTATACCGATACATTGTTAACATCTGTACATTGGTTGAGTGGTTAAGCTGGCTGTTCAAAACAGTGTTAAAATGGTTGTAGATTACTACGAATTACAATCAGCAAGCAAAATCCGTCACAACAAAGTAAGCGTACTGGTTGGCAAACGTTATTTTAGTTGTCTTTAGTGAATTTTCTTTAGGAAAAGGTTTTAGTCAAGGTTCATTTTAACTTGCTTTGAAGAATATTTCTATGAACAAAAGCAAGAAAACGTTTTTTTAGTGTTATAATAATAGAACGTCAAAGTCCATAGCCCACCATAAAAATTGGTAACACGTGTCAACTGATACATTGTAAGGTTAACAAATATTTGCACAACACAAAAACTATTCTACCACGGTCTTTTTAGTTTGTATTTCTTTGCATTAACAAATGTATGATTTATATATACTGTCATGGACAAAGTTTTGTTTGCAATTTTAGGTGCAAACGAGGCTGAGAGCTCTATATGTGTAAGTCGCAATCCTGTTATAGCTCTACAAGCTGCGTACTCCGCCATTGGCTAGTGATCTTGTAGCGCATAGCTTGGTTAGCGCCGGCCGTGAGGCGACGGGAAAAAGGCAGCAAGAATGCCAGAACCAGTGCAGAACTTAAGTTCAGCCGGGCACTACCGCTATTCAGATATCCGTTACTGCGGTGGGGCTACTAATAAGACCATGGTGTCTAACCAGAAGACCTCTAAAAGCTGTTAGTTATGCTCTATGACCACGTTGCTCACAAAGTTTTGCCGGTGACTGTGCACCCTAATAGGTGCTCATCAGCACCCATTAGTTGTTGTATCCTTTTTGCACCCTAGTTTCCACCCTTTTGATGTGTGCACCCTTTTGGTTCCACTTGTAGGGTGCTGAGGCACGAATATGGTGCTCAAAGGGTGTGCTTAGGGTCTCGCCACCTTCTTGACCCCCTTAAGGGTCAGAATCGGTTTAGTGTGTACTCCTGATGATAGGACAGATCGTTTTTTTTCAACACTCCGAGGAAAGAGACGGTTCCTCTATATAAATATAAACTGTGGCTCAACCACTTATAAATAAGTGGTTGAGCGGCAGTTATCGGTTAACCTTTTATTCGGGGAGGCATGCCAGCCGTTGCACTGGGTTTGTCCGGCAAGCAGCGTTGCTTTGACGGCGTTCAGTCAGTGTCCGACCAGCTCAGCGCAGATTGTGGAAGCCATGTGCCCGCACGGTGACCCGCGAAGGACTGGGGCGACTGAGATTAATTTGCGGACTTGATTTCTTGTTAACCCAGGTGAAAGGAACCAACCCCCACGTGGGCGACAAACCAGTAGGGAAAAAAAGATCGTTGTGATGACCTCTTTATTGCCTCATGACGCTTTCGGCCTGTGCATGTCTGCGTCTCTTCCAGGACCAAGCGCGGTAGTAAAAGCTCTCCCGTTGGTTTAGCTGACGGCCAGACCGATTGCTGTTCGCGCGCCTAAGAGTCACCACAGAGACAAGGCGGCGTGGATTGGGAAACCATGCGATCACCAGCAACCTTTCATCACTGTCTGGATTGCATCTGGTAGCTCTAAAAATGAGGTGGCTTGCGACACGCGAAAGCCTGTCCTTCATCGTGGTAAACGGTTCCCGGCACGCCTTGGACTCTTTCCGCAGTAATCTTTTCAAACGAGCTCGTATGTGGTGCCACGGGTGGAGCGCGAACGGTTCCACTTGAAGGACACAGGGGACAGGCAGATTACTGTCCCGTCAGCAATAGGTGAGCGTGTTTGCAGCGATGTCCACATTATGGCCGCAAATCGTAGCACGCAAATCTTTAACTTCAGTTACATGTGCGCCCACAGAGCCCACCCTTGCCTCTATGGCAGCTGTTTAGTTTTATTGGAGTTGTATTTTGTTGTTCTGGTTTTTGAAGCGAAGGGCATAAGCCCTCACACGTGCACAAAAATATAATCCTTAAATACACTCTTCATTTTCTTGAAATAGGAATAGCACTCCCCTATCACAAGACAATCAGACGATGATTCGCCGACAGTTTTGTAAAGGTGGAGCATCAAAGAAATAAGAAGCAGCCCCAGTATTCCGCCAAGCGTTTTGAACTGGGCTTCATATGTTAATCACCATCACCTCTGCCAAATTCTGACGGTTTGCCCTACAGACTGTACCTTTCCGATGTTTTTTTCCTATAATTTGTGTGTCTGTAACTACGTGATATAATATGTGCAGTATGTGAATGTAAGGATTTTTCAGCTTTACTAAAATTTCTACAGTGTTCGCTTCCTCTTCAAGTGACCTGCAATTGAATCGTGGCCTATATTTCATAGTGGCACTACGTTACTTCCTCCCACTTTTCTACTCCACCTCGGCTAGTGTGTCTCGGGCGCCGATTGAGGAGAGTTGGTTTCACAACATCGACAGAACCTGAATTTTACTGGCGCAGTCGGACAGGTTTGGCTTGCGGTATCGAGTTGGAAGCAAAATTTGGGTGACACTACAGATGAAGAAAGTACAGATGAAAATGCCGATTTTAAATCAGTACAGTACCATCGGACACTTCAGCAAACCAAAAGACAACCATTTAATTTGCGCCTGCTTGATTGCTACAAGCAATGTTGTAGGAAATTGCATACTGCAATACAAGAAACAAAAAACACTATTATCAGAATGAAATCAATTGTGCTGGATAAGACGCAAAAGATTATGGTGGCTGATTAACTATTTTCTTAATAAAACCATTAGTACACCTATAGCCTCCATTATTCATGATGGTTCGGTGGTGTCAAACCCTCTAGACAATAGTAGTACATTTAATGACTACTTCTCCCCTATCTCTGTTCCGCCCAGTGTGCATGACTGTCCCAAACAACTGCAATTTTCGTTTCGCCCACGCGCCTCATCATCCAAGGAAGGGCGCTTTTGTGTTGGGAAGACGACATCCGGCTACTAACGACGCAGCAGCGGCGCCACCGCGTCTTCCCTACACATCTACCGAAAAGAAAGACATTAGTTTGAGGAAAACTAAAACACCTCGAGTGTGGACGGGACGTCCCGAAAGAGTTTTGATACCTTCGAAATTGGTAGTTGACCAGCAACCAGCATGAAGTGCGATCGTCGGTGTCGCGAGTCTCGCGTAGGCGACGAACTTGGAGTGGCCCGTGCGCCGTATCAGGACGGCTGCAGTACCGCTCACCCGCGTCGTCTACTAAGCTGGTGAAATCTTCAGCGGCACGCCGTCAACTCCCCAACGTGTACCAAGAGCTGGCCTGATCTGTATGAAACTTTTTATTGTGAATTTTTTCAACTGTCGTTTAAATATATACACCCAGCTTTTAATAACTGTAGTTGTGCGCGCTGCGACGCACGTAGACGTTCAGAAGCCCGCGCATGATGATCGTTCTGTAATTATTTCCTTGCATCTCTTTTTGATTTTCATCATGTTGTAATTTATTAACGTTCCGTGTTGTGGTTACTTGTACCTTCTCTAGCGTTCCTTTAGAACAAGGTTTGTGTCTGTTTCTTTTCATTCGCGTAATAGTGTTTTTCCTCAGTTGCTTTTCCTCAGTTTGTTCTGTATAATTTCCTCGCCATTGCTTTTGTTTTAATTAAATGCTTGTTAGTGTTTAAGGGAATGTCTGTGTCTTCTCAATGAGTACGTCGGTCAGGCTTATACATCACCACAAATGCAACCCCACACGGGTCGACCGACCTGCAAATAAATGCCAGATGTGCCACTTAGAGGCCTTTCAGGCGTCGCAAGGCGGAGCTTAAAGTGGAAGCCTACGAGTCGGCCGCACGTCGATGTTGGATCGGCGGGGTCTCACCCAAAGTGTTAAACATCTGGCGTCCACGAAAGAATTGGATGACCACGTGGTGATGTCTAAGAGACGGACGTAACTCTGAGGGTGGAGTATTAGCCGTCCTGCTATTGATTTGTTGGTCAGAAACTGTTGGTAGCAATGGACGACATGGAGTTTGACAGGCTTATAGAACAGGGCAAAGCCTTTAATTTTGTACGTAAGGAGTTATACTATTTGGCGAAAGAGAACGACAAAGACTTAAAGAGGAGTGCTATGCTGAACGCCATAGGCGCAGGCAACATATAGAATTTCTTAGGGAAGAAAAGATTAAGGATTCCAGACTCAGAATTCAAAAGGAGAAAGAGCGCTTCGGACTGTGTGCGACGTGGTCAGGTCTCAGCTTAGCCACTTGAACGCCCAGTAGCGTGACTGACCTTGGCCCCAACAAGCAGTCGTACCAGGGTCATGTTCACCTATTGCGCCAGAAATTTCAAAGTAGACGGCGCATGCTTTAAACCTGGAATGCAAGGCACGAAACGGGCAAAGAGCCCGTAGGTGCCGAACCACTGAGAGCCGGCCAAAATAACAGTACTGTTGAGGCGAACATCAGGTTCGCCAGTGAATCTAACGAGTTAGCTGCTGGAGGTCCAGTTGTGGCCACAAAGGCCTCTGAAGGCTACAGTGACGGCGGCGAGGTGCTGTGCCTGCAGAGTGTTGTTGATACAGAAATTCCATCTGTAATTGATTTGGCATAGTTATCCTGTATGTGTGTAGCCATGACAGCTAACTGTTAAGCTCGCAATACCTTCGGCCCGGCAGGTAAGGACACCTGTACAGACAGCGGGACACAGTTGTGTGCTGACGCACGCTGTGAGGTGGGCAATGTTGGGACAAGTACTTCTTCGACGTGCGCGCGGTACAGACCTGAGAAAGGCGCTTGTATTGATAAGCATTCAGTCGAGTTTCCCGCAAGTCAGGGTGTCCGCAAGTTGAAGAAAAATCACGGCTGTATAGGCTGCGTTCAGTGGAGGTTACGAGCGCGCTGGCACCGCCTTTCGCCACGCTGCGTAAACCATGGGCCGGCCTGGCGTGCAGCGGCGGAAACGCCAGCGGTGGTTCCATCGTCTTCAATCGGTGAAAACAGTGCCCGCGGCCTCGTGGTAGTGCCTCAATTTGTTGGTCCCATGGCTAGTGAATGTAGTACCGGTACCGCCGGTACTTCGAGAAGAACAAAAGCCAACAAGCGCTTCTACTGCTGCGTCAAAGACTGCCACAGCCGTGAAGGACAGCCTGGCATTCGATTGTACCATTTGCCTTGCCAGCCATGGGAGAAAGAACGACGGAGAAAATGTATTGTTGCCGTTCGGCGAGTGAAGTAATTGCCTGTAGCATCTGCATCTGTGTAACTAGTACCAAGTTATGTTTCGGTTACCTTTGCTGCCGTTGGTTATCAACACAAGAGCACACTGGACACTACGAACGCGCGTCCTAGTAAGCGTGCGGACTGGTTCCAGAAGTGTATATAAGGATTGCAAAAAATAAAGGAACTGCGACATTCGCCTCTTACCTTGATATTAAACGTTTTTCTACCGACAGACATTTTTTTATTATTAGACGTCAATGACAGTGATATCCAAATATATCAAATTAGGTCTCTTTTTAGCCAATCTAGATTTGTAATCAAGTCAAATAGAAAAACAGCCATTTTCTGCAAAAATAATGTTGCCGCTTTGACATATCTGAATATTTACAGAATATACATTTTACCAAGTCATTAAATCTAAGCAGTTGCGGTGGCGAAACGAACTTTGAGGTATTGCGGCCGTCATGCTTCCAGAATCGAGCAACATGAGTGAGCATCGTTGTATGAACAACATATTTACTTGACTTCGTAAGTGTGCTTACTTACTGCACATGTGTTATTTTTACGCACAGCGTAAGTCTAGCAAATATCTAAGCCGTTTTATAGTTGCTGCCAGTTCTGCTGCTCGCATCAGTCGGTTTTCCGGCGAAGTATCAGGAATTTCGCCACTCTGTAGTAATTACAAGAAACTGCATTCTGAAAAAATATAGGTTTGGTTTTTGAAACCAGGCAGTATGTTTGCAAAATATCTAGCTAATACTATCCTACTAAAGCTGCGCAAGTACCTTGTTGTTTATCTGCTTGCTGCTCTTTCTTTCTGTAAAAGCGTGCACAACAATCATTGTACGCTGACTAGCCTCTTTGTTTTCTCTTTTTCACTTAATGTTAATTTTTTTGATTCTGGGCTTTATGATTTCTTTTTTCCCTTACTAGCGCCTCCTGTCTTAATGCCTGTTTTCAGTGAGGCTGACAGTTCTGCTTGAATCCCAGTGATGCAGCAAGGGTATGATTAAAGCACTTCGTCAATGGTGAAAAGAGCAAGATTACCATGCACCAAGGCTACTACCATACCATTTTTTCAGATGCCTATAAGTCTTGTTTTGTCGATGCATAACAAACTTTGTCAAGATATGAACAGTAATTTCTAACAAAGTGGTGCTGGTGTGCAATTTTATTTACCGACATGTATGGTATGAGGACAGGAAAGCCTGCCAAAGGCTTTGTAATATTGCACGACATACGTGTGCTTAAATTCACATTTAATGCAATTTATTTTAGATGGATAAGGGGATCTGCTGCAAGACCGGCAAAGCATAAGAACCCAACGACTAACATTGATTTCGGTGACAGCGAGGATACTGCCCTCAGTACGACCTCCAGCGCTACGTCCAGTGCTTGTATAACTAGCATGGACCTGCTCTGCGTTGCCACTGCATTGGTGCAAGAGCAAACTGCAGACCAGGTATAGCATTATGAAGTTGCTGTTTATATTTACACTAAGTGATAGCTGTCCACTGTGTATGCTAACTGCATTCACCATACTTGTTAATGACAGTGTTGAAATATACTGCATCAGGGGGCAACATGACGGTACTTCATCATGGTAGTAGCCTTCATTGTGCCTAAGGGCTGTAGCTGTATCAGATGCTGAAAAGAATATTTATTGTTGTTGAAAGTATGAATGAATGCTGAAAATATTATTCAGTGTTGTTGAAACGTATTGATGAAGGCCAAAAATGTATTTATTGTTGTGGAAGTGTATGTATAATAGGAAATACCTAAAATTTGATATTTGATTGCATGCAAAATGAGGTGTAACCAATAAAGCAAGTCTTTCTACCCACAAACAAGATTTCCTTGTTCAGTGGTAGCAGCAAGACTGTCTGTCACGTGTGCACTAATGAAGGCGTGAATAAACACCCATATTACGCCATTTCAGGATAACTGACTTCAGCCCCAACACGATTATTGATCGCATCTTTGCATCCAGTCTCAAAGTGCTATGAGGTTTATCCAATATGTTAACCTTGTGGCGAAGCCTCCGAACTCTGAAATGGGTCGAACTCTTGAGTACCTTCTAGTGGGGCTACCCAACAAGGACGCCGCTCGTGCTGAGAGCCCGTGCTTGGATGTGACTGTCGCCATTGTATATTCTCGCTCGTTGCCGGCTAATAAATGCCTTAACAATTTGGTGGAGGTGCTGCGATCCCTGTCTATGCCTTTGGAGCTACGATCACGTACCCTGCCATCTACTGTGTACCACGACGCTTCTCAGCAAACGCCTCCTCCAATGCCACCCCTTGTCCCGGTGTCCCCAGAATCCGCGATCCACCCATCTTCACTGGCGCTGATGGCACTGACGTGGAGGACTGGCTCGTCATTTACGAGCGCGTGAGCGTCCCCAACAAACGGGACGAGGACGGCAAGCTGACCAACTTGGTATTCTACCTTACGGGTGTTGCCAGTTTGTGGTATAACAACCACGCGTCCGATTTTGCCACCTGGTCCGATTTTAAGACCGCAATCATAAACGTCTTCGGCCGCCCTGCTGTTCGCAAGCTGCAAGCCAAGCAGCGCTTACGTGAACGTGCTCAGGAGGCTGGTGAGTCATTCACCAGCTATATTGAAGATGTCCTGGACCTATGCAACAAATCTAATCCCACCATGTCCGAGTCTCACAAGATCCGAAACATCATGAAAGGCATTGACGGTGATGCCTTCACGATGCTGCTCGCCAAAAACCCCGGCACAGTGGCTGAGGTCATCACACTGTGCCAGAGCTACGAGGAGCTCCGCCGGCAGCGTTCGATGACCCGACGATCCCCACCACGAGCTGCAACTCTTGCTGGCTTGGAGGGCAGTTGTGACCAAGTGGCGTTGATGGCAGACCTAAAGTCCTTCATACGTGAGGAAATCGCGCGTCAGTTCTCGCTCCTGCCCTTTGCCCACCAACCGACTGTTCAACAATCGCCTACTACCCTTCTCCCTCCCATCCGTCGAGCGATTGAACAGGAAATAGCGGAGGTAATGCCTGCGTACCACCCCCCACAGCCTCCGGCTCCTGCGCTCCTGAGTTACGCGCAAGTGGTCGCCAGGCCGCCCCAAGTCGTTCCAGCACCCGCCCCTCCGACTTACGCCGAAGCTGCCGCTCGACCTCCGTCCTTTGCAGCGGGTGTGCCCGCTACGTATGTTGACGTAACCCCTCAGCCTCAGCTTCAGTCCACCATGCAGCCACCGTTCCGTCCATCAGCCCTTGCGACATGGGTGAGACCTACCCCGGTGAACAGATGGCACACACCCGACAACCGGCCCATCTGCTTTGCTTGTGGTTACGCCGGTCACGTGGCCCGTTATTGCCATCGCGTACAGCCGGCTCCGATTTCTTCACCTGTTGCTGGCCAACTCAACCGTCCTTATCGCTAAGAACCGCTGTCTATGCCACCTCGATCTCGCCCAGGTCCATCTCAAAGATCGCCGTCTCCACGACGTCATTCCCTGTCCCCCATGCGGCCAAGTGCGGCAGCTCATGAGCGGGAAAACTAGTCATCGCAGTCCCCGAGGCAAGGACTGCGACGCTATCGCAATGTGGAAGCCCTCAGAGCAGCCCCTTGAATGTCATTGACGTGCTTCTGGACGGTGTTTGTGCATCGGCTTTTATTGACACTGGAGCTGCCGTATCAGTTATGGACGAAAACCTCTGCCGCTTACTTCAAAAAGTGACGACGCCACTTTCTGGGTTATCCCTCCGTACTGCAAGTTTGCACCGCATTCATCCTACAGCAGAGTGCACAGCTCGCGTTGTCATCCAGGACGTTCTGTATGTCGCCCAGTTCATCATCATTCAGGCATGCTCTCATGACGTCATCCTGGGATGGGACTTTCTCTCCCGCCATGACGCCGTCATCCATTGTGCCGCCGCCAAAATTGAGCTCTCACCCTTCTCGCATTTGACGCCAGAATACAGTTCCCCGACACTGAGCAAGATTCTAACAAAAGACGATACAACAGTGCCTCCAAACTCGACGACGGCTGTGTCTGTCTACTGCGCTGGTCTCTCCGACACCATTGGACTTGTTTCGCCATCTGACCGCGCTTGCAGCAGAAAAGGGTTGCTAGTACCTTTCGCGACCGTGCAGGTCAACTACGGCAACACTGCTATTTTTGTAACCAACCCGTCCCCGTACGCTGTTACCTTGCTTCGAGGGGAATGTCTCGGCAGAGTGGAACCAGTCGACGACGCACAAGTCCTGGACGTACCCGATGACACGCGTGGTCCCAGGTCGTGTACCATCAATGCTCTTTCCACTTCTGATTCGTCATCTGCTTATGTATTTGGCCCCTCCATCGCTGACAACCTTATGGCCGTACAGCATTCCCAACTTCTGGACCTGTTGTAAGAATATCGTTCTTCTTTCGATGTCGGGCGAAGTTCTCTCGGTCGCACGTCCGTTGTTACGCATCGAATCGACGCTGGTGCCCATCCACCTTTACGGCAACGTCCATATCGCGTGTCGCCTGCTGAACGTCGAGTAATTAATGATCAGGTTGACGATATGCTCCGACGCGACGTTATTCGGCCCTTGGACAGTCTATGGGCGTCTCCTGTTGTTCTTGTTGCGAAGAAAGACGGTTCTGTGCGGTTCTGTGTGGACTGCAGACGGCTCAATAAGATCACTCGCAAGGATGTTCATGCACTGCCACGCATCGATGACGCGATTGACAGCCTTCATGAAGCCAATTTTTTTTCTTCTCTCGATCTGTGCTCAGCCATGGGTACTGGCAAGTACCCATGGCTGACGACGCTCGACCAAAGACCACCTTCGTCACGCCAGACGGCTTGTACGAGTCCAACGTCATGTCGTTTGGTCTATGTAATGCACCTGCGACCTTTGAGCGCATGATGGACATCGTTCTGCGCAACTTGAAATGGTACACGTGCTTGTGTTACTTCGACAATGTCATTGTCTTTGCTCCAGATTTCTCCACTCATCTCCAACGTCTGAAAGAAGTTTTCGCACGTGTGAGCAATGCCGGCTTGCAACTAAATCTGAAAAAGTGCTCCTTTGCAGCACGGCAACTCACCATACTGGGGTACGTCGTGTCCAAAGACGGCATTCTTCCTGATCCTGCCAAGCTTCAGGCCGCGGCCGAATTCCCCAAACCTGCATCTGTCAAAGAACTGCGTAGTTTCGTGGGCCTGTGCTCATACTTCCGACGCTTCATACGAAATTTCGCAACGATCATATCACCGCTGACGAAGCTCCTTGGAAGTAACGGGCCCTTCAATTCATGGTCATCCGAGTGCGACGACGCGTTCGCGAAGCTCCGCCGTTTGTTGACGTCGCATCCCATTCTACGCCACTACGACCCTACAGCCCCAACGGAGGTGCACACGGACGCCAGCGGTGTAGGCCTCGGCGCTGTCCTGTCGCAGCGAAAACCCGGATTCCCTGAATATGTCGTAGCATATGCAAGCCGTACGCTCACGAGAGCCGAGAAAAACTACACCGTCACGGAGAACGAGTGCCTGGCGATCGTCTGGGCTCTTATAAAGTTTCGACCTTATTTGTATGGTCGCCCATTCGATGTCGTCACCGACCATCATGCACTATGCTGGCTTTCATCATTGAAGGATCCCTCAGGCCGTCTCGCCCGTTGGGCTCTTCGCTTACAAGACTACGACATCCGCGTGCTGTACCGCAACGGACGCCAGCATGCTGACGCCTACGCCCTTTCGCACTCCCCTCTGCCTGAAGGTGATGTGCTCTGCTCAGTATCCTCGGCTGCTGTTTCGGCCATTGATGTTGACATCATCGCTACCGAACAGCGAAAGGATAATTGGATCGGCCCGCTCATCGACATGCTCTCTGATCCATCCGCAACGCCATCCACGCGTGCCTTGCGTCGTCAAGCTCGCCATTTCGCCATCCGTGACGGCCTTCTACACCGACGCAATTACGACGCCGACGGCCGGCAGTGGTTACTCGTGATACCCCGCAGTGTGCGGTCAGAAATCCTTTCATTCTGATCCGCAATGCGCGCACTCTGGGGTATTCAAACCCTCCCATCGCATTCGACAACGCTACTTCTGGCGCGGGATGTACCACTATGTGCAGGAGTTCGTTCGCTCTTGCCTCACTTGCCAACGCTGTAAACCGTCAGCCCACAAATCGCACGCCGGTCTGCAACCGTTACCTTGCCCTGACCGTCCCTTTGGGCGCGTAGGTATCGATTTGTATGGACCACTTCCTCTGACGTCGGCTGGTAACCGCTGGGCCATCGTTGCCGTTGACCATTTAACGCGATACGCCGAAACCGCCGCTCTCCCTGCGGCTACTGCGCGCGATGTTGCGTCCTTCCTGCTGCATCGATTTATACTGCGCCACGGACCACCCCAAGAGCTTCTCAGCGATCGAGGCCATGTCTTCTTGTCGGAAGTCGTCGAAGCCATTCTGACGGAGTGCCATTCTGTCCACCGCAAAACTACTGCTTACCACCCACAGACGAATGGCCTCACCGAACGCTTTAACTGCACCCTCGGCGACATGCTGTTTATGTACGTCGCTGCCAACCACACTAATTGGGATAATATATTGCCCTTCGTCACCTACGCCTACAACACCGCCCCTCGCCCCGTCGCGGTGGTCTAGTGGCTAAGGTACTCGGCTGCTGACCCGCAGGGCGCGGGTTCGAATCCCGGCTGCGGCGGCTGCATTTCCGATGGAGGCGGAAATGTTGTAGGCCCGTGTGCTCAGATTTGGGTGCACGTTAAAGAACCCCAGGTGGTCTAAATTTCCGGAGCCCTCCACTACGGCGTCTCTCATAATCATATAGTGGTTTTGGGACGTTAAACCCCACATATCAATCAATCAACACCGCCCCTCAGAGCACGACTCGTTTTTCACCTTTCTACTTGCTGTACGGAAGGCACCCGTCGCACACCATGGACACGATACTCCCGTACACGCCAGATCTATCGGAGTGTACACCTATTTCCGAGATAGCCAGGCTTGCTGAAGAGTGTCGAGAGCTTGCCAAGACTTTTACGACGCAAGAGCAAGAGCGGCAGAAGAGTATTCGTGATGGCTCCACCACTTCTGAGCCCACGTTCCTTCCTGGTGCGCTTGTATGGCTCTCGATCCCGACCTCTGCAGCTGGCCTCTCTTCCAAACTACGTCCCAAATACGAAGGCCCCTACCGTGTCATCGAGCGCACCTCACCCGTCAACTATCTGATCGAACCCGTTGAACAATCTTCAGACATGCGCCGCCGTGGGCGAGACATCGTCAACGTGGAGCGCCTGAAGGCTTATTAAGACCCGCTCATAGTAACAAGCTGTTAGGTCGCCAGGCGGCTCCCTCTTCGACCCCGGGGTAATTGTAGCGAAGCCTCCGAACTCTGAAATGGTTCGAACTCTTGAGTACCTTCTAGGGGGGCTACCTAACAAGGACACCGCTCGCGCTGAGAGCCCGTGCTTGGCTGTGACTGTCGCCATTGTATATTCTCGCTCGTTGCCGGCTAATAAACGCCTTAACAACCTTATACTGATATTTTGCATCGCGCAATAATGGTGTTTCATGAACTGCTGTTCCATCTCACATCACTGAGAATGACAGAATCAAAAGATGCTCTTAGGTAGAAGGCGTAACATTGCATCTTTCATAAATGATACTTTTAAGTATCACAGTCACGTAACAGCACGAGCATGATGCTGACGCTTCTGATGGACAAGAAAAAGAAATCGCACGTGTTCCTACAAGTTTTCCTGTTGAGCATCTGGCAGTTGATAAAGCATTTTATAGCACATCCAAAGTTTCATTCATTCAAAATGAAAAAGGTTGTACTAAAACAGTGCAGACATTCAAGAAAGCCACCAGTTAGGGTATAGAAAAACACTCAGAGTTTTGCCGCTTTTAAAGTTCACCATAATTAGTTCTCTCAAATTTATGGTAACACGAATAGTAGCTGGATTTTGATACTTTATTTTGAGGCTTCAAGTTGTTCTTTCATAATTACCAATTATGACTTGCTTAAACATTTACACCTAGAATGCAATATGCGGTGTGTTCACCTTTTTGTTGTAAATGAGCTTCCTCTGCGGTAAGTAAATTTTCGCTTTGCGACTTGGTCAGGAAAAAAATAATAAAAAGAACTCATTTGATATGTGGGGTTTAACGTCCCAAAACCACCATATGATTATGAGAGACGCCGTAGTGGAGGGCTCCGGAAATTTCGACCACCTGAGGTTCTTTAACGTGCACCCAAATCTGAGCACACGGGCCTACAACATTTCCGCCTCCATGGGAAATGCAGCCGCCGCAGCCGGGATTTGAACCCGCGACCTGCGGGTCAGTAGCCGAGTACCATAGCCACTAGACCACCGCGGCGGGGCATTAATAAAAAGAACTAGAATTTGTGATTTTCTCTATATACTGAACAATCCCGCTTTCTATAGTTATTACATGGATAAATATTACTAATTTCATGATATATTTTCTCTTGTTTGTGCAGGCCTGCCAGACTCAAGGTGCTGACACCGGTGGACGTTCGGTTGGGTTTCTGTGCTGCATGGACGGGTATGATAAAATAGCGCAGCTGTAGCACACAACTGTTTGCGATGCAGGAGTTCAGTGCAGCCCTTAAACAACCTTATGCCACAGCGGGCCAAGTCATCGAACTTTGTCTTTCATCGGCTACGAAAGCATTATCTTCTAATGCCATGAGAGATATCTATGGTGTTACATTAGAAATGTATGCCGTTTTATTTGCGCTTCTGCCTGTGGCTGCTGATCGCTCGTGCAATGTATTGATGCATGACACACTATTGTTTTTTAATGAAGCTAAAGTTAGGAATTTCCTACTCATCACTTGCCGTATTAATTTCCAGAGACAAAATGACCGCTGCGAGTCATTTCAATAGCGTGTTTCGCACACTGGTTACTGCAACTGAAAAAATGAATGTTAATTCCAGCCAGACACATTATAAGATCTCTGACGCCCGATTGCGTCAAAGTGCACTACACCAATTGCATCATGATTATCGACTGAACAGAAGTTCCGACAGAGCAGCCAGCTTCTGTAACAGAGCAGAGGGCACTTTATTCAAACTACAAGGGTGGCTGCACGCTCAATTTTTTGTAGCAATCACACCAAGTGGAGCTGTGTGTTTTCATTCGAAGGTATGTGGTTGAAGGTCTTCCTATGCTTTTGTAACCGTATTTTCTGAATTCCTGAATAAAATAAAACCAGGCGACATGATCATGTCTGATAACGAATTTTGTGCCATTACTGCCGATCTCTGGAAGGCACTGGCTGTACTTGTTATGCCTCCTTTCCTCAGAGGCCAAGGCCAGTTCACTGAGCCTGAACTTCAGCAGACTTCTAATATTTCGAGGGTACGAATTCTTGTGGAGCGCATGATCCAGCGGGTCAACATGTACAATGTATTAAATAAACGCGCGCCGACTCAACTAATTCCTGCCATGTTCGATGTTTTCTATATGTGTGCTGTACTGGAAAATATGCAGCCTCAATTAATAAAGGTGCCAACTGCTGCAGGCACTTGAGTCAGCTGAATTTGAGCGTTTAAGTTGACTTCCTTTCACGTGTTATATATGAACTTAACTATGTCAGTTATTGCCACACTTGAGACACTATTGCGTGTATCTGTATTGCTAAACTATATTCTTTACAAGAACAAGATGGTATGAAATATAAAAAATGCTTGTCATTTGATATTTTGAAAGTATGTTCTGTTTTTGATGCACTACCTAATGTAGCTGCTATAAATGCTTGCACTGCACAATCTCAACAATGCATTTCAAAAAGTTACCCACATTTTTGTACTAGCATTAGCTGTTAACCACAAGCTAATCAAGCAAGAGTACAAGTTTTGTGGAACATATGACCTCACAGGTCGAGATGTACAATGTTTGGAATACACGTGTGTCCAATGATTTGATTCATGTCCTGTGTGAAGTTTTTGATGTTTGTGTACTGGCTAACATGTAGCATATAATAATGAGAGAGTGAACAATGCCATTCATATCAAGTCAGCTGAAATTGAATATTTCAATCTTCTTTCAAGCGTTAAATATAAATTGTCAGCTCTGTCATTTTTTATCACTTATGGGGCTGTGTCGCGTGTATCTGTAGTGATAAAAATCTGTCGAATCTTGTAATGTTTTACATTTCGTAGTCTAAAAGTATGTTCTGTTTTTCATGCACCACCTACTTTAGCAGCTACACATGCGTGGACTGTGGAACCTCATTAAAGTATTTTTATTTGTAGATGAAATTCTTTTGCTAGCACCAGCTTTTTAGCGAGTACAATTGAAGGTGTGGAGATGGTGTGAGCTCAGAAATACTTTTCTGGGTTGTTTTTCGCAGTGCTGTTGTACGAATTAGCCATATCATGCGTGCTTGATTATGATTTAACTATAGTTTTTAGCTGAGTGGCAGTAAGCTTGACAAGCATTTCCCCTGTTCCTACGATGTGTATGGCTGTTTGGTATACATATGTTTAAAATTATGAAATTAGCTCGTGAAGTGTTTGCATTGCAAATGTGCAAGTCCGTGTTATTCTGTGTACATTGTTTTGTCATGTTTCAAAGTGTTCTCTAGCCACAAATAGCTTCCATTTAAGGAACTGATCATTAGGCGTGGAGCAAGCAATTTGTGGCATGCCTATGAGTACTATGCTCAGCTTGCAGTGTGCCAGAAAGAACACAAAGAGCAAGAGAGTAACAATGTTGACTGATAGACTTGACAATAGCCAGAATACATGAGCGAACGAGATGTGGGGCCCGTAGTGCTTCTCCCATTCCTTGTTCACTTAGTGCAATGACACTCTCTTCGAGACTAATATTGTTTGACTGTTTCCTTTATTTCTGATACGCTTATTCATACAACCTTTCAAGAAGTCAAAATAAACACTTAGAGGCAAAAGCATGACTAGCCCTCACTTACCATGGGCTTTAAAACTGTGTCAGACACAGTGCAATGGATTAGTACCTTAACTCAAGAACAGGAAAAATTCCGTCTTGCAGATGCACAGCCCTCTAATTCTTTCGCCTAAATTCGCGAGCGCTGACTGCCCTGTCTAAACGGCCTTTAACAGAGCACAGGGGCAAAAAGAACAAGAATACGTGCACGTCTGCGATAAACACTCCTGTGGATGACTATTTTCCGAATAGCATATCATCGGACGCCTGGTACAGGCGCTTCCAGACTGTGGTCGATGGTCGCGCATGAGGTTAAAAAGATGGAAAACTGTACACAATTGACACTAGAAGTAGACTTTTAAACATGGTATATATGCTGTACTTCCAGAAGCTATGTTAGGAACGATGATGAGGTCATGCAGTAAGCTTTTGCGACTGGAAACGCACCGCACGTATTGTATTAAACCTCTTGAAAAAAACAAGATTTTGTGGCACATTATAAAAAATACGAAAAATAGGAAGGTAGTATCATCCTTACTTTCATATATATTTTAGTAATGTCAATGCGCTTGTCATTTGGACACTTCTGGGAGCAAGTGGGCAAAATAGAAAGCTTCAAGTGCGCGAACTGCTTCAGAGAAAAAGCAGTTATTCTCTGCACACACACACAATGATGTTGTTCATCTCAGTATATATAAAAAAACACTCTTCGAGATTGCATATAAACATTAGTAGCTGGGCCTGTGTGTAGTATCTGTGTGTTCTTGACAATGTTAGCCTCCCCATTATGTACTAAAGGCAAGGCACAAAACACTTCCCCTCCTGGTGGTTTATTGTCTCTTGTCTCCTCCTGGCGTAAGGGCACCTAATCTCGAGAAGACACGTGTCCTCTTCTATTAAGAAAAGGCCGTCTGGACATCCCGACAGCCAGGGCTGGACGCGATGAACCAGAAGTCCTGTCTGAAATGTACCAATCTTTTTTTACCTTAAAGCATAAAAATTGCCCACATGCGCAAGTGACAGTATATGGCTTTTTAAATATTATTACCTCATATACGTTTGTGTTGGTTTTGTTTCCAAACTCTTTCCTAGATATTGGTTCTGTTTTTGTGCCTAAAAATTAAGAGACTGTTGCGCATCTTGAAATACAATATGGGATAAGTACATCCCATATGCCATGGCTGACGAGAAAAATTTAGGAACATAGATTATAGTGAAATGCAAACCAATTCCCGGGGGATTTTCTGCTTCTGAGAATAGTGTGCGCCGTGGAGCTGCTAATGCAAAAACGCCTTTCTTGATGCCGCCTGTAGGGCAAGATTCATGTACGAACAGCTAAACTATGAACAAGTGTTTTGGATTTAGCAAATAAGTTGAAAGTACAGGGCTCGTTTCCTTTGCTAAATTGAATAGTACCGAGAAATAACAGGTGATGATATAATTCAAGGTATAGGGGATGCCATTATTATTATTTGTAGTGTAAATGAGAAGAAAGAAAAGTGAACGAAAAAATAATGAATTCGTAGCACTCACCTTGAGTTGTCTGACTGATTCTTCGTTGCTGCACTAAGAAGAAAAGTGTCGCCACACACATCGTTTTCATTATAGATTAAAGCTTCTTTGTGGCTTAGGTAACGATCATCGTACTTTCTTCTGAGTATCAAGCTTGGCTGTGTTCGCACAACAGCTAAGGCGTGAAGTCTCTGTGGTGGTCTTTTTAAAAAGCCCTTAAGGATTGAAATGTCGTCTTCAATGGCAGCACAGTTTCCAATATTGTTATCTTGCGTCGCAGTGGAGGCATCTTTTTAAACTTCCTGAATCTTTTTTCAAGATTGTGTTTGTTGGCCATTACAGGTCAGGAAAGTACTTCAGAAGAAATTCAGGTTCATGTTTCACTGGCTCTCTGCCAGTGACAAATGGGTGTGTGTTTTTTGAAAATGAAATCGGGAATGTTTGCTAAAAGGCATGTTGCTAAAAAAGGTGATATCTCAAAATTAATAAGCAAGAATAAAGCAAAATTCTATCAACTTCTTACTCAGAATAAGAGAGGAGGATGTGGTTAGTTAAAAGGAAGGAAACACCTGTTAGCCGCATCTGAAAGAGCAGCGAAGTGAGTTGGGTGTGTCGAAAGGAGATGGCCCGTCGCGCTTCTTCAGTCCGGCTGTGAGGAGATAGGTTGAACGAAGGGGTGCCGGCAGGGGTGTGACCTCTGAGTGTTTCATGCGTTCACGTGCTTCTGTACTTTCATCGTGCGCTAACTTACCGCCGAAAAGTTCGTGAATGGGCGCCCTGTCACTCGAACGCGCCTTTTTTACGGCATTCTCCACCTCTGCGGTTGAAAGGTGCATGACGCTTCCTCTTTTCTGTTCATATAAACGGCAACGGCAGCGCAATGCTTGCAGTTGCCAGCCGTGCCGTACCTGCATTCGCATGAGCCTTCGAGTACATTGCACTCGGCCTTTCGGGGCTGTAATCACAAAAACGCAAAACAATTACATAGCTGATTACGAAATCAAAATATTTACCCAAGATTGCATACAGAGCGAATACATTTATTCACTTAAGACATGTAATATACCCCTTAGTGCATACAGTGAAGAACAAAGTGTTAAACGCCGCTGTCGGTGAGGTTTAAGTACTTTATGTACATTACTTTTTGGCACGGCAATTCGCGCCCGCAGGTCATTAGACATATATCGCTTATGCATGACTTTTTTTGCATTGATCGAACAGCAAGTCAAGCCTCGATTGCAGGGTGATATACGGGCTATTTTTTGATAGTTTTGACGATCGCAATATAACCACAGAACACCATTATGCTTCGATATTTTGACAACAAGATCAATTCACCTAGACGTGAAAGGGAAAACGACAATTGTTATGTATATGATTGAAATGCAAGCATGCTCCACTTACCAGCAAAGAGACGATGTACAGCTGTTTCCCTTGCTGAGAATGACATCTCGCCCGTACAACAAGGCCGTCAGTCTCCTTCACGTCATAAACGCGTCTTGTAGCGTACAACTTCTCGCCTTTCAGTAGCACAGATGGACGAAAATACTCTTCCAAGCGCTGCACAGGTTTGAAGCCGCAAAGAACTATTGTGGGCATATCGCAGTATCCAAAACTACGCAGCCAGCTGCATTCGAATACGCCGCCTCAGCGTGCCGGGCCGCTCCGAAGCCGACTCGCTGTTTCGAATTTCTGCCGCACGTTAGCGCTAGTAGTACGGCTTCCTAGCGCTAGTAGTACGGACCGCCTCTTCACTGAACAGAGTATATGGATAGCACAGCAGATGAGACAGACGAGACAGGTTTTTCTCTGCAGAATAGATGATGCAAGCGGATTTCTCGAAAGTGAGCGCTGGCCAACGTGCAAAGAGAAAAAGACGCCGCTAAAGCAGGAGGCAAGCTAAGGGTGTAAAGCCACCCGGAAAAACAAGAACCGCCAAACGCCAAACAACGCAACGAAAACATCGTCTTCGTTTTGTGTCATTTTCCCCATGCTCCAAACCACCCAAAGGGTAGATGGGTGAGATAGGCAATAGTTCTTGCAGCTCGGAGGAACCAACTCTCACCACTGTATTCTTGTGTTCGAGGAACGGAATGCACGGGAAATGAGCGCATTATGGCTGGACGACGCGACATGGTTGAGAGACCGATTTACGTAGAACGCGGTGTCAACAATGGCGTGCTACCAAGGGGCGATCTGGCTAGACACAGCCGTAGTTGTAGCGCCTATTCTGTGGATTGTTTTCGCTGGTTTGTATAAACGGCTACGAAAGGTCGACCGCCTCGAGCACGGGTCAAAGTTAGGAGTTACGCTTCGTCAGGTGAGCACCACCAAATGACAAGTTTTTGAGAAACAGCGCTCATATATTTTTACTTTGTTTGTGTAGTTGCTCATAAGTTTAGTGGAATCTCTTATATACAGCGTTTTTGAGCGTTTTGTTTGTATTTGCTTTTGTTTGAAATGACCCACTTTTTAAATTTAATTTTGCACTCGTAGTTCAAGGAGCTTTGTTTCACACATCTTAATTGATTTACGTTTGCGAATAAGTAGGCGTCTTTGAAAGACTGCTGTCGAGTTACTTCTGTGTTCGAGGCCTATCATGGCACACATTTGTACTAAATATGATGGGGTGTTTTTGAAAGCTTCTTTTGTTTACCAGTGAAACTCCGCTCAAACATCCATCCAGATTTCTTATTCGTTTTCCTTTCTTTGTTTTCAAAACGCCTCAATAAGTGACTTTTCTATACCGCTTAGAGCATGTATGGTTGAATATATGTGTTATCAAAGAATACTTACGTGCCTTAGCATTGAACTGTGCACTATTTTTGTCATTTCATTTTCGTATATGTGTGGCCATGGCCTAGTGCACGAGATACGACTTTCGTCATGGCATGACAGTGAAGGGCGGTGCGTCTTTCATTCTGTGTGGTGTCGCCCACGTCGGTGAAATGGTGCGCGAAAAAAAAAGAAAGCGCATTGGTGGACGACTGAAACACAGAAAAATCTTTACCAGTGCGCGTCTGTGATTTCCATAAAGATTACGCACCAATACTCTTGAGGAGGGGTTTGTATCACAAACGACTGCAATTTTCGTTTCACCCGCGCGCCCCATCGTCCAAGGAAGGGCGCTTTTGTATTGGGAAGATGACATCCGGCGACTAACGACGCAGCATCGGCACCGCCGCATGTTTCCTACACCTGTACGGCAAGGAGAGACATGTGTTTGAGGAAAAAGAAAGAACCTCGAATGGGGATGGGACGTCCCGAAAGAGTTGTGACTGCTTCGAAATCGGCAGTCGACGTGCAACTGGCAAGAAGTCGGTTGTCGGTGTCGTGAGTATTGCGTCGGCGACGAGCATAAAGTGGCCCGTGCGCGGTGTTGAGACGGCTGCATTACCGGGCACCCGCGCGTCTACCAAGCTGGCGAGATCTTAAGCGGCACCCCGTCAACTCCCCTATGTGTACCAAGAGCTGGCCTGGTCTGTATGGAAGTTTTCATTGTGATTTTTTTCAAGTGTTATTTGATTATATATACGCAGCTTTTGAATCCGTGTAGTTGTGTGCGCTGCGACGCACGTAGACGTTCAGAAGCCCGCGCATGATCATTGTTGCGTAATTATTTTCTTGTATCTGTTTTTGATTTCCGTCCTGTTGTTTTTTATTAACATTCACGTTGTGTTTACTTTTACCTTCTCTAGCATTCTTTTAGAACACAGTTTGTTTGTATCTGTTTCTTTTCTGTTTCCTCTGTAATTTTTGTAAACTCCTTGCAATTGCCCTTGCTTTAAACAAATGCTTGTTTTTGTTTAAGCAAATGTCCGTGTCTGCTCTATAAGTACGTCCGTGAGGCTTATAAATCACCACACGTGCAACCCCGCACTGGTCCACCAACCTGCAAATAAATCCGAGATGTGCCATTTCGAGACCTTTCAGGTGTCGCAGGCCGAAGCGTAAAGCGGAAGCTTGTGAGTCTGCCACACGTCGATGTTCGATCAGCGGGGCCTCCCTGCAGCGTGTGACAATGACGAACTTGATCATTGTGGTCACTCTTTTGTTTTCACTTTCCTACTACGCCTGATGAAGTAATAAGCACTATTGTTAGCATAAAACCCTCCAGCGCAGGTATTCACAGCATTTGTGCTAATCAAGTAAACATAATTGCTCATGTTATTCCAGATGGGCTCACCTACATAATCAACGTAATTTTTTAACCTTGTGTATTTTCCCATGACTTGAGAGTTAGTAAGACTGTTCCAGTATTTAAAAAAGTGACAGATGCTCAATTCCTAATTACAGGCCAATACCCATTCTTTCATATTTTAGCAAAGCAATTGAAAAGCTCATCCAGCTTCGTCTGTCCAGCTACCTCACGACGTTTCACCTATTGCATCCGAAAAAGTTTGCGTTTAGACAAGTATGTTCGACTAACTTAGCCCTCATTTACTTTACAGGAAATTGAAACTAGAAATAAACAAGGGTAACTCCCTTGGTTCTGTTTTTTCAAAATTTTACTATAGCGCTTGATACGCTTATATGACAGTTTCTTCATTAAACTATCATCTATGGCATTGCAGGCAATTCTCCTAATCTTTTCCCCAGTTACCTAACAGATGGAGAGCAATTAGTATCCATCTCCTGCATCTGTTCTACTAAAACGGTAATTAATATCCGTGTTCCACAAGGCTCCATTCGGGGCCCACTATTATTTCTACTCTACATAATGACCTTCCTCAAAGTGTAACCTCGTCAACTGAATGCATTTTATATGGTGATGACACAACTCTCTTACTTCGAAGTAATTCATTAGGCCACCTGATACAAACCCTTAATGTTTAACTTCTTAACGTTAGTGCAGGGTGTACAAAAAATAAGCTTTTATAAATCATTCTAAAACTATGCTTTTAATTTTTGCTTCCAGGTCAATAAATAACTCCATATTCCACCACTTTTTACCAAATAAATGCATTTTATATGCTGATGACAGAACTCTCTTACTTCGAAGTAATTCATTAAGCCACCTGATACAAACCCTTAATGTTTAACTTTATAACGTTAGTGCAGGGTGTGCAAAAAATAAACTTTTATAAATCATTCTAAAACTGAGCTTTTAATTTTTGCTTCCAGGTCCACTGGAAGCAAAATAACTCCATATTCCACCACTTTTTATCAACTCGCCCATCCACATATCAGATCACTGTTCTTTCCTTGGTATAGACCCTTTCCATAAATACGCTACCTGACGGTTGGTCTTTCATCAGTTTCGCTTCGCAAAAGAGTGTGGGATAGCTAGCGCCATCATGAGGGCATAGAAAGCGAGCTGTGAAATGCATGAGTGCTGTGATGTTTGTGCTGGCGGCTAGTTTTCCGTATCATCCGCTGCAATCACACCGCTTTCTAACTTGAACGAGCTCCTAGTACTCTCCTATAATCTTTCTGAGCTGCTTCCACTGCACAATGAGCAATATTTTGTACCCTTCAATGGGTAGAACGATTAGTTTGGCTTATTAAGACTGAAAATGCATAAATCCAGCCTGCAACAGACTCTCATCGGCTGCCCTCCCGACATGGTCCGCATACTGCTAGACCGCAAGAGGTGCCGGTGTGTGCTGCAAGAAACGCGCATCAGCGTCGCTGAAACACGCAGCCTGCGTCGTCTGCTGTGGTGCCCTCACAAAGGCGGCAGAGTGTAGTTTGCGTCTGCGGTGCTAGGGGTGCCCTTATTCGGAAAGGGTCTATTCAGTGGGATTCCCGGTTAAAATTTAACCTACATAGTCAAAAGCTACAGTGGAAAACTGCTTATGGTATTTAAGTACTAATAAAAGCCAGATAATAATTTAATTTCACAACTTTGATGATTCTATAATATGCATTCGTTCACCCTCATCTTAACTATTGCTTTGCTTTGTGGGGCCAAACATATCGTTGTCATCATTCTTCTCTACGGCATGTACAACATCAAGCCATTCGCATTATCACCTGTAGCTGCCGACACTCTAATAATTCATATCTGTACAGGTATCTATATTTACCACCTGAACAAAGTCAATGTCTACACATTCGCTTATCAAGTAGTTAGGGACTCCAGCGTTCTAAAATGTTTTCTCATTCGAGGCCTTCCCAATTCTAAAATTACCCGTTTCTCCTCAAATAGCAGCTTTTCAGTTGCGAAGGTGTGATCTATGGTTCTCGAAGACAAGCTTTTTTTAATCAAACTCTTGAATATAATGCCATATAATATTGAGTGTGCATTTTTTGTTTTGTCATTCAAGCACCAGTTTAAAAACATAATGTTTAATGAATAGTATTATTTATTCAATGTTCTTCAAAGACAATTATATTCAGGTCATTGTGATTAGTGTCTCCATTTATTCTACTACAGTGCCTTCTCCCGATATATTTGTGTTTTAAATTACATACTTCTTAGAGTCGCCTTTGCTTAGATTGATATACGCTTTACTATGAATATTATGCTGCGTCCGTTTCGCTATGAAGTAGTATTTTTAAAACAATAATAAGGTCCCCCTACGGTGTTTACACTATTGATCCTTTTCCTTTAATATATGTCTATATTCTGTATATGTTTTGAGTACTGGATAAACATCAAACTTCAATCAATGGTCAAAAAATGTAGCTGCGGCAGCTTGATGCTTTGGATAGCCTTGTCTTCCCGGAAGACAGCGAGGAGTGACTGCATCAAGGTAGCACTCTACGAATCACCACCAGTGGCTCACAACCCCACCCGTCATCGAACATGGTCGAACCACGTTCATCGAAAACGGAAGCCAGCAATAGAAGACAGTGAGTTACTTCGGCGTCATTGTTTTCACTCCAGTGTTCATGTTCGTTCCAAGGAAAACGTCCATGAATAGGTCGCTATGCCACTTGGCCGTATTTATTAGGAGGGTTCGATGACGCAGAGATGATGCGTGATTGGCCCACATAGATAAAGAAGCTGAATCTCAAGTTGCAGAAGAGCGTCGCAAAACGAAGTAGAGCAAGACTTGGCATCACTTCGCATGGTAGCATCCTACTTTTTGCCACATGTCCGCTTTTCACGCCTGTGGTCTTCGATGTAGCATCAATTCTTCATTGGTCAACAAGGGGAAGTGAGTTTAATCTAGAGTTCGCAGAACATCTCTGCAGGGTGATCAAAGCGGAGCTAAAGTAGGCAAAGGCGAATGGCACCAGACTTTTGCATCAGAGTTGGAAGGCCGAAGAAGAGGCGCTAGGAGTGGGATCTTTGCCAAATACGCCGCGAGTAATCAGTATGAAAGAGGTAGCTTAAAGTGAACCGCACATGGATGTCACTAGTAACATTGATGTGCTTTCGTTAGAACATTCCGGGTCATTTGGCATACACTGTAAAAAATGAGGACCCTCCTTCACGGAGAATGCTGAAGGTGTAGCGGTGCCGAGCAATTCCGTGATCAAGAATACAACTATCTCCTTAAGACGTAGCATCTTCACGGAAGTCATGCTTCAGCAAAGTTATCACAGAACCTGTTACTCTATTAAGACCACAGATATTATTTCGTGACCAAAATACGACAATTTCCTTCGAACAAAGCGTTCTTACGTATTTTATACGTTATTCCAACTAATACCAAAATGATTGTATCGTTCCACACAACAGTCTGCTGTATTGTTCTGCACAACAGTCTGTTGTATTGTTCCACACAACAGTATGCCACACCAAAGCTGTGCCATGCAGCCTGCTTGCAAAACATAGCAATGGAGGATTTCATTTATGTTCTGCGTGCCTGTGAATGTGAGTTCTTTGTGTTGTTTGACGGAGAGCTTTGTTGGCTGGACACACTGTTAATTTAGCTTCTGGGCACACCTTCAACTGCAAGTGAACCCCGGGCCCATAGAATTATTACAACCTACTATATGTTTTGCACAGGTAGCATGATTTTATGGAATTAATGCAGTCATTCATGGCTAACTCCCTTAAGTACCTGTTTGTTATGTACACAACACCAAATTGAACAGGAGTCAAGTCAAACTGAACTCTACACAAAGAACACAAGAGTGTAGTGTGCAGCAAACAATGGCACAAAGAGCACATGACATGTTTATAATTCTAATCATGGCACTGAATTTATGAAGAAGTGACAGGCCGAACATACACAAGCATGTCCCATCATTGTGATATGAAGTGCTACGCTGACCTTTATGAAAATGTTACAACAACGAGGCCAAAAATTTACCCGTGCTAAGTTCACATGACATCCTTCCTTTCCCCATTTTGCTAATTTATTTGTTGAACCAATCTGTAAATGCAAAGATGCTCCAAATTACATGTGAAACAATAAGTGTAAAAAGTTTACGTGGACTTGCAATTATTAAAGTTGCATAGAAGTGTTCTCGCCCATGCAGATGGCAGTTGCAGCACATGTTGGCAATAAGTCAGTGAAGGTTGACCAGTTCTCTAGCAATATACATCCTCGTGAACATGTTGTTCTTGGAAGGTAATGGTTGACAACAAATAAACCAATATTCCAAGTCCCCCCCCCCTGATCTTTCTCCAAGCCACTCAAGCACTCTTTATATAGCAGCTATGCCTTGTTGTCTAGCAGTTAAACTCAGTCTTAGAACAAGCTGCACTGGTGGCAATAGCACCACACTCAATCTGCAGTCTTTAAGCCTCTGAACTCTTTCTGCCCATTTTGGCAATAGGTGTGGCGTTGCAATACCCCATTCTACTTTGTAGAAGACCTTCCTGCGATCATGCGCAGGTGTGCGGTCCGTGAACGTATATCTCAAGATATACCGAAAAGCACTGAAGATTTCAGTGAGGTCATCGGTAAAATATAACGCAAAGATTGCGACGCAACTTCCTTGGGCAAAACAAAAAAATGGTTGCCAAATTTTAAAGAACGTAAAAAGGATGTTGTTTAAGTTTTCCATGCAACATGTTCTGACACAGAACTTGTTGAATGCTACTTAGCGACAAACCAGAGCGGCTGCCTGAACAATTTGACTATGCCACCTCGTGTACAAAGGTGAGAAAACAGAAAACTTTTGGAGTCGCGGCTCATTCGCTACCATGTATCAGCTTCCAACAACCCCAGCCTTCTATCTATAAATGTTTACAAGAAAATATGCGACCAGTGGACTGGTTGAACTTTGCACACTTATTGCCAGCATATTTTGGGAACGCTACCTACATAGATGACAAAGCTTTCATGTCATTTTGTTATCAATTGTTGTGCAAGATCATAGTAAACAATTTACAGTTAAGCCACAAATCCAGAGTGTATGTGGGGGTACTTTGTGTGTATGCACTGTGCTCCGTTATCTTGCAGATGTGTTTCATAACTGCTGCAGCATTCCGAACGAACAATGAAATGCTCTACTACATACTTCTTTGAACACAACAATGGCCGATGTATTCAGAAACATAATTGTCAAAACTGCTGGAAGCCTACTTATGAAACTGTGTGCATGGTCCATGAGCTCCACATGGCTCCTTTCTGTATGTCTGAAAAGGAAGTACAAAAAAGAACTAATGTAGCAGCCGCAATGTTCAGAGTTTAAACCACCATGGTGTCTACTACGTACATCACCTCTGTTCACACCACTACGTCATGAATCACAAAAGCAGAAGGTATTTCTGCACAAGAACTGATCGCATGCACAACAAGCAGCAGGAAGCTACGAAGACCTATTGCTATAGTAAACAAGAACTCAACGTTAAGCACACTATATTCTAACGACAAAAAATTCATAGACTATAGCATAACCAATTCCATTTATTTAGTGCCTTGGTGTGGCAGTGACAGTTTCTGTAACTAGTAACACCATGGAGAGTTAGTTGGGGTGAACAAAAGAATTTTGCATTATATTATGAAATCTTACACAAGACAAAGCATATTGTGGACCACTGCAAAGACCTACGTGCGGCAAGGAACATAATGTAACGGCACCTTTGGAGCGAGAAACAGGAGCTGCCTGATGAGAGGATCAGGACTTCGTTGTCGTTTTCGTAGCCAGCACTTTGTCACTGCGCTTGACAGAGTCCTGGATGAGTACACGTTCGCCTTAATCATAACATCATGGTGGAGGTATTAGCCTGATGAAGACAATAAATAATGCATCAACACAAATGGTGCGCATTATATTGAGAAGCAAGGCTTGCATACATAGTTTTTAAAATCCAATATACACTACATGACAGTTGTACATCTTATTACGGCAGGAACTAACATGAAGATGGGGGCTTAATGACTGTCTTATCGCTAAATCTTGTGTGTGGTTCGAGCCAATGTTTGAATAAGACAATTTGTCTAAGTTGTGGCCGCTACCTTGATGCAGTTTGCTGCCTCGGTAAAGAAACGTTCTGTTGTCGAATAAAAAGCTCTAACGCTCGTTCATTGATTTTTTTTCATCAGGTATACATCTCAACACATTCAGTACCAACCCTCAACTTTAACAAATGCTTCCATTGTAATGGTACTCGGTGCAAAAATTAAGCTGCAGAGGACAAGGCATTTAGCAGGGGTATGGCTGCTCAACAGTTTTATAACACTATGTCCATGATGCTAAAAATGAGTGATTCGACAAGAGGACATCCCTTTTACCAGAGCAGCAAACCGCATGAAAGTAACTGTCACAACTTTGAAAAACAATTTTTGTTCAAACATTCTAAACAACCTAACCTTAAAAATCTTGATTGGCTCTAAAAACAAACTTTTTTTAATAGTTTGACCCTCATTCAAGCCCCCCCCACCTATCATCTTGACTTCTGCCATAATAGGAGAACTGTAATGTAGTGTTTGATAGAATTTTAAGATATAGACAGCAAGCCTTTCTTCTAAATTTGATGCCCACCCTTTACGTTTTTGCTTTAATCACTGTCTTATCATCCAAAGAACACGGGTAAAATGTGTGAAGGCGTCTTGAATTTTCAGAGTCAGAAGGATTTTTAACTCTCGCTAAATGCCCTTGAAGAAAACAATGTAATTTTATTCTACAAGAAAGAATCACTCTTGTAAAACTCTACGAAAAACACTGCATTCCACCCTGTTTGATCTGATTGATATATAGGGTTTAACATCCCAAAATCACCATATGAGTATGAGAGATGCTGTAGTGGAGGGCCCCGGAAAAACGTGCACCCAAATCTGAGAACACGGGCCTACAACATTTCCGCATCCATTGCAAATGCAGCCACCGCCGCTGGGACTCAATCCTGTGACTTACGGGTCAGCAGCCTAGTATCTTTTTGTTATGTTTTCTCGCGGCCAAATTTAGCATAAATTGTAAGAAAAATTATTTGGATACCATAATCATGAAATTTTGCTGACAAAGACAGAAAGACTTTGGTAAAAGCATGAAGCAACACTCATGTGTCAGTTATTTTTCTCCCATAACTCAATTTCTGAGCATATGATTTGAAAAGCATCTGCTGTATTAGAAAGTTTTTCCCCAAAAATAATGCTGGAACAACTTCTTCCTACACTGAGGCATCAAATCACCAGTTTTGGAAAATATTGCTAATGGTCAAGAAACCACTTCACAGACTAACATGACAAGACCATGAACTCAATAATACTTACAGGTTAATGCTCAGTCACAGTTTCTAAGGCAGCCTGATAGCTTCTGTGTGTCCGTCTGCACTACCTCCTGTCCGCCTTTGGGCCAGTTTTTGTGGACTGTCTTCCGAGAAAAAAAAACATTAGAAACAATTCACTTTTTCTAGCATGCCCCATGTAACACAACTTGACTTTCTCGGCCTCATGAAGTAGCAGTCTCGAAAGCATGCTAACTGCTGCTGCTTTATGTATGTATATCTCATACCCCATTAGCAGGCTCCAAAATAATGCCCAGTCATTGTTAAGCAAGAAGTCTAACAGAAGGAAACAAAAACAACAATTTACACTAGACATAAATTTAACTTCTTAACACTTACTCAATACCCCATTTTCCTTACGCATTAAATGCATACATGTTGAAAATACTGGGCTTGAAGACATGCCACAGGAGAGTCAGGACACTTCAAATGCCACCTCACAATCAGAAGGCAGACTAACGGAACATATAAGACAGTTAACCAAAGGCCCATCATTAAACCAATCTTTGTATCACGACGTAAATGCATGCCAAAATTCTAATCACGCAGTTTCGTACAAGCACAGAAATAAGGATGTGAGTTTAATGGGTAAACTTCGCATAGCCACATGTGGTAGTGCATGTGTGAGCCAACCATCGAATAAGTCGACATAGAAATCAAATGCTGAGCAGTTATCTCTCACATAGACCAACAGGCATGCCGCCTTAATCGAAATCTCCACTTGCCTTGTCTCGTTTCTAGCTTAATGTCAACTTTTCCAGTTGATGTTTGCGGTGTCTTGACTACTCTCTCGAGTCCATGTTTGCATGCCCTGCCTTTTTAACATAATACCAACCTACTAAGCAGCTCACCTCTCCTATTCGAAATGTGTATACAATCTTTAAATACCACTTTGTCTACTTGATGTAACAATAATAATGGAGTTCTGAATGTGAATGTCAATTCAAAAGCACTTAGGCCTCTAGCATTTTTGCCTCCTTCAAAAGTGCAACTGCTGCCCTAAAGATCAATTTTACTCAGTTCTGGTGTTGTTCACATGGTAGAATAGCTGTAAGCAACGTAACATAAATTTTAGGACTGTGAAGAGAGCTCTAGGTAAAAGCAAGACACGCAACTAGCAAGGAGCCACATATTATCCGGCCTAGAATCTATTTATGGTATCCAAGAATGCTGTGGAGCAGGCCATGCACCGCGGCAACTGTTCAGCTTTTCATTCTGAACCAATGCTTCGTAGAGTCAATATTGATATCTACAGATTGCTCTGAAAACAGCAGTTAAGTGTCCAAAAGTAAAAGCAAAAGACCAAAAAAAGCTCCACGACTAATAAAATATTGAACACTTAATGATGCTGGCACACCCAAAACACCGTTTTAGATGCGCTGGTTGAATAGGTATAAGGTAAACGAAGCAGCAAAGCAAAGAACTGCCAGCTATATAGCTGCAAAAAGGGATAAAGGAGGTGGCTGTAGTGCCATGAAAAATCCAAGAAAGTACTATAAACAGGAAAAGCTTGGTAGATGTTGAATCCACAACAAATGCGAATTTTCCCTACGGTGGTACATAACGCTCGTAATTAGACTGTGGACTGCATAGGTTGGAATACGAAGTGCAGTATGGAATATTTCTTTCAAAATTACATTCTCATACAAAGTGAGCAATAAGCTTCATCGAACATTTCGTGTCCCGCAAACTTTCGCTGTTGATGGTACATATTGAGCATACTGAATGTTTCGTATAATAAACACAAATATTGACAGAAGCTGCAGACTATTTTACGAATGAGCATTGTAAAATATAAATCAACAAAGTCATGAAGTTCATAATTTAACCATTCATAATTGAAATTTAAAAAGCTATGTAACAACCCCACCATCTAAAATTTCTTATAACTGCAAAATTTTAAAATATGAGCACGTTACCACAAATTCTGTGTTCACATGATAAAATGATAAAGTCACAGCCAATAAAACACATATTGTAGCTATTTTCGGTTTCACACCGGCTTCTCCATCGTTCTCCTCGTGAAGAGCGGTACGCATACGTTACCATCATTACTACAGTCAAATGACAACAAAGCATGACGTCAGTGATTGTGCAATCAACATGCAGCGATCAGCTAAGCAAGGCCGAGTTGATGTGCCGCTGTGCTAGATCGGCGTGGTGAGGAAGTACTGTGCAAGGCATAGAAGAGTTAAACAAATATGCAGCACGCCTCACAATGACACAATCTATACGGCGTAATTTTAGGGCCAAAACACTAATTCATATTGCAGAGAGAACCCAAAGACAGTCAGTGCTGAATCACATCACTTGGCTAGCGAAGAGTATGCGCTGGTGAGGCAATGAAGGGGTCACCATAATTGTTTTTCCAAATGAAGTTTCTGTCATACTCACACAATGCAATTGCTGCAGCACTCTGTATGAATTAACAAGGTGGTCTGGAATGTAATAATAAAACAGAGCCAAAGCTGCCTAATGGCATTTTGAGAGAATGTAAAACACTCTGTGCAGGGAATTACTTTTGCAGACATATCTCTATAAGCTATAAAAACGGCAATTAACATGCTCACTCTTTTCAACATAGGGATGTCTCACACCTTTGCAAGAACATTACTGTGGTGGCTGCACTGTCTGTGTAGGCCAGAAGCAGCTGGCCCATGGCTCTCAGGCAACTGATCGGTTCGTTGAAAAGAACCTGTGGCTCACATCCTTGTAGCACTGCTTTTGGGAGATGCTTCGTGCGATAACAAAAGTAGCACAACACAATTATGCTCTGTAAACACTCACATGAAGTCCACATTGGTGCCTTTTTTAAAAACTTTTCATCTATAGACTGAACCACAGCAATATTGTCTTCTGTTATAATGGAGCACCTTACTGCTTTCCCTGGCCTGGTTTCTTGTCACCCATGAGACACTCCAGCAGAAGTTAAGCTTTATTTGGGGAGAAAGTATTAAAAACATGAATTCACTTTACAATATTAAAAATATTGAAATAATTTTGTATGATATAAGAAATTATAATTCTTGTAATGTCCCACCTCCAAGAAATGAGTGAGCAAGCTATGACGCTAAGGTGTCACAAAATAATGGAGTTTCTTGAAAACGCAATATACAGGTGATTCTGCTGTTGAAATGTGCTGTTACTACTGACTCTGTAGCTGCAAGCGCCTGCTAAATCTACTCGAGTGCACTTAGCGAACTTTAGTAATGATATTGAGAGACAGAGAAAACCCAGTTCTCACTTAGCTGCCCCCATCAGAGCATCATGTTGCTTCACATAAGAGTTCCTGGTATGCAGGAGGCAGATACCTGAACTTTGTGGCTACGTCGTATCACAGTGAACGTGATCGACATCTGCTCGAATTACGTGAGCAGCTACAAAATGCGCCATTGTGCAATTAGCTGCAACAATGCAGTATTGCTAGCTACCAATTGCTTCACCGTACACCCACAACCTATTTTGGCACCAGCAAGATATCACAGTGCATACAAGCTTATGAACGCAGTATTCAATGTTACCAGCTGCATTCTCTATTTTTATATCTAGATGCATAGAACATGCACACAGTAGACAATTATCGCGCCAAGTAGAAGAGTTCATTTTAGGCATTCTATAAATTTCATAGACAAGAATCAGGCATATCCCTCAAGCCTGTTATTTAGCATCAGATGTCAAAATGGGCTTGCAAGTGTACACAGAGAAATTAGCAATTGACCTTGAAAATGGTGAAAACTAGGTTTATGTCAAATCGCATACAGTAAAGACAGTCCAGGATACTATAATGAGAAGGTTGTAAATTTCAAAGTGGGTCACTATTCTTCACACTATGCATGCATTCACAAGAAAGATAACAACGATTGCTGCAAGAAACAATAACGCTTTACAGTTTTTGCGAAATTCCGCTTGTCAGCACCCATTACAGAAAGGCAACACTTTGAGAAACCAAGTCACGTTTCCAGACAAAATGCACTCGCCATGGTGACAAATAGGTGGAGTACTCTTCTACAGCATGATTTATTGGAGCTAAAACTCTAATAACATATATTTATTATTATAGCTAGCAAAAGCCTTTCTACTGCTGTGTATGTGAAGCAATTTTATATGAGCGGGAGGTCACAAGAATAAGGGCCACATATTAATGAGCGCAAAAACACAGTGACTGGTTGTGCAGCAATTTCCAACTCTACTCATTCATTGAAACTATTGCACTTCTCCCTCAAATAAAAGTTGCACATAACTAACACTTTGGCAAGAATAATGCTAGGTTGGTAGGTAGCATACATTCTGACGTTACTCTGTATACCCTCACCTATTTGCAATATTTTCACTTCGACATGACTAGCTCAAAACAACACTCTTCATCAAACGGAACTTTGTACATTACTTTTGAGTTAGCCACAGATGCTGAATAAGCACCTCTTATGGGATGCTTGGCTCACTGTGTGGTCAGCACTGCACAGTTCGTCAGGGCACTTCTTTTTGCTACCTGCAGTACGCAGCAAAAAACTTGGGCATTCAAACAAAAACAAAGCAAGTATGGCAGCAGCATTTCGTCCTTTGGAGATAGAGAGGGGAAGGCTAGTGCAGCATTGTTCATCATAAGCTACACACACATGCATTTATTGTTTTAGTTTTGCGTATAAACAATATAAAAGAGTGAAAATGATTAGAGGAGACGAGCGGCCGCATATTTGAAATCCTCCAAAGAAGACAGAAATACTCACTTAGGATTTTACAGCATATATTCTGTGCCATGTGTAAAAATTATGCAAAGTGCTGAATTTCATTAACACTTGCGCACTATTAGGCCAATGTGAAACGACAACGTATTGCACTCGCTTCGCTGTCCAGGTGGTGCTTCCGAAATTTCCTGAAGTTGCACAGACAGCAAAGTGGTCTGGTCAAGTTTAAGTATACTCATTCCAACAAGCACCGCTTACTTCAACTCCAAGTGACAGCACCAAATGAAGTCATTTAATAGTGGCGTGTGACTAATGCTAAATACCTAAGCGTTTGAATAAAAAATACAAGTATATTTCAGTTTCATGTTCGAATTCTGTTGTTAATTCTTCCGCGTGTCACCTTTTCTCTGATGCTCGGTATCGAGATAACGGCAAAACATTTTTAAAATATCGTACTACAATATTTTTACCAGACGCAGTCATACTACATTATACCAAGCAGTGCTAGCGATATTGCGGCAAACATTGAGAGCAATGACAACAGCATACCTCAGAGACCTTCACAGTCTTTCATCGAGCTGCAGTTCAAGGCGGCAGCTGCTAAATAAACTTTCAACCCCTTTTTTCAGAAACCGAGTGAGCTGCTTTTCTTCGAAAAACTTGCAGGCACAAGGTGCAGACATTGAAGTAAGTATACATATATATATAGCCCTGGCAACTGGGACTATATCGCTAACAGTTGATGTGCCGGCACTCTTGTCACACCATTAGAGCGAAGGCAGCTTCTTTGTCCGTTTTTGCCCTATGAGCTTGAGAAGCGCCTGTGCTAACGCGCTGTGCATCCCTCGGGGTTGCTCGAATAAGGCGATCTCTTCCGTATGGTGTTTCCGTTTTGTTCTTTTTTATTGCATTTTTTCTGATAGCGAAATAGCGAGAGCCCCGATGCGCTACAACATAGGTCACTGGCACCCAAATGACACGAGGAAATCACTAATGAACACTGCAAAAATAACGAGAGCCAAAAGGACAATAAGTTGGACTTCAGCAAATACTGCCTGCACAAGACCTGCAAACGGTAAAATAAACGCTGCAGGCAGAATATGCCATGCTAATATCCATAAGTGCATTATTGCAATAAGATACATCCCAGCTAGCACACCCCTGCTAATCAATGTGGCTTGTTTATCTACACGGATCATGCCAACAGAACTTTGGTCGTGTCGCATGATAACGCAACTGCAACGAAAAGTATGGGATGCACAGTTTTGTCGGCCACTCACCCGGGACGTAGAGGAATTTTTGTCAACTATAACCAAATGCGTACTGTAACAAGACACGTGACAGCAGCTATCAACCGCACACCACTAAACCCCTGGTAACCAACTTCACGGTCAGGGGCACGTGATACCGTTGCGCAGAATTCGCAAATACGCCGAAACCACGTGCGCGCAAAAAAGGCCCACTTTGAGTAAGCCTGTGTGCGACTTCGAAGCAGCGTAAACATTCAAGGCATGAGCATTTTGTCGGCAGTCAAACAGGCCGACGGCGGGGAAAATTCACGAGAGTCGTAAGATAGGACTTACTTGATAGCGAAATCCACAAAACTTGTTCGCTGGTCAGCTTGGCGGGAAAGTTCCGACACAATAGAGACTCGAAGCAGTGAAGTTAACGACACGTTGCGCAAACTTCTGGTGGCATATTGTCCGACTTCACGCAACCACAGGTCAGTCGATTAGAATAGAACTATTACACGTCTTGGTGTCGCAAATCGCCGTTAAACGTGGTCGTTTTTACCGACTCCTCGACCGCGACTTTCCGCCGTGACAAGCGTCCATGTTGGCTGGCGAGCGCCGCGCATGCGCGACCTTGCATGCGCCGCGTACATACACCACGTGACCACGTCGGAGAGATGTGATCGCGAGCTGGCCCGCCGACGCACGGCCGCCTGGATCGGTGCGCACAGCGGTGTTCTCATGTCGCGAAGGGGCCCACGCTCTGAGCAGTTTCTTGTTTAAACAATAGTGAAACCATGCTTTGCGGTTGCGGTATAGGCTCGTGGTATTCGCTGCACGCCCCAATGCAGTACAATAACCTGTGTACTTCAAAATAAGACAGTTTGTAGAAATGGTGAGGCTGTCGTAGTTACGTTCGCATGGAAAAACCTTATAAGTACACCATGAAATTATACGTACGAGCTGTTTGACTGACGAGATGAACTCACGCATTCGGTTGTGCAAAGCACGTACACGCTATTATTTACCTGCAATTCCAACCACATTTTTATTGTAAAGCTAATAAAACAGAAAAATACTTCCTTACCGAGAATTTAAAAAAAAGATTGTGCACCAGCTCTGTTAATTTGAACGCACTTGGTTTTTTTTTTGTTATACACGCAATCTGCCAACCCTAAAATACTGATGACAGGACATATGAATTTTCACATCAGAGAGATCACTTTGATTCAAAAATTTCCGCAAGCCCATAACAACGTGTGGAATCCACCATTACAAAGATACGGGTTTCGACATATCAGTGATGATAATGGGATAAAACCACAAATGTTTATATGCTCTCTTTGGCAAAACAACCCGCTTACAACAATGCCGCTGTGCCGCATTATCAGTTACATCAAACAAGTCTGGTTGTTGTGTGTTCGAGCCAAAAAAAGAGGGTGGGTATGCGCGTGGCGTGTAATCCTCGAAAAGAAAGAAGAAAACGAAATATGTTTGCATCCCGACACCCCTCTATTATTATGAGGGACTCCGTGTGGTAGTGGCCACTAGAAATTTCACTATCTGCCATTTGAAGAGATAACGAATAACAATTCTGAAAAATTGACGCAAACTCCTACAATAACAGCACTACGTCCGTTGGCTTGCACGGCCAATTTCTCCTTCTTCTCACGAACTGAGAGGCACCCATGAGCTTTACGTCGATCTTTGTCATGCCTCTGACGGACAGTTTTTACAGTGTACTGCGAACAGAGTTGGAGGGTACCACCGACATGAAACTCGAGATGAAGACGCAGGGTACGGTAGCGGCATCACAGGTTGTGAAGTTTAACGAGGTGCTGAAAACGGTCTCCGATCAGATGAGGATTATCAGTGTAACACTCTGACAGGCAACCTCAGGATGCTGATTGGGAACCAACTTGCAGGGCGTAAGGCCACTCGTCGATCAGCTACACAACAGCCCCTTGCGGTGGCGGGCTGACGACAGTCGCATCATCACCGAGCTCCGAGGTAGTTTGATTATGCCCCGTGGCACAGTCACAAGACGCTGGCTAGAAAACTACGCGCGTGTTTGGCAATAATGCCGCGACTCGACTGCTTGAGTCCCTCAGCGTGTAGATCGCGATACCTGTACCCGTCACATGCTATTGGTTTGACTCAGTGAAGCAGCGATTACTGCGTGGCGAGAAACGGCAACCGGGCGGTGTAAGCAAATTATTTGTTCGCTGCGGTGACAGTTAGTAGCAAGAATACTTCCATGGCGTCTTCACGTCAGGTACTGTCGGTGCATTGCCGGAAGGATAACCTCCACAGCGAAAGTGAGACATTTTGAGGTGACCAGCTGGTTTCAAATCCTGTACAACGCACGTCCGCCAAACACAACGAAGGCTCGCTGCGCATCACCGTGATAGCACTTCTAACAGTTCCAGAATGCTGTAGGTCGAAAGCACTGTTCTATGATTGATGACAGCGGTCGCACTACTGTAGATAGGTAATCAGTTACAGCTATCTGCGCTCCGAAAGTCATTCCCAGGGCTTTGACCTGCGCGCAGTAGCCGGTGACCAATGGTTATATTTTTTTCCGTGTAACATTGCATACGCACATTTTGTCTTATGGCCAGTGGAATTATCCAGCACCGGGGGTCAGTTTAAACGCGAAAAGTGGGCGACGACACGAAAACTAAAGCGTAGGATTTCACGCGGTTTTTTTTTCCTATAGCGTTAGGGAGCAGTGTTACATGCTGGGGCTCAAGCGCGACCAGAATGAGGTAAACGGGCCCGAAGCAGTCACCTTGTGTTAGTGTTATGAGCAGTGCATGCTGTGGCTAAAACGACTACGTCGGACACTAATGTAGGAACGAGTGGTATGTGCCATGTGACTGACTTTGATGCATATGTTGTGAAAAGTCTGCAACAACACTCGCAAATGGTGATGAAACTATTAGGCAAAATACTGTAGTGTGCGGCTGTTACAAGCTGCCACTCTAGCGTCGCCAGCGCGAAGTTGGCGACGTGAATGACAGTAGGTTAGTTCGTTCCGTACGCAAGCAGAGACAGTGAAGAGATCAGAGACGTGAGAAAACAAAACAAACTTTACTCTAGTAATAATGCAGCACACAGGATCTAGTACAACACTTCAATAAAATTAACAAAATACACCAACACTTGATACAACTAAATAAACATAGAAAAAACAATAAATCAGCTTACGGGAGAGAACTATTACAAACTACACAAACTAACAACAATAGAACTACGGAGGAGAAAGTTCGAAGATATAAACAGGTGAAGGCATACGTGTGATGACCGGCAGCGTTGCGTCCCCGACGATCGGATGCGAGAAGTCGAAGAGAGTTCTGGCACGACTGCGATGTCGGCGGTGTTGCAAGGCTGGTGGCTCCGGGAGGCTAGTGCTTGCAGGTGACCTCGGGCAGGTTGACCTAACTCGAGGCGAAGTCCCGATGTCTACGTTGCAGACGTTAATATCGCACCACAACTAGACGAACGGCTAAGTTTAGGTGGCCAGCTGATACAGAGCCACACTAAAAACTTCTAGAAGAGATACTTGTAGATCTGTTTCTAAACCATGTTGGTCAGCGACTAGACTGCCTAGCAGGGCAAAATCTTGCGCTTAAATCCCCCTCGTGTCCCCTCGCTCTCTTCCTTGGGTACAAGAGACCTCTACATGGGTCCAATCATGCGCGTTTCATGGTTGGAAACTCCACCCCAAAAAATATACTGACCCCACCCTTTTTTAATTAGGAGAGTTCCCTCAACTAGCGAGAGTGACAACCTTTGGGGTGTTGTCATACGGCTTGGCCACCAGAGGTTTTCCCACGGTTTTCCTGTGGGAACGGTCAGACTGTTTGGCTCTCAGCCGGTGCGTCCCGTAGTCTAATCCTTGTTCGGGATACATCGCGGCCTTCCACGACCCTGCAAACGCCGCTGCAGGTACAAACGATCAAACTTCGGCGGCAACGTTCGAAGAAGAGCACCCCATTCTGCACTTCCCGGCTCTCTTTTATGCGCCCGCCGTTCCTACGGTCAGCGGGGAGTACGGCGCTCGTTAATTGCTGTGATGTCGGGTCGCAAAAATGGCAGTCCGTGGCATTGCCCCCCACTTTCAGAATGCTATTCATAACATTTGCTCACACGGAGGGGAATTTTTTGACAACAAGGAACAAAACACCACCAACAAGGGAGACATGAGGACTGTCCTTCTCATACACAACATAAATAGACAGAGTGCATCAAAGTAACAAAAAGGGAGAAAAACAATTGTTAGAGTACCAGCTTCAGTTACACGCAACAATATCAATGCGCCATACAAACAAGAAAAAGAAATAGCCGTGTACGGCAGCCATCAATACAGAATACACTGCACGATTGTATACTACGAAACAAAACGGAACAGGTGCGCTCCTCTACTGTAGTGAAATCCTTCAATGTGCATTTCAACATGTAAAAACAACCAAGCACCAAGCGAAAAGAAAATAACTGCAAATACACTTGTTATACAATGAAATACGCACATACAAACAGAAAACAAACGACGAAAGGAATAAAAAAATAACATGCTCCCCAGACCTCAAGAACTATATCCGGCTCAAGTAATCGGCTCCCACGTTTTCGCTACCCTTAATATGCGTAATGGTGAACTGGTACTCTTGGAGTAGTAAACTCCATCGAAGTACTCGAGCGTTCAGCTGTTTTGCCTGTTGGATATAACTCAGAGGCTGGTGGTCTGTCTGGATACAAAAATGTACTCCGTATAAGTATGTGGAGCATTTCTGAATTCCCCATACCAACAAGAGACATTCGCGTTCGATGGTACTATAGGAAGCCTCCCGTGGAAGCAGCTTTCGGCTGGCATAAGCTGTGGGGTGGAGCTTGCCTTCGTGGGTCTGCATGAGCACGGCTCCGAGTTTTGTGTCCGCTGCGTTCATTCGAAGTATGAATGGTTGATGCAAATTTGGTAGCCGTAGTATCGGCTCCGTAGAGACATGTTGTCTGAGACTTCGAAAAGCCTCCTCGTGGGCTGCTGTCCCTCGCCTGGTATTTTTTAAGTAAGTTGGCGTGGAAGATTTTTCTGCCACCAGCCGTGTCTAACACGTAGTCAGCTTCACCTTTCTTTTCCCGGACTTCAAAAGGGCCCTTCCATTGCAGCAGCAGTTTGTTCGTGTCGGTGGGAAGTGAAATCAGTACCTTGTCTCCGGGGTTGAAACTCTGCTCCTTCGCCTTTCGCTTGTACAGCTTCGTATACCGTGCTCCGGCTTTTCCAACTCCTCGTGTTTCAGGCGGCACGTTTCCTCCAAACGGTTCCGAAGGTCGAAGACATGCTGGTACGTTGTCTTAGCTTCTTCAGTCAAGTCGGCGTTCGTCCACAGCTCCTTCAGTATCACCAAGGGTCCCCTCACATGGCGTCCGTAGAGAAGCTCGAAGGGTGAAAACCCCATACTGGCCTGGGGAACCTCCCTATAGACAAAGAGGAGAGGTGCCAGGTAGCGGTCCCAATCTCTCGGTTTTTCGGCGCACATGTGCTTCAACATTAATTTTAAAGTGCCGTTGAATTTTTCCACCAAGCCATTCGTCATGGGGTGATATGTGGTGGTGTGGAGCTGGCGCACGGAAAGGAGCCGTGCTACTTCCTTCATCAAGTCCGATGTGAAGTTCGTGCCACGGTCGCTTAGTACCTCGCGGGGGACGCCAAATCGGGAGAACATCTCGACCAGGGCTTTGGCCACTCGCTCAGTTTTGATACTCGGGAGCGCCACTGCATCTGGATACCGGGTGGCATAATCCATCAAAGTCAAAATATATCGTTTCCCGTGCTTTGAGGGCGGGTGAATTGGTCTCGTTATATCGATCACCACTCGCTTGAACGGGGTGTCGATTATGGGTGCCCTCCCCAGTGGAACATGTGGTACACGGCCCTTTGGTACGGTGCGCTGACAAATTCACACGAGGCGACGAACCTTTTTACGTCAGCTGTGATGCCTGGCCAAAAGAACTCCTCCGAGATCCGGTGCTTGGTTTTCTGCGTGCCCCAGTGTCCTCCCATCATACCATAGTGTGCTGTTTTAAGCACAGCTTCTAGGTGGCAGTGCGGAACGACTAATTGGCGTACAAGCCATCCGTTGGCCTCTGTGTACTGTCGGTACAGCAGTCTCTGTTCTTGTTTATTCTCGACGCTTCCCTTCTCATGTCGGCATGTTTGCTTCCTGCCGATCTTCTCAAAACACTGTTTGAGTGTCGCATCTCCCCTCTGCTCGCAGCCATAGTTATCTCCCGGCAATCCCGCCGTGGTCCCAGGCGTACGAAGCTTGGCAAATTTTTCCAGCTGCTCATGTGCTTGGGAACGTGTGATAGCAGCTGCTACAGGCTCTTCTCTTAACTCCTTTGTCGAGACAGGTTTTTCAATCTCCTTTCTGGGATCATTAGGAGGTCTTACGCCATCGACATTGCCCAGAATGAGGTCATACAGTGGATCTTGCAGGCATAGTGCTGTCAGATTGCCAGTAAAGTAGGGGGTGTCAACCTCAATCCGTGCTTCGGGCAGCATCCTCACTGTTCTGTCAACCAAGTAGACGAGCCTCCTTGTGCCTGTCAGCTTGTCTTCCTTAACCAACTTCCTCCGCACGATTACTGTGTTGCACCCCGTATCCCGCACACTGATATGTCTGTGCCTCGGAGGGTCCCTGTGGCAACTGGTAGGTTCTCGTCCAGATTTTTCGGGCGTGTCACTTTTACGGCCTTGATGACGGGGACTTTTTCGCCATTCCTAAGCTCGATATACCCATCGCATATGGGGCCCTCACGCGTTTCCCTCGGTGCGTAGAGGCCGGACTCCTGGAGTGAGTTATTTGCTCCTGACCGGCAGTCGTTTGCCCTATGTCCTTTTTTCCCACACTTGAAGCAGACCATGGCTACATTAGCGGCAGGTCTGTTGCAATACAAGTGCGGCGGGTGATTCCCACGATTGCAAATATAGCACCGTGGTAGTGGTGCGTGGCTGTTGCCTCCTTTATCGTATTTCCCCTTCTCGTCCGTTATGGGACCATCTTTCTTTGTTTTCGCTAGGCTTGCTCCACCCTGAGCTTTCAAAAACTGGTCGCCAGCGCGAAGTCGGCGACGGGAATGACAGCAGGTTAGTTCGTTCCGTATGCAAGCAGAGACAGTGAAGAGATCAGAGACGTGAGAAAATAAAACAAACTTTACTCTAGTGATATTGCAGCACACGGGATCTAGTACAACACTTCAATACAACTAATATAATACATCAACACTTGATACAACTAAAAAGATACATATAAAGAAACAATAAATCAGCTTACGAGAGAAAACTATTAAAAACTACACAAACTAACAACAATAGAACTACGGAGGAGAAAGTTCGAAGATATAAACAGGTGATGGCATACGTGTGATGACCGGCAGCGTTGCGTCCCCGACGATTGGATACGAGAAGTCGAAGAGAGTTCTGGCACGACTGCGTTGTCAGCGGTGTTGCAACGCTGGTGGCTCCGGGAGACTAGTGCTTGCAGGTGACCTCGGGCACGTTGAGCTAACTCGAGGCGAAGTCCCGATGTCTACGTTGCAGACGTTAATATCACGTCACAACTAGACGAAAGGCTAAGTTTAGGTGGCCAGCCAATACAGAGCCACACTAAACACTTCTGGAAGAGATACTTGTTCATCTGTTCCTAAATCATGTTGGTCAGCGACTAGACTGCCCAGCAGGGCAAAATCCTGCCCTTAAATCTCCCTCATGTCCCCTCCATCTCTTCCTTGGGGACAAGAGATCTCTACATGGGTCCAATCATGCGCGTTTCATGGTTGGAAACTTCGCCCCAAAAAATATACTGACACCACCCCTTTTTAATTAGGAGAGGACCCTCAACTAGCGAGAGTGACAACTTGTTGGGGTGCTGTCATACGGCTTGGCCCCCAGAGGTTTTCCCACGGTTTTCCCGTGGGAACAGTCAGACTGTTTGGCTCTCAGCCGGTGCGTCCCGTAGTCTAATCCTTGTTCGGGGTACATCGGGGCCTTCCACGACCTTGCAGACACCACCGCAGGTACAAAGGATCAAACGTCGGCGGCGACGTTCGAAGAGCACCCCATTCTGCACTTCCCGGCTCTCTTTAATGCGCCCACCGTTCCCACAGTGAGCGGGGGAGTACGGTGCCCGTTGATTGCCGTGACGCCGGGTCGCAAAAATGGCAGTCCGTGACAGTGGCACTTATCAAAAGTTTTCGCAAGCACTGAGAGTAGTAATCGTTTGCTTTTGCGCGCCAATATTTTTTCTCGTTATTTTCTTATGTTCAAACGGACGAAAGCACTCGATTGTACTATGACACATGTAGGACAATCTTTGTCAAGTTCCTGAAAAGGCTTGTGCTTTCTTCAAAAAGGAAACGTTCGTAAACTTTTGGCGAGCAGGCGTTCTTAGAGAGCTAATTTCTTACGTTTATTAAGGTCTGTTAAATACTGCGTTACAACTGCATGATGTTTTGCATAAGTTTGCTGCATTTAGACAGCCGAGCAGCTCACTAATTAAACTTCAACATTTTAGCTTGCGCTGTAGGCTGGTTTAGGTAGTTCTTTTGTTTATTTTTTCTTTTTGAGCACTGTGAAAAAGGGGAGAACTAGGACAATTTGCGCTCTTCTGTTTCGGGATAGCATTTGCACATGCCGTTACAGGCCGGCAGCTGCGCGACCACCGCGCGAGCGAAGAGGGGGCCCTCCTGCAGGGCAGTTTAGCTATGGCTGTTAACCCACCTTACACACACTGGTTGAGCTGGGTTTACCTACTGTTGTGTTTACTTCGGCAACACTGTAAACAAGTTGTTACGAAGTCTTCGATGGTGAGTGTGGAACCTCGGTGAGACAGTGGTTGCGTCAAGGTTTTTGGTTTACTTTTACGTATTTTGTGCAGTAAACTTTGGGATGCATGCCAGCCGTCACGCTGCATTTCCTGAAGCAGGCAGCATTGCTTTGGTGGCGTTTAGTCAGTGTCCGACCGGTGCAGCGCTGATCGTAGACGCCGTGTATCCGCATGGCGCCCCGCGAAAGGCTGGTGCGCCTCAGATTGCAGCTTGCCTATGGTTTCTTGTAACCCAAGTGAAAAGAACCAATCCCCGCGTGAGCGACAAAGGGCTTCGTCCCGGGAATGGAACCACCTTCCCGCTGAAATTGCGGGTATCACCGATAACCAACTGTTCCGTGCTGCCTTAGCCAATATTGTATATGCAGAAACATCTGATGTTTAATCTGTGTTTGTGTGACCACACTGTTGCGATAATACTAATTTGTTTTGTCTTCCCTTTTCCTTTTTATGTACACAACGTTTTTTTGTAACCATGCTTCCTCATATTATGCCTTTGTTCTGTACCACTCCCCTCTGTAATGCCTCTAGCCCTGAGGGTATAATAAATAAATTAATAAATAAATAAAGAAAGAAAGAAAGAAAGAAAGAAGGAAACGTCATTGTGACGGCCCGCTGATTTCATAACGGCACTTTCAGCCTGCGCATGTATGGTCTTCTTCCGGGAATCCGCGCGGTAGTTCGACCCCTCGCATTGGTTCGGCCTACCGCCTGACCAATTGCTGTGCGCGCGCCTAGAAGTCACTGCCAAGACATGTCGAAACTTTGGGAGTGCTGGCACCATTTCTTTACAGTCCGGCTTGCTTCCTGGAGTCGCGCCGGCTTGCGACTCGCACCGGTGACCGTGGTCGCGAGCATTTACGAAGATGGCAATGTTCCTAGAGTTAACACCTTTTAGACTGATGGTCTTGTACACTAATAACCATAATATTTGTTGTAGTATAACTTCTCAAAATGACCATATCATCATGAGACATCCCGTAGTGTAGGCGTCCAAAAAAAATATTTACCAACTTTGGTTCTTTAACGAGTGCCCTATTTAAGCAGTGGGCCACAAGAATTTTTGCCTTCATGGGAAAAGCGGCCACCGTTCCCGTACTTCTTACTTTGAGTCATATGTTAGGAAACACCGCGTTACTTCGCGAGACCAATTCGAGGACGTGACGGCCACATTTCCATGGACTCAATATGCTAGAACTCTTTGTGCCCAGATTTATAAGCACGTAGTTAACTTCACCGAGCCAAATCTTTGCGTGGTTTAGTCAGCGGACAGCACACGGAACACGTGTTTGAATTGTTTAATGGTTTTGTCGCCCCATTTCGGCACGGCGGCATTGGTTCTGCTGCGTTGCGGCAGAAGAACCATTCTTTTGAAGTACATTCGGTCAAGCTACTATCTGTGTACGTTGGGAAAGGCCCGTGTTTGAACGAAGACCCTCCTTAGAGGCGCGCGTCAGTTGCGACTTCGGGGAGATAAAAGAGACGTGGGCCACAGCTGGCACGGCACGGAAACTTGCTATGTATTCTGAGTGACCCTCGGAAGCAATTTCTGGTTTTGCGAAGTATGTGGCCTCGCCGGCCCAGTTTTATGCAAGGGGTTGACGAGAGGGGGATGCTCGTTTTGCCGGGGATGGACAGGCATTGAAGTGGCAGGTGGCATATTTTAATGAGGGAAAGTTCGGTAGCCGACGAAGCCGGGGAACCCCTCGGTGGAGTGCATCTTTGCCTTCAAAAAGAACAACAGTGACGACAGATCTAGCTTTGACTTTGCGTGGGGTGAAGGGCAATCTAACTTGTTCAGAGTTGACGACATCCCAGCCCGCTGAGGGACTTACGATTGATGTAGCCGTGCCAGGTCGACCACACGGAAACAGATGGAAGTTGTAAACAAAAGGACTCCTGGACACTGCTGTAGTTGTCGCACAGTGTTGCTCCAAATATGTACTGTAGAGTGTGAGCTCTTAAGGGGGCGGCTACGATGAACCGAAATAGCCCCGCCTCCTTTTTCGGTATTACCATCTCATGCACTCAATGGTCGAAATAGGGTCAGAGATTCGAACAATTGTTCCATCCCATGTCACGACTGTTATAAACAAGGTGTATGTATGAATAGGGAGCGTGAACCGGGAATCGGCCACTGCTGGAGAATAATCTTTGTTGACCTGATCTGATCTTGCCTTTAACTGTTGCTTTTAATAAACAGTTTCGTCCTGGAAGTTCACCTTCCTTGTTGCAAGGTGTCTGCAGACGATCAGAAAGAGGCATCCCACGTAGCGGGAAACGCTGAACTTCCTACCAGCCAGACATTCATCGTTGTTTAACTCACGTTAACACCGCGTATTTGAACCATCGAGATCTCCACTACGGCATCTATACCATTGATACTGCGTTTTGGACGCGGAACCACTAATGATTATTATAAGAAGTATAACCGCTTAGGTGCAACCAGACAAGGCTAAGTAGTAGATAAAGCGGCGAAAACGTGGGGACAAAAAGGTAACATTCACTACACGCTAAGTAACTTATAAAACAACATTCCGAAATTCTATCACTTCACTCTTTAGTCATGAAATGTTTGCCAACGCCTTCAACAATTGGCATCAGCCGAGGCTTTCGACACGATAAAAGATTGCTCAGATTTTGCTTAGTCGTCCAAGGTCGGGGCACAAACCAAAGCTAGTTGGCACTGGCTGGTCTGGGCTTGACTGTGCACACGTTCATCGACATGCTCATGCACAAAATCTTCACGCGATCACATGCTCATGCACAAAATCTTCACGCGATCACCGGTGCGAGCATGCACCGGTGATCCTGGTCGCAAGAATTTACAAAGGTGGCAATCTTCCTAGAGTGAACACTTTTGAAGACGGTAGTCTTTCTTGGGGACCCTCCACGCAAAAAAGTTTTGTCTGTCTGTCTGTCTGTCTGTACATTTGTCTGTTTGTCCACTCTTAACGGCATCGTGTATTTTGACCGACCGTATCTGCAGCACCCACCAATGTTGCTCAAGATTCAGCATCCATACTTCTGCAATTGTCAACAAAAAATTATTGTGCATGTCTGAGGCACCATATCAACACCTGTATATTCTACTTGTGCATCTTTTACTAGAAAATGCATACATAAGTAATTTTAAGGGCCGTAGCGCTTATCACGCTGCGTTTACAATGCAACGCTTGCACGAATAGGCAAGTGTTTTCAATGCTTTGCTAAGACGAAACGGTGGTGGCACCTACCTGTCACCTTGCGTTCTTCACCTTGTCACTTCTGAGACAGACGCTCGCACCCGTCTTATAGCCCCGCATTTCGTTTTTCAAGAAAACTGCCAGATGGCGCTCATGTCTGAAGTGTGACGTGATTTGATGCGTTCGTTTGCCTCCGCTGCGCGCTCGACGCACTCTAACGCAGCGCCTCCGGAATACCATTAACCAATTTGCTTGCGCGGAACATCAAATAAATAATTTGTTCACTCTCTTCACACGCAAGACTATCGTCTTTCGACGACATTTGCAGAATATTATGCAGATACGGGGCCGATTTTTTAGACCGATGATCTTGCACAGTAATAGCCTTAATATGTATTGTGGTATTATTTTTCAATATGACCATATCATTATGAGACATTTCGTAGTGTAGGCGTCTGAAAATTTGGGGTTCTTTAAAGGGTGCCCTATTTAAGCAGTAGGCCACAAGAATTTTCGCCTTTCTAGGAAAAGCGGCCACCATGCCCGTACTTCCTATTTTGAGTCGTATGTTAGAAAACACCGCGTTAGTTCGCGAGACCGATGCTAGGACGTGGCGAGACCGATGCTAGGACACTTTGGGCCCAGATCTAGAAGCACGTTAATCCCGCGTAGTCAAACTATTGGGCTCTCTACTACGGCATCTCTCGCATTGATATTTCGTTTTAAATGCAGAACCACTAATGATTATTATAAGGAGTATAACCACTTTATGTGCAACTAGACAAAGCTAAGTAGTAGATAAAAGCGTGGAAAACATGAGGACAACAAGTTAACATTCACAACAAGCTAAGTAACCTATAACAAAACAATTAGAAATTCTATCAGTTGACTCTTATGTCATGAAATGTTTGCCAACGCCTTCAACATTTGCCATCGGCCAAGTCTTTCGGCACGATAAACAATTGCTCACATCTCGCTTAGTCGCCCATAGTCGGGGCAGAAACCAAAGCTAGTTGGAACTGGCTGGTCTGGGCTTGACTGGGCACACGTTCATTTTCATGCTCATGCACAAAATCTTCACGCGATCACATTGTGATTCAATGGTATCGGCTAGGTATCGATAGGTTCCCTTAGACATCACTTCGCAATAAAAATACTAAGTAATTTCTTTCACAAACTAGACAATTGACGTAATTTGCATTTTCGAGGATGGTCTCGACTAGCTTGCGTATCATGGTAACCTACGCTTATTTCGCTAATCAATGGAGTTAGCATAAGTTAGAATGAGTCTTAATTATCATTAGACTAAGCTCACGCATTTTATATTTCTCAGCATGAATAGGCATATGAAAATCTCCGCTCGCCGTAATTAGGGTTTGTTATGGTGTGATTTCATTCGCCTATATATGGACTGGTAATAGGGTTTTACAGAGCTTAACAGGGCTTTGAAAGCCTTGTCTATGGTTACATTGGTTTGGCTAGGCACACTTGTTCCTAATTTTGCTTGACGCTACAGTCACGTGAGCATATTCATGGTTTGTTCTCTACGTCAAGGACTGGCCAAACAGCCGGCATAACAGCATGGCTGTAAAAAATAGAATACGTGGTGGCCTTTTAAAAATTTTTCGATGCGTTGGGCAGCGCTTTTTATTTCTGATGCAATAAATGCGTCATTGCTAACTAATAGAGGAATGAGAAGCCACTTTAAAGCTACATCTCAGCGGTGTTATCACCGTTCATGGCGAAGGTTGAAAGACCAAGCGAAGATTTCAACTTTTTTTCTTTCACGAAGATAAAAGCCGAGAGGCATGTCGTGGAAGACAAAGGAACTTAACACTGATGTCCCTGAAAGCTGGATGTGATGTGAACCATTCTCAGTCATGTTCACCACGCTTGGGTCAAGTTGGTTCACTACATGGTAGTAAAAATTGTCAGTTGCCACACATTCTTACAGCGAAAAAAAAAACAATCACGAATTGCACATAGTGAAGGTGTAAAATTTCCAGAAATATGAGTGATTGCAAATACACTGTGTTTTGAGAATTTTTTTTCCAAATTTAGTACAAAACGAAACAAATTGCCATAGAGCAATATTTTATTGCCTTATGGTAATAGAATATTGTCAAGTGTCAAACTCAATAACTTTTATTGCGGAAATAACAGAAACCAAATGCTTTTTTCTATTTTCACAAACGAATGCGGCATTTAAACGATCGAACACAAGCCAGAAGCATCACGGCCAACTCCGTTAACTCTCTTTGAATGTATGTGGTTTCTAGAAATGTTTGGGCAGTTAGAAAAAAAATCCAGACATGCCTGTTTTGTCGTAGCGATTAAAAACACACTGATACCGATGGTAAAGAGATGTAGTTCAAATTGTTATTCAGAGTCAGCATCACTGGCTTCATCATGTTAAGATGTCACATAAAAAAAGCGTAGCTGCGGTTGCAATGCTTACAAACACCAAATCTTCATTTTCCACCAGTGCTGTCGTCTACCATGAATTCCATCCACAAGCCAGAAATCAGCCCAACGATTGCAGAATCTTCTTGAACACAGCTTTAGAAGTGGACTTCTGCCACTGGTCTCAGAAGCGTACGAGGGAAAGTCAAAACTGAACAATAACACGTACCAAAATATTAGAAAACGTCCGCAACCTGACCACAATCGAAATACGAAGCAACGCAACGAATCGAGCCAATCTGATGCTGCAGCTGAGTTTGTGTGATGTTGATGGTAAGTGGTCGGCCGTTGTTCGCTGTTTTGGTATCATGTAAGATTTTTTGCTTTCACGTTCAACGCTGGGTGTGTCCTGAGCTTTATTTTTGTACGTTTAGTTCACGGAAATTCCGGTCATTTTTTCAACTGATCAGGAAAAAAAAGAAAAAATAATTTCGGAGTTTTCTTGTTTCTTTCCGCATTTCAGATCTCTAGTGGGGGCACATAATAAGGCTGAAGGAACGAGCATGTTTCGTGTTTATGATTCACAGGTGTCTAAAACTACGGTTGTAATCAGAGTGAATTCACACGGTGTGAAAAATTACTGCTTTTACTGTGTGCGTGTGCAAAATAAGTACGTGGTAAGTACAGGTATTGTCAGGCATCCTAAGATGCCTCAAGGCAAAAAATAGGAAAGGAATTCAGAAAGTTTAAAACTGAATTTTGAATTAGCGGAGTGACGCGGGTATGGTAAAAAATAAAATTGACGTACTTCGTGCTAAGAACCCACTGCAGTTTGAGATATTGAGAAGGTGGCATCCAGAAGTTTTTTGAGATATTGAAAAGGTGGCATCTAGCAGTTTTTGAGATGTGATAAGCTTCGCCAAAAAGAACAGCAAGGCGCAAAGCTAAGTACCAATAACCGCAACAAGCAGACAAGCAGAATGACGTCAATTTTACAGACAACAGTCAAAGGAGACTAGTTCTCTCGCTTTCGGTAATGCCAGTGTAGTGGGTGTATAATTGCGAAAGTATAACTGCAACCACAACCCGCGCAAACACACAACGTTGTTGGTTGAAGATTGACCTAACGACGCTCATTCCTTCTGAACATCTTGGAAGAATATGGCAGTTGCACTCAGGGTAGCCTTGGGTAGATTTGAAGAAAAAGCCAATACTTAAGCTAAAAGGAGCCAAAGTAGGCACGTCATTTTACTTTCAAGCAAAGTTTTTAGTCTATTACACAAAAAATTTATATAATCCTATATAAGCACGAAATTGAGTACACCGAACATATTGCGTTTTTTCTTGCTTGCTCTCCGATTCGCAGGTTACTTGATAAAAATAATAAAATATTTCACTTGTGTGAACCCTCATAACATTTTCCACAGTACAGATTGTTTTTGCTAACGTAATGGCCAAAAACACTTAAGGAACATAGAATGCTGAAGTTGCTGTATTTATTTTTGTGAAAGCGTACGTCGAGATTTGTACAAAGACAAAATAATTTCAGTCCTGCTTAACGTACCGATGTTTGTTCAGAAAGGATTTGTTCAGCGTCCATTCGGTAGTCATCTTTTTACCGCGCTGTGTTTCCGCGTAATAAGACTCTGGCGTTGAGCATTGTGCTACAGATACGAGCGTTTCCTTACATGTACCCATCTCTCCGTCTTCTCAGACGAAGGAATGCTTTTTGGGTAAAAAGCATCCTTGTCACCATGGCTGCTTTCTGATCGGCTCACATGGGCTGTCCAATGTGCGGAATTAAGATAGCCTAATAGGGTGGCACACCCGTCGTAGGAGATATGAACCACACCACAACATTCATCTCTGTTGCTAGAAGGCTTGGTGCTGCCTTGCGCACCATAGAATAGTTTCAGAAACTGCGCGAAAGCTCTTGGTGTGCCATTTTGGAGCTACATATTGGCACAAGCTCTAATTCTCGAGCACATTCAAGAGAGCTCTGCGATGGCCAGCTACAATAGCGTGCCTCATCAGTTGAGGAGGCCCGGCATAAGTGAGCAGGAGGGTATAATTTAATTGCCCGTAGTGGCCTTGGTACACGGCATGTAACTAAATTTGTTGTGCCAATGTTTTGAAGATAATAAGGACTGAACGCTCACAATACTTCCAAAAACCGTTACAGGGTTCCCTAAGCTACACGGTCCATCATGCTTTATTGCCTTTCTGTTTCTTATTGCAATAGAAAGCATGTCATTTAAAGTGTCGAACTTCGCAGTGATTTCTCAGCAATGAGAGCAGAAAGATTCAAAGCAGAATTTGTCGATCTACGTTATGTTCTTCAGGTGGTGTAGGTAGAGCTACAGTTTCTACATATACATCTATACAGACCCATATACGTGATGTCCAAAACATCACTGGTATTTACCTCTATGACTATCTTAGCGGGTTTGATTTTCCTATTCGGTGCTGCATTTTCTATGCAATTTGTTGGGCTGCAAACTGATATCCAGAGAGCGTAAACACGCAACAAATCGCCAGGCCTGTACGGAAGACGCAGCACAGTCACAGCAAAATCTAGAAGAGCAGCCTTTTAGAGTCTTTTTCTAAAAACGCATTGAGTAACTGCTGCAAGGCCACATGCTTGATGCCCACTGCGGCATTAACTTTAAAAATTTTGGGGATAGAAGGCCAGCATTTGCTATGCTATTTTTGGCAATCTACTGAGAAGCGTGGTATTCACTAAACTATTGCGAGGAATTTTGTGCGAATTGTTCATGCAGTGGCTCACGACGATAACGACTTATGCCTGAATGAGTGTGTGCCACAGTTTGAAGAATATTTTCTAGTTATTTCGAGAATTGTATGACCCAGTCGTTGCGCTATTCGCATTGTTCGTGGACTGGTTGTTCTTTCGCTGTATTAAAACATTTTATAAGTCATATTAACGCAATATCTTTCCGAACATCAACCCTGTCTAAGGCAAAATTGCCAAGGAGTCCCAAATGCTCTCTGCTAGGAGGAGCGTATCGGTCACAAGTCGGGGATCATCTACTCCGTTTTCTGATGAAGACGCAAGCTACAAAGTCGTCCTACGACATCTACCAGCCAGTAATGACGTTTTGAATTCACTTTTCCCCCATGAGTACTGGGGTGGTAGAGCATACCGAGCCCCCGATTTTCGTGACGCTCTTCTTGAAGTACTAACTACTGCAGACATTGTAGTTGTAGGCCAGTGTCAAATGAGCCGCGTATGAATGATTACCTGTGCAAGTAGAATTGAAAGCAGGAACTTGTCGCTCATGGCGAACTACGCGGGAAATGGCGTAAATACAGGGTGATATATCCGGAGACCAAGGATATTAAGCAAAAGCTGCTATGGTTTTCGCCTCACTTGGAAACTAGACGTGTGTAAGAGGCGTTACAAGCTTATGCGCTCGTGAAGTCCATAGAGAGAGAGAGAGAGAGAGACATGGAGATGTGCTCGTATGGATCAACGGATGACAACAAACCAGACTGTGGCCTCAGAGCTCAAGGATGGCGTTACTGTCAGCTCAATATCACACATTATGACCATCTTTGGTCACCAGAGGCTAGTGCTCAGTTCTGGTAGGGCTCCACTCTGTCTTAGTTGCAAGAGAGTGGGACAAGTTCGTCGACAGTGCCAAACACCTTGGTGCTTCCAGTGCCATCACTTCGGTCATCTTTTGGATGCTTGCATGGCGACCTACGCAAGCAAGCTGCACTCTGTCCAGTCTAGCACAGAGGAGCTTCGCCTCAACCACCTAATTGATGCCACAGAAGCCATTGATTCGTCCAGAGAAGCAGTGGGTGGAAACAGAAAATTAACAGTTCGCCATCGAGCCCATGCCAAACAGTCACATTGGCGCTGCTAAAAGCACATGTGTCATTCAATGACACCCGAGAAAAATATGCTGTCAGCGAAGGCGGCTCGGAAAAACCACAGGGAAAGCCTCCTGATTAACAAGTTGTAGAAGTGGCTATGAATAGCTGCCAGCAAAGGAAACGCCCTGCGCCGGAGAGTGCCGAAGCAAGAGTGGCCGAGTCAGATGAAGCGGAGCACGACTCATCATGTGGACAGCAGGTTGTGTCTTTTGGAAGTTGTGGAGGAATGCGCTCTCTGCGTCGGCGTACTCAAGAATGTGCCCCAAAAAAGTGCAAGAGAGTAAAAGCCATAAGTTTGCCTGTGGCAAAAGGGAATCACCAAGAACTTTAAGTAAACAAAATGGCTACTCCACATACCTTCCACATGTGTGTAGCGGCATTCAACGTACGTGGCTTAAGAAATGTAAGGCGTAAGCGGCAGTTAAACCATGTGCTTACCCAACAAGACGTTGATGTTGTAGCGGTGCAAAAAACAAAGATTTCGTCAGCTCGAGATGTAAGCTCTGCACTGACAAACTTTTACATATTACGATCTGTACAGTAGCCACGTACGTGGTGCTTTCACTGGATGCTTCTTATTAGTTAGAAAGCAGCGGGGTCACTCTTTGGTGTCGCTGCATATTGATAGGGAAAGTCGTCTTATTTGCTGTGACGTCTCTTTTTATTCTGGAAGTTGGAAGTTTGTGTTAATGTTCCCTCAAAAGAGAATGAGAGAGATGCTAGAGATGCTTTCTTCTTGTCTTTAGCTTCGTTGCTCAACACTGATAGATATTTTACTGTATTAGAGGTTTTTATTTGTGTTTGTGACCCTAGTGATCCCTTATATTTAACTAATCGTTACAATGCGAGTGCCACTTTACTGCAACAAATAATGAATGACCCTAATATGATCAATATGGGAAAGCATGCACCTTCCTCACTTAGGTTTACGAACTTTCAGGGCTTATCGCATGCTCGGCTCAATCGTTTCTATGTATCTATAAACCTAGGGTCTCATGATCACAGCTAGTATGTACGGCTTATACTTTACATGAATCATTGTTTAGTGGCATTTTCATGGGGTGCTGGACAATTTAGCAAGATTCTACCAAATCAGAATTATGGAGCTGAACGTACAACTCTTGCAAGAGGAATGTTTTGTAAAAATAGTCAAAGAATTACTTCATGTGGTAACCCATTAACGACATCTGCCATTTCCTGCTCAGTGTGACTATACAAAGAAAAATTCAAAATAAAGCGATTAGCGTCTCATGTCAGCTAGCACAAAGGATGAAAGATGAAATACGTTATCTTTACGATTTGCTCAATAGGCTTCATGCTTATGAAAGCCGAGAGCCGGGGCTGTACGTGGATGAAATAAATATTGTTCGAGCGAAAATACTGAAATATGAGACTGAAGCATACAGTGGAGCAATGATTCGTTCTTGGGTTATTCGTTTCACCAAAGATGAACCGACAAAAAGAGCTTGTGGAGATTAAAAGTGATACGCACTCTCCAAGCAGATATTACAAATTCAGTTAAATGGCTCCACATACACCGAAAAACAGCAAATAACAGCCGTTTTTTGTAAAATCATTACAAAGCCTTTTCACCACAGCTGAGCTTACGAATGACTATGAAGAAAAATCAGAATGATTCATTGCTTTAATGCCATGTTTACAGAAAGCTGATGGCCTCAACTTAGGAGGAAATTATGATTGCAATCAGAACTTTACAGAGAAACCAAGTTCCATGCCCAGATGGCCTTAGCGCAGAGTGTACAATAAGTTTCAAAAACGTCTCGTTTCTTTCTTTGGTGCAATTTTTAACTAAGCCTATCAACTTGGGGAACTTCCTCCTTTCTTCATCTCTTGAGAAGTGATCTCATAACAGTTTTGCTGTAAAAGGCCCACCGTCTTCTGCAGCGAAATAGATTTCACGTGAAAAAATCCAACTCACTTAAAGCAATACACTTCCGCTGTTGGTCTAGTCATTGTTGGCCAGGCCTGCCAACTTTCATTACCGTTTGCCGCGTCCTTAGCGTAGGAAGGGCACCTTCGTAAACGTTATTGCGTAGTATTATCTTTGAAGACCTATAGCAGCTCAAAACTTTATTGTAAAGTATGAAGGGGCATGACCACTATACGATCGTAAATCCCAACAAGGAGGTGCATTGAGTAATGCTTTTCCTGCTTATGTTTCTCTACGACACAGCACAATCGTAGTGTATGGGAGTTTTCGTATACCAGAGACAGAAAATCAAACATATTGTGCTCTAGGGTCAGCCCGCTAACCTGTTATTACCTTCGCTCCTCCCAAATGCGTATGTGAAGTCGGTAAGTTAAAGTGACGACAATGCTTTCTTCACTTCCCTCCTGCCCCCCTTATGCACTCACCGTCCGTGCCCATCCTTGTGTCTATTCACCTGACATCACAATACACCATTTTGTAGAATTTTTCTTAGTTTTCGCACTCTCTGGTGTAAATATAGTCTCACAAACAACCCAGATTTCCCCTATTTCTGCAATCCGGGAGTAACGTGGGAATAATGATATCGCTGCATTACCTTCAGAGTGAAACGAAATCCGAAAGCCAAGTAACGGCATTTAGGCACTACAGTATAAAGTGATCATTCGTAAACGGTGGCACCTGTACTCTTCCATGAGTTGCAGACAGACAATTTTTAATCCCAAACACGATGACATAATCTGCAAGCAAACGCAGTTTAGGATAACTACAACTGTGATCATCATTTACCTCTGCTTCACTCGAACGTACCCTAGACGGAGCTGTGTAAACCTTCACATAGAGGATCGGGTGATAACTTCTTTTCTTGGTTCTTGTTTAGGAGGTCGGTAACGAAATATTACAAACAAAAGCTCAGTATTGCCTAGCAACAGTCACAGAGCTCCCTCTAAAGATGCACGCACACAGTGGATCTTTGTTCGGGCTCTATTCCCGGTGGCGGCAAACTTCTCGTGGCTTCGTCATATTGCAGTCTGCATACGGTGGCGCATCCCGTAACGTGAGACCGCTCACAATAACGAGCGGAAGGCTCCCACACCCGGAGAGGAGAAATGCCGCTCGTCATTGTACTCTCTCTTGCCGCCTCCCAAGCGTCATGGTGCCACCTGCCCGGAGCTCTTTCTTGACATCCAGTCTTCGACAATTACTCCCCACGGTTGCCTCGTGTTGGTTGAGTGGAGCCCAGTACGCGAAGAAAACCACCGAAAGACTGTAATCGTTTCACCAGTGGGTTTACTGCTTGCCGGTCCTCTTGGCGCAGATGCGATGAGCCCCTTTAAAAGCTACCTGAAATCTATTGGCAGCACTATCGGTTCTCCTGCCGCCTGTCTCAATGTTACGGCCAGTAGTGCACCAAGATGCTGCATTTGCTACGAGGAAGACCAGACAGAATGTCTCATGCCGCTTTGCATGTGCTCGGCACTACGGGCCTGGTGCACATCTCGTGCGTGGAACAATGGCGGAATGCCCAGAACGTGGACCACTGCGACCGTTGCCATCACCACTTTCCCACCGTCGCCCAAGCCACCTGCGTTCGTCAGTTCCACAACTGGGCTTTGCCCACTCACTCGCCACGAGATGTGCAAAGAGACCGCTTCTGCTTCGCACTCTTGACACCGTTGGCCACCCTCGGCGGTTTCTTTTGTGTCTTCGACACGTTCGAGCAAGCGCTGAAAGGCCGCATCATGGGAGAGATCAGCGTGGTCACTCTAGCTGGCCTTTTGATTACTGCGTTCTTGTGTTTGTGCGTTTTCATGGTGCACTTCAATTACCGTGCTTTCGCTCTATGGCAAACACCTAATCCGATGCGAAAAACTCTGGTACAGCTTGGTGCGGTGAGGGAGTATGGACTAGCCAGGAGTGCGGGTGGCCAGCAGGAGAGCTCGCTGGAGAAGGCGGACGTCTGAGCTGCAAGCGTCACCGAGACAGAGCACACAATGCAGCTGGATGAGTGAGTCAGCTGACGTCTGCCATTGGATAATCCCCTGAATCCTTTGTCGGAGAACCCTCCTTCCGCGCTTCAGTAACATATAATCGCGGATTGCTCGTAGAGCTAGTAATATTGCTAGTAGTGTTATTCAGCCTTAATCATATAGCCTGAACTGTAAGTGAACTACTTTATTCCGAAAGTTTGGAGCTGTAAAGTACCTTGTTTTATGATGTTCTTACTGAATTCTTTTAGTCAAATAAATCTTTCCGTGCCTTTTGAAACCTCCATATCACTTCATCTTTTCATATCCTTTTCAGAATAAGTAAAAAGAATTTCGGTAAGGTGTTTAGGTGATACCAGTACCTCTAGGCAAACTTTTTTGCATCTAATTCAAAGATAACGTGTTCGTCTATAAGCAGTGCAGTCGTCTTGCTTGCGACCAGTGTTGGCGGTAATGCGTTAACAGTAACGGCATTACCGGTAATGCATTGATTTGTTTTTTAATAACCTACTAGCGTACTTATTACTATTTCAAAACTGTAACGCACGCTTGCATTTGTTGCTACAATGTTGGCGGCAACGCGTAAACAGTACTGGCGTTACCAGTAATGCGTTGTTATATTTCAGTCTCCTAGTAAGATAAAATTACTATTCCAGAACTTAATGTGCAGTGTACATACATTACCATTAGCCGCTAACGTGAGCCGTAGTTTTTTTTTTCCAATGATCCCAAACTTTCAGATACGAAGGAGCATATGGCGGAGTTCAATCCGGTAGTCAGCAGAGATACCGCTCTTGCGAAACGTGTGCCAACTCTCCCCATTGTCCTCACACTCACGTGGGTAGAGGTAAGAGTTGGCGCATGCGTATTGCGCAGCGAGAGATTGCCGACGGCTCTCCCCTCGTGTCAGTACAAGGAGGTAGGAGGATGTGCCAGAGCACTGCCTCTACTTCGCTTGTCCTCTCTCGTTTATCTCTCCGCTACAGCTGTGCGCTCATACAATGCTGCGCTTACCCTCTTCGTTGCAGTTTACTAGGAGCACCTGGTGTTCACTTTGCGGCACATGCAAAGTAATACATACAAATGGGAGGAGAGTAATATATATACAACTCCACACACAAATGAAACATACACAGAAACATAAAACTGGACTCAAAGGTGAACACCAGCACTTCTTCGCACCCCAGTGCGATATGGTGTATTTTTTACACTTTGTCTCGTAGGAGCTACGGCTCACCACGGTTTTCTAGCAGCTAAGATACTCGGCTGCTGACCGCAGGTCATGGCATCGAATCCCGGCTGCGGATGCTGCACTTCTGGTGGAAGCGAATGTGCTGTAGGCCTGTTTGCTCGGATGTGGGTGCACGTTTAAGAAACCCAAGTGCCCGAATTCACCGGAGCCCTCCACTCTGCCGTCTCTGATATTCATATTGTGGTTTTGGTACGTTAAACCACATACCAATCAACCAATCAATCAAATTGTAAAAGCTACTTTCACAGACCTCTTCCCGGTGCATTTGTCCGTGTCTGTGTTCTTCGTACCAGCTTGAGTATCTGTACCATATTTTTTTTCTCTCCAGCGTCATTTCTCGCATGAAAACGGTTATTTACTTGTGATGTATATTATATTTCCTGCTAATTTCTAACGTAACCTTTATTGTTTCCACTGCTACTTGTGACGGGTAGTATACTACTTTATGTTGCGAAACTCTTCATCTTGCTATGAAAGGATTCCTTCTTGTTCTTTGTATGGTGTGTCCTTGACGTTTACGCATGAATATTACCTGGCAATGAATCATCTGGTACCTGCAAGTGCATCTTTGTTCGTTGGTTGGTTTCACAATCCTCATAACACCCGGTGCGTTTGTTTGAACGAGCGGGACTGAAAGAATTAGACATGAAGGTTGTGGGGGTCTCGAAATGGTGAACGAGCACCACGCCACGCTCTTGGGGTGAACGGGCACAGTGAACACGGTTGGTACAAACCAACAAACTCTTACACGTTAATTAACTAATTTATAACGACGATATCATCCGCCGAATTAATACATAACTCGTTAGTAATACGCTAGGACATTGTTACACAAAAACTCAACACACACACAACATGAGAGCACACAAAAGGCGGCGTCACCAACGCTTCACTCACCACGTGGGCCTATCGCAGGCGGCCCGCGGTGCCGTCCACGGCAGACCCACCGCGAGAGACCACCGTTTGCGGCAGCCGCCACGCGCAGAAGAGCTCGCTCAACTCTCGCCCGCCACCAAGACCTGCCTTCCGCCAGGGGTCACCGCCGGCGCTACCACTCTACCAACAGTGGTACTCAACGCGAACACAATAGCCATCTATCGCCCGGCGGTCGTCACCCGAAATGCGGCCTTGGGGCGAGACACGTGCGCCACACGGCGCAAACAACTTTACAGGGCGTATACAACTTTACAGGGGGAATATGGGGGTGTCAGCACCCCCATATTCCCCAAACCTTAAATTAAACCATATCCCGAAAACAAGGAGATGAGTTACACAAGCTTTAACACAAAAAATGACATCACATGTCCATTATGTCCTTGTACCACGACCCCACCGCTGGTCGACACAGCTGCACTGTCCGGCTCGACTTCACCTCAGTACCTACCCCGCAAGAGCAACGTTGCCGTCGGCGCGACGAATCGTCGCTAGCGCCGACACGTCTTCCGGTTGCGACCAGCACTGACAAGGGCACCGGACTGCAGGCAGTTGCACAGGTCCCAGGCTTCTCTATCGCCCGAACTCACGACCGTAATTCTGGCCAGCGTCGTTGATGATGTGCAGAAGACAGCCCGCCATAGATGACATCCCTCCCGCTGAATATATAAAAAAAACTCGAAAGAAACAATGGAGCAGAGCCTAGGGAAGGGAGCTTCGGGCTTTTCGGCCACGTGGTACGATGATCAGTACTGCTAGCTAATACATCGGCGGCGGCCGAAACGCCCATCAAAAATAAAACAAAAATCACTTTTCCTAACGCGCGCATTGCAAGATAAAAAAAGTGAGGTAAGCAGAACGCAACACCTCAATGCCACAATCTACCTAGTTGTGCCACGTGCGACAGGCGGCTGCGCAGAGCCTTGGGCCTAATGAGTCGCTCGAAAACAACCGGCATCCACCCAGCACCCAGCCTAGGCGTAGAAGAGGCAGCCGCGCGGAGACAACCACTCTGTGCGGTGGCCCTATCTCGCCGCACACAGCAGCCTACTGAGCGATCGGCGTCCACCACCCCGGGCGGTGTCACGACGCCCCGGCGTTGAGTCGCAAAACAAGTCAGCAACGACGCCCGGCTCCCTGAGCCCGAAGAGATAGAAGAAGCTATTTACAGAAAATCGGACCACCCACGAGGCTTCCGTACTCACTCGCTTCGGGCCAGGCCAACAAACCACGTGCTCTAGGCCTTGCTCACCCCAGGATGCGGACCGCATGGCTCTCGTCCTAATTCAGCAACGTTTTTGACAACTAACAACAACAAAAAGAACAACACTTGTGAGCAAAGAAATAAAAATAAAAACTCAACCAACCAACCAATTCAAACACGTCACAAAACCAATCTCCTCGCTTCTCAACAGAGCACACCGCCGATGCTAGCAAAGAAGTCCCCTAGGCCTACTCTACTCCGGTGCCCAACGTGGGGCCCGAAGCCACAACCCTGAGATTAAGAGTATCATGCTCTACCGACTGAGCTAGCCGGGCACCTCACGACCGCATTCCTGTGGGGCCTACTCTGCCCCCGCTCTAACAAAAACTTGTACCGAACCGCAAAAACTGTCGTCCGATACTCCAAGAGCTCCACGTTGGGCAGCCAGTGTGGGGGTCTCGAAATGGTGAATGGACACAGTGGACTTGGTACAAACCAACAAACACATACACATTTATTTAACTAATTTATAACGACGATATCGTCCGCCGAAGTGATACATAACTCGTCAGTAATACGCTATGACATTGTTACACAATAACACAACAAACACACAACATGACAGCACACAAAAAGCGGCGTCGCCAACGCTTCACTCACCACGTGGGCCTACCGCAGGTGGCCCGCGGTGCCGTCCACGGCAGACCCACCGCGAGAGACAACCGTTTGTGGCAGCCGCCACGCGCAGAAGAGCTCGCTAACTCTCGCCCGCCACCAAGACCTGCCTTCCGCCAGGGGTCACCGGCGCTACCACTCTGCCAACAGTGGTACTCAGCGCGAAGACAACGCCATCTATCGCCCGGTTGTCGTCACCCGAAATGCGGCCTTGGTGCGAGACCCGTGCGCCACACGGCGCAGACAAGTTTAAAGGGGGTGTCAGCACCCCCACAACGTGTGGCGTAAAAACGCACACTTTAATCCACATAACGATAAAAGTAACAAAAACCTATATAAATAGGTACAGAGAAAAGACAAAGAACTAGAACCACTTAAACAAAATATACGTTCTATGACGGCGACGCTCTACTTGCACCCATTGACAAAAGTCAGCATGCGTATATACGCAACTACAATAAAGGTTCCGCGAGCTGACAACTTTGGTGGAAAAAAATAAAGATGTCTGCACTTAACGGGAACAACGCGGCACTTTGTTTTGGCCCTGCGCTGAATTTTCTTGATTATGGCGTCGGATTCCGTCGTTTCCTCGAAGGCGAAAAAGTGCTGGCCGTGGACCCGCCTATTGTCACCAGCAGAAAGATTTTCGTTGGCGAAACAGCGCGAGTAGTTGCGCTGTGCACGCAAACATTGAGCCTCTTCGGCGAACCTCATCAGATTTACTTCATAATAAAGAACCTGTCTAGCAAGTCCGAGGTTCTACAAAGCAAGTGTGTACCGGGCCTCTCTGAAAAAGCAAGCACTATTGCGCTGCGTTGACAAACTGCTGCAAACAAAGCTTAGTCAGTTTTCGGGGTACACTGTAAACAAGAATTTGCCCAGCTGGGAGGAATCGGGGAATGATTCGCCCACTCTGCTCCGGTGGTCTCAATCACATCGGATTGTACCGGAGAATATACATTCGTTCTCTACCGTTTTCTTCTAGTGGGCGACGGATGACGGAAACCGGAGAAAAACGGGGCAAATCCTCTTATTATGCTTCCTTGGTTGCCACGGAAATGCTCCGGCACATTGCTTTTGCCTTGGTGGATGCCCCGCAATTGCTCCGGCTAATAGCTTAGCGGCATTTATTGGCAGTTCCAGGTGGGGCGTAGGTAGCCTAGTCACCAGGAAGCCATTCCCCACAAACCAACGTGGCGTAGACCAAACCGATTCAGTGAGGATTGTGCGAAGCGTTCGGCCGAGTTTGAGAAAAAGCAATTGTTCTGTGCACCTTTTAAGTAGCAGAAGCCACTGCAAGCAGCAACAAAGATTCTTATCGACAGCAGGAAGTTGTGGAAACCTTGATCGTGTGATGGTTCCGGGCCGTGAACGACAGATTCTGATCTCACGATTGGTGAACGACTCCGCGGTTGCTGGTGTGGTGGAAAACAGGTGAGTGAACTCTTCTTAAATAATCTGTGTTATTCTTGTCACGTAGTTCTAAAATAGATAATGTTGGGTTTATGAGCAAACAGCTTATTAATAATGGGCGAATTTTACAGGACATCAGTAAGCGTCAGTGGAAGTTGCGATAATTTGTTATTTAGCCTACGACTCTTTTTCTTAACATAAGTTTGATAATTTTATTTACAACGCTCTAACACTTGCAGCGCTGAATAAATATGCAATACTGAAAATTATTATGGTCCTCTATTGTTTCAAAAAACCTAAAAATTCTTATAAATAAACTTAACTGATTCAAAATCTTTTCGTTATTGTCATCATACATAAACAGTAATATTGGTCCGCTTTCCATATTAACAAACTTCGGGTCAATGTGTACCACTGCGTATAAGTTAATTAGATATATTATGTAAGTTGTACTAATAAGACATGAATAACAAGACTCAGCGTTAATTCTTTGTAAATGTAGCCAATTGAGCTAGCACAATTTGTTTGGTGCAGACTTTTAGAACGAATACAAGCACTCATGATGGTGAAATGTTTTTATTGTATAAGTCGTGTCTAAAATATCAGGTTCACGGGGGTCATTCTGCTTTCAAGAAAAGAAAGAGAGGCAGGAAAAGAGTTGACGAGACAAGGGGTGAGCAATGAGTAAAGAAGGGAGGGCCGGGATGCTTGGCAAAACGAGTTGTAGAGCTTATAAGAACCGAGCGTTGAGCGAGTTGGTATTCCATTGGGGACAGCGTTTTTCGCAAAAAAAAAAAGAAATGGACAAGAAAGAAGAGAGAACAGACGGGTGCAGTTCGAGCTTTTCTTTCGTGTCCATCATCATCATCCTCATCAGCCTGACTACGTCCACTGCAGGACAAAGGCCTCTCCCTTGTTCCGCCAGTTAACCCGGTCCTGTGCTTGCTGCTGCCAATTTATGCCCGCAAACTTCTTAATCTCATCTGCCCACCTAACCTTCTGTCTCCCCCTAACCCGCTTGACTTCTCTGAGAATCCAGTTAGTTACCCTTAACGACCAGTGGTTATCCTGTCTACGCGCTACATGCCCGGCCCATGTCCATTTCTTCTTCTTGATTTCAGCTATGATATGCATCACTATGCATCAACCGATGCCAGTTGGGAAGATCATTTTCTGCACGTTCGGGCAAGTAACTTGGGAACCGCTGTTCGTGACTCACTAGTGAAGTCTTCTCTATGTGAGAAGAAGAAAGATGCTCCCCTCGAATGGTGCCGAAGCTTTTTAGTTGCATGCATAATTGAAGCACTTGCCGTCAAATATCCAATTGCTGAGTGACTTGCACCGCTTGCACTACAGCCACTTTAGCAAGTTCTTGTTCACGTTCCTATACGATTCTTTTGAGCATTATATCGTCCTCTGATATAGCTGCAATTGAGTGTGAGTATGCCCTTATTCAGTGCAGGTTGAGTGAGCTTCGAGACGAATTTTTGAAAAAAATGTTTCATCATTATCATCATCATCATCAGCCTGACTACGTCCACTGCAAGACAAAGCCTCTCCCATGTTTTGCCAGTTAACCTGGTCCTGTGCTTGCTGCTGCCAATTTATGCCCGCAAACTTCTTAACCTCATCTGCCCACCTAACCTTCTGTCTCCCCCTAACCCGCTTGCCTTCTCTGAGAATCCAGTTAGTTACCCTTAACGACCAGTGGTTATCCTGTCTACGCGCTACATGCCCGGCCCATGTCCATTTCTTCTTCTTGATTTCAGCTATGATATCCTTAACCCCCGTTTGTTCCCTAATCCGCTCTGCTCTCTTCTTGCCTTTTAAGGTTACACCTACCATTTTTGTTTCCATTGCTCGCAGCGTCGTCCTCAATTTAAGCTGAACCCTCTTTGTAAGTCTCCAGGTTTCTGCTCCGTAGCTTAGTACCGGCAAGATGCAGCTGTTATATACCTTTCTCTTGAGGGATAGTGGCAATCTAGCTGTCATAATTTGAGAGTGCTTGTCGAATGTGCTCCACCCCATTCTTATTCTTCTAGCTACTTCAATCTCGTGGTTCGGCTCCGCGATTACTACCTGCCCTAAGTAGACATAGTCTTTTACAACTTGAAGTGCACTATTACCTATCTCGAAGCGCTGCTCTTTTCCGAGGTTGTTGTACATTACTTTTGTTTTCTGCAGATTCATTCTAAGACTCACCTTTCTGCTCTCCTTGTCTAACTCCGTAGTCATGAGTTGCAATTCGTCCCCTGAGTTACTCAGCAATGCAATGTCATCGGCGAAGCGCAGGTTACTAAGGTACTCTCCATTAACTCTTATCCCTAACCATATGGTATAGTAGCGCAAATTCACAGGGACGAAGAGGACAAGAGAACACGACACTCGCTTTCTTGTCCTCTTCGTCCCCATGAATTTGCGCCACTACACCATATGGTTAAATGATGGCTCACCAACTAGCCCAGCTCTCAACCCTACTGAACTTCATTACTCTTATCCCTAACTGTTCGCATTCTAGGCTTCTGAAAACCTCCTGTAAGCACGTGGTAAATAGCATTGGGGAGATTGTGTCCCCCTGCCTTACACCCTTCTTGATTGGTATTCTGATGCTTTCTTTATGAAGCACTATGGTAGCAGTTCATCCCCTGTAGATTTCTTCCAGGATGTTTATATATACTTCATCGACGCCTTGATTCCGCAGTATCTGCATGACGGCTGATATTTCTACTGAATCAAACTCCTTCTCGTAATCTATGAAGGCTATGTATAGTGGTTGGTTATATTCTGAGCATTTCTCTATTACCTGATTGATACTATGAATGTGGTCGATTGTTGAGTAGCCTGTTCGAAATCCTGCTTGTTCCTTTGGTTGATGGAAATGTAATGTTTTCTTTACTCTGTTAGCAATTACCTTTGCAAATAGCTTGTATACCACAGAGATCAAGCTAATCGGCCTTTAATTCTTCAAGTCCTTGTCATCTCCTTTCCTATGTATTAAGATGATGTTGGCGTTCTTCCAAGACTCTGGTACTCTTCCCGTCAGGAGACCCCTAGTAAACAGGGTGGCTAGTTTTTCTAACACAATCTGCCCTCCATCTTTCAGCAGATCTGATGTTACCTGATCTTCACCAGCAGCTTTGCCTCGTTGCATGCTCTCCAAAGCTTTTCTGACGTCTTCTATCATTACCTGTGGGATGTCATCTGGGTTACTGGTAGTTCTTATAGTATTAAGGTCGTGGTTGTCTCGGCTACTGTACAGATCTCTGTAAAACTCCTCCGCTATTTTAACTATCCTATCCATATTGGTAGTTAATTTGCCTTCTTTGTCCCTTAGTGCATACATCCGATTTTTGCCTATCCCAAGTTTCCTCTTCACTGCTTTGACGCTTCCTCCGTTTTTCAGAGCGTGTTCAATTCTCTCCATATTATACCTTCTTACATCGGATACCTTACGCCTATTAATCAACTTCGAAAGCTCTGCCAGTTCTATTTTGTCTGTTGTACTTGAGACTTTCATGATTTGACGCTTCTTAATGAGAATCTTCGTTTCCTGGGAAAGCTTGCCAGTGTCCTGTCTAACTACCCTGCCTCCAACTTCAACTGCACACTCCGTAATCATACTCGTCAGATTATCATTCATTGTTTCTATGCTAAGGTTGGTTTCCTCACTAAGAGCCGAGTACCTGTTCTGAAGCGAGACTTGAATACCTGTATTTTCCCCCTCAGTGCTAGCTCATTGATTGGCTTCTTGCGTATCAGTTTCTGTCGTTCCTTTCTCAAGTCTAGGCGGATTCGAGACCGTATCATTCTATGGTCACTGCATCGTACCTTGCTAACCACTTCCACATCCTGCACGATGCCTGGGTGTGCACTCAATATAAAGTATATTTCGTTCTTATTTTCGCCATTAGGGCTCCTCCATGTCCACTTGCAGTTTCCTCGTTTTCGGTAGAAGGTAATCAAGATTCGTAAATTATTGCGTTCTGCGAATTTACTAGTAGCTCTCCACTGGCGTTTCTAGTACCGATGCCATAATCTCCTACTGCCTAGTCTCCAGCCTGCTTCTTCCCTACCTTTGCATTAAAGTCTCCCATCAGTATTGTATACTGTGTTTTACCTTACTCATTGCCGATTCCACGTCTTCATAGAAGCTTTCAACTGAAGCGTCATCATGCCTGAATTTAGGCGTGTAAGCCTGTACCACCTTCATCTTGTATATCTTATTCAGTTTAATTACGATACCTACCAGCCTTTCATTATTGCTATAGTATTCCTCTATGTTGCCAGCTATGTTTCTGTGAATTAGGAACCCCACTCCCAGTTCTCTTCTGTCAGCCAAGCCCCGATGTCCATTATTTTGCCCAAACGGCGTCCACAAGAGTTCTAGGATAGCCGACGTTTCTGTGAAAAAAAAGAGGGGGGGAGTTAAACGCTTATTTCTGCAACCCATTTGATCACACAGGTCAACGTAAGACACAGAGGCATGGTTAGGAAAGTAAGTGAGAAAAGACAGGGCAGCATACCTACCAAGCTGAAGCGTTTTTTTTTTCTTTTCAATCACGCTGGCATGGCATTGAATGCAGTTTTTTGAAGGGGGGGAGACGAGGGTCAAGGTCTTCCGACCAAACAGGTAAAACTCAAAATGTTCGCTGTCCTGTCCATCTTTCCTATAAAAAGAAAACGCTTCTTTATATATCTCCTTTACGAACAGCCTCGAATACCACAAGCAAAAATGATGGCATGTGAACATGACAGAGGAAAAGAGAACTTCTCGAATCCTGAAAGACTCCTCGTGATGGCTCTGCATAAATAACTTTCTGTGATCTCTGGACGTTTACAGGAACCTTTACGTTGAGTAAACTGGTTGACCTCCCCTTATTTCTGTCAGTATATGATGAAAAAACCGTTGACATAGGTGGCGCGATGTTTCTACCTTTTATTGCTAATTTATTTAGTTACGCTGTATTGAACTTTTTTATGTTGTGCTTAAAGTTAGAGCAATTCATGCAATAACAACTTTGAAAAAATTCGCAAAACGATAAGTATCAAAACAGTGGGCACCCAAAAAAAATTAACGAGAAGAACGCCAACTTTACTCGAAGACTCTTTTTCAAAGAAGAATGAAGGTATGCTTACTTTGAAAGCAGGCCGCAGCCAAAAAATTTTGGGGCCAAAATAGTGGCCGATGACGGCGAGAGTGGAAAAAAATGACGGCAGATGGTGGTGGTGGTGGCGACCGAATGGTGGTGACGGTGGAAAATGCCAGTATATGGCGGTGAGGAAAAACGTATTTGGTGGAAGGCTTTGTGAGCAAGGTGTATGACGGTAGCGTGATGGAAGCTTGGTGGATGATGGTGGAATCATGAAAAATCACATGCCAGTATATAAAATCACTTATTTTTAGTGTTTTATTCTTGAATACGCAGATATATATGTTCACTGTCAAAAGAAATCAACACTGCTCATTACGCTTTCTACCAAGTTTATTTTTTTTATTCCTGTGGTGTCAACAACCCTTCAATTTTTGTGGAGCGTACATTATGCGGCCGTGAATATTTTTACATTTCGCGCACGTAATTACATCAGTTTGACATCCGCGATGTGTTTCTTTGTTGTGATGGTCAGAAGACTAGAGGTGTCACTGCGAAAAGTACAATCAATGTTTTACATCGGCGCGCAGTTGTCGAGAAATAGATTAGCTCCAGTTCAATGTTCAAGCACACAGCGATCACTTGATGTCACCACGCTAGAAACGCAGCTCTGGCAATTCTTGCACACTCTCTTGCTTGAGCTGTACTTTTAAAATATTAAAGTGCGTGCAAATATGCATAAACTTCAACTCTCAACATGCGTCGAGATGAGCCCCAGCGAATCTGACTTTCACCCTTCTGTTCTACCACCATGATTTCCACCAAAGTTCGGACCTACCTAGCGAGCTCATACATGTGTTATCGGCATTTCTGGGTTTCAGAACACACAATTGTTACGAGTAAAAATGACAATACAGCACAGCTCTGGCATCAATTAACCTAAGTGAAGCCATTTTATTGTGTACAGCGTCCGCGCAAGAAGCGACACTGTACAAGAAACATCAATGTGACGCGCTTGCAGCACTTCCACTAAATGTATGTCTTCCCTCACTGGAAGCCGCCGGTCACACTTGCCGACACTTCACGGGCTCTTGTGCGAAAACACAGACTCGTCAATTCGTATGCTTACCGAACCAATATGATGGCATAATGCTTCTGGCACACTGCATTCGTTTTGGCCTAGCCGTTATAGTTGTTCCTAACGACAGAGACACAGTGGTGCGCTGGCACGAGTGCGCTGTGCGTTGTGCGAAAAACATCACAGTCAATTCAATTGTGTGGGCGTATCCATCGAATGACCATAGAAGAGCATGAGGCCTGAACCGATATCGACCATTGGAAGGAGCGAGAAGCAGATATTAAAATTGGCAGTAACCACCTATAAATTCTACCTGCTCTTCAGTCGCCTGAGTTGTTTTTACTCTTGCGGTTAACTTGTAACAAAAAATGGCGCTGTTGCCGTTATTGCACTGGCAATTGTTACAGGTAGCAGTTGCTCGTGTTTGTCTAATATGAAAATTTTAGTAGCAGGTGCAGATCCCATCCATCTCGTGTAAGCGATAAACAGAGCTGAAGTTATGCGGCGAGTTTTTGAGCTCACCACTTCTTTAACACCATAATTACAATCTGTCGGCGTGGCGCAGTGGTTAGTGTGCTAAGTTGGGTATCCGAAGGTGGCAGGTTTCATTCCATGCTGTCGATTATTTTTTACGGGTGCTTTCCACACCGTTTTTATTCAATTATTTTTATTTTTTCTTTAAGGGCAGCTCACCACGGTGGTTCTAACGCTGCTTCGTGCTCCAGCATTGCCGGCTGAAACGTGCCATCCACCACCCGCTCCACCATACACCATGTGCCACCAACATTTCCAGCACTATAATCCACAAAAATGGTGGCTGGTGGAATTCACCATTCGTATGGTGGACGTTTTTTTTTTCAATAAGAGTACCTCAATAAAATTCGGTCCGGAGGAAGTAAAGACATTTGTAGATTACTCCGAGGCGTCACGCAGAAGCTCCGGATAGCTGGATTGGAAAAGTCGTGCAAAATGCTCCGGAGGTGCTGCGTGATCACTCCGGCAAGGCGGAACAAAAGGCCAGTTAAAAATGCTCCGGGGGCGACACGCAATTTCTCCGGCCTGTCATAGTGAAATATCAGTGAAAACTTCTCCGGATATGCCACGCTATTGCTGCTAATGATGTTTGGTGCTTTGTGGCACAAGTGCCATTTGATGGCCAAAGAGCGCCAGTTCGTGGGACAAGAGATGTGGACAATAGTTGTAATTAGGGCCTGTATAAGGGCCTTAAAATTTCTCACGCTAAGGTGGGTAAAAAGATAGAAGTAATAAAATCATGACCATGTCGTAAAAATTGTGTGGTGTTAATGGATGACAAAATTTTATGATAATAAAAACCACGGTGGGCATGTATGACTTAGCACAAGTGCCTTGATCGTTCACACCCTTGCGTCCAAGGGTCATGAGGCAAGTGCTTTGCTCAGTGCAGCCACCGCAGTGGAGGCCTCCCTGGAGGAGTCGTGCTATGGAATGTTCGGGTATATCATATGATAGGTACGTTTTTCTCCCAGAAAAGCCAACAACTATTTATGTGTGAAAAGCAGTTCCCGACCGATGAACATTGCATGATGAAGTGGTATCTGTTGTCGGTAGGGTAATATGCAATTGCTCCTGCCCGCTGTAGCAAACACTTTGTTCCGGAGATCTAGAGCGAAAGTTCCTACGAGGGGGGGGGGGGACGCCAGAGGACAACCAGTTTCCTCCCACCTCGGAGTAAATTTTTCACAGTGTACGTACGCTGTGATTCGTGCTGCCGGTTGCATGTATCCCATAATATTCCGTTGTCCCATCAAAACGGGAATACGCATGCCGTTCACTTGGTTACTGAAGGGAGCTATGCCTGCAGGCCAGTGCATCTTAAGATAAGGCAAATCGCAGTTTAGATTATAATGGGAGTGTTCCTTTTATTCCGTTCACTGATTCATGTTAAGTTTCTATTGTATAAGGTCGTGCACTTCCGAACACTCGCTTGACCGTGTTGGCAGTATTCTTTCTTCAAAGCAGATATATGCACGCACACTACGCACGCCTCGAATGCACGAATATGATATACATGCGCACAAACATACACGCAGGCACTCTACGCAAGCGCGGCCTCTAGGCGTGCATTTATTGAATGATTAGTATGAGAGACTCAACGTACCAAAATCACAATATGATATGTGAGGTGCCGTAGTGGAGAGCTCCAGAAATTTCTACTATGTGGGGTTCTTCAACTTGAAAGAAAATGTGACCACACAAGCCTACAGCACTATCGCCTCCGTCAAAAATGCAGCCACCGCGGCCGGGATTCGTGCCGCGACCTGCGGATAAGCAGCGGAGTACCTTAGCCACTAGACCACCATGGCTGGGCGTGTGTACCCCTTACAACTTGGTTACCAGTCGCTTCAGGGGCGTAGGTTCGAATCCCACCGCTGCCACCAGTTAAGGGGTATGAGGTCCATGGTAGGCTTCTTTACGGTAGCTGACACCCCACGCAGTCTGCATAGCCGATGCTCGACAGTGAAGAGACGTGTTCTTAGAGACAGAACGAACGTTTATTCACATGATGAAAGAAAAAATGGAACTATACAGGGATTCAGCTGCAGTGTTCCAAAAGTTTCTCGAACTCAGCGTGTGAGGTGCTCGATCCCTGAAACCTGCGGCTGTGACTCCTCCGCACGCTTCCGAATTATTGGTTCTTTGTCACGACCTTGCGTAGGCGACAATGGCTGTGTGGAGAAGTTGATTTCATGAGAACTGCAACACTGATGCCGTCCCATGATATTTGACACTGCTCAACACGCGAAATGTTCGTAGAGTTCATTGACACCTGCCCACAGCAAACTGCCTGCTGGCTGATCTGCAAGACAGCGTCGTGTGTGTTGCATCCACCCGAGCGCCAATAAGGAGGTGAAATCATTCTTTCAGACTGGCTTACTCACAATGGTGCCTGCTAAGACGAACTGCCGGGACAAACATAACATAACATAACTTTATTTTCCTTAAAGACCCCTCGAGGGGGTATTACATAAGGAGTGGGTTAACATATATTTTCTTTTATCGCCACAAGTTTTTATCTCGAAAGTGGACACATAATCGATTATAAAAATGATGATGAACATTCAGTGGTGACGACATCATGGGGAAGGTTATTCCAGTCTTTTGCTGTCCGAACAAAGAAGGACATAGAAAAGGTGGTCGTCTTAATCCGCGGCCGGGCAACTTGAGATGAATGACACGTGCGGTTAGTATGCAGGCCGGTGGGGCGATGTAGGGATGACGAAGCGTGCTGTGAAAAAACTTATGAAAAAGGCTGAGACTACAGATGCGGCGGCGAATGTAAAGTCTTAAAATAGCCGATTCTTTTTTGAGCGATGTCACACCTTGTATTGTATGAGTACGAAGAATGAATGAACCTGATGGCACGGTTTTGAACTGCCTCGAGTGAGTCGATCAGATAGGCTTGGTGTGGGCTCCCGACTGCGGATGCGTATTCCAATTTAGATCGTATAAGAGACTTGTAGGCCTGTAGCTTGACATTTTTAGGTGCGTGCCGGAGGTGACGTTTCAGGAAACCCATAGATTTGTTCGCTGATGATACAATGTTAGTAATATGTGCATACCAGTTTAGATCATCACTTATGGTGACTCCGAGATACTTGTATGACTGCACGTGTCCGAGGGTAACACTAGCAATTACATAAGGGAACAGAAAAAGGTTGTCTCGGTGGTGAAATGAAACAGTCTTGCATTTGTTGGGGTTAAGTTTAATCAGCCACAGGTCACACTATTCTTGCACGTGGTTTAGGTCATCCTGGACAGCGGCTCGATCGGTGGCGATGGTAATTGGGTGATATATTACGCAGTCATCGGCGAACAAACGGATACAAGAGGATTGATTGATTTGTGGGGTTTAACGTCCCAAAACCACCATATGATTATGAGAGACGCCGAAGTGGAGGACTCCGGAAATTTTGACCACCTGGGGTTCTTTAACGTGCACCCAAATCTGAGCACACGGGCCTACGACATTTCCGTCTCCATCGGAAATGCAGCCGCCGCAGCCGGAATTTGAACCCGCGACCTGCGGGTCAGCATCCGAGTACCTTAGCCACTAGACCACCGCCGCGGGGCTCGGATACAAGAGGAGACACATGAAGCTAGGTCGTTTATGTAAATCTGGAAGAGAAGGGGCCCGAGAACGGAGCCTTTAGGGACACCTGGCGCTACTGGAACGAGACCAGAGTGTACTTCATCGATGGAGACAAACTGCGAGCGGTTGGCTAGAAATTCTTCAATCCAATTTACTATGTCATGATGTATATTTAAAGGTCTAAGTTTCATTAGGAGCCGCTTATGGGGCACCGTGTTGAACGCTTTCGAGAAATCTAAAAATATATCGTCCGTCTGCAGATTAGTGTCAGGATTGGCATGCAAATCCTGAACAAAGAGGGCTAATTGGGTTTCGCAAGAGTAACCTTTGCGAAAACCATGCTGTGCGGGGTGGAAGAAGTTATTGCCGTCAAGAAAATGAATGATTTGGGAAAAGATGACGTGTTCCATGATTTTACAGGGTATGCTTGTTAAAGAACTGGTGCGATAGTTTAGCTGTCTTTGTTACCTGATTTGAAGACCGGAGTAGCCTTCCCCATCCTCCATTCGGCTGGTAAGTGACCGGTGGGAAGTTACTGTGAGAATATCAGCGACAGTATCACTCAAGAAATACATTTACCGCTTTTTAAAAATTTCAGAATTGATTCCGTCCACACCTGCTGAAGAAGACAGTTTCAATTTTTCAATGACAGGCATTATACCCTCTGGCATAAATTTTATACGCCACATAGAAGACGGTACACAAATCGGTAACACAGGGAATGATACAGAGGTTTCAAGGGTGAAAACAGATGAAAAAGCAGTATTGAATAGCTCAGCGCTCTCAAAATTACCAATATCGTTGCCCACTTTACTTTTCAGTGTAATGCTGAGTGTTTCCTGCGCAATAATTATTTTCCAAAATTTTCTGGGGTTATTAGGCAGTATCTTGGGTAGGTCTGTGTGAAAAAACGAGTGCTTGGTGCTGCGTAAGGCGAGCAAATATGCTTTTTCAGCCACATAGTATTTTTCCCAATTGTGAGCACTGTGTTTTAGCTTGGTAGCCCGAAATAATCATTTTTTCTTATTTCTAGTGTTTTCAGAGTTTTTGAGAACCATGGTTTCTGGGAAGACGTGCGAAATGTAGTTGTCGGTATGAACTTCCTTGCTAACTCCCCTATTTTATTTTTGAAGATTGTCCAGTTGTCTTCGACCGTTCTGCTCGAAAGACGAGCTTCAAAGTCTGGTAAAAAGCCTTGAAGTTCGTTGTTGATTGCCTCGTAATTTCCTTTATCATACAGACTGATAGTCTTCAATTGAATCTGGCTGGGCAAGTGACTAAAATTGAAGACTGAGTGTATCACCTTATCGTCGCTGATTTTGCGCAGGTATGTAAGCGAAGATAGCGTTTTAGTATGTGTTGTTAATATGAAGCCCAATATGTTCGCTGAACTATTTTTCACACGGGTTGGCTCCAACACCAGTGTGTGAGGTTGAAGTTTCGACAGATATTGATGAATTCTTTCGCTTGCGCGCTTGTTTCTGACAAAGCTGCCTGATTTTGCCAGTCGATGTCGGGATAGTTAATGTCACCGAAAATTAGGACGCGCGCGTTGGGATGTTTCAAAATGAGATTATTCAATATGTTGTTAAATTCCTGTGGAAAGTCTGTGCTGCTTTGCGGGGGCCCATAGCACACTCCAAGTAGCAATGTTAGTGGCGTAGAACGAATGAGAAGCCACAGGATTTCCAAGTCAGTCGCAATGTTGATGACTGAGCACGAAAGCAGCTTACTAGTGGCGATCAGCACACCTCCCCCACGGGCGCCTTCACGATCGTTACAAAAAATGTCGAAATTTGGGAAATCAGTCAAGATTTCGTCGTCTGTGACGTCACCCGAAAGCCATGTTTCGGAGAGCACGACTATATTGTTGCTAGATGACGAGACAAGACTACATATTTCCTCGCGTTTTAAAAGGAAGCTGCGCACGTTAGTGTAGACCACGGAAGTAGTGATATTTGCTCGGGCGTCATTACGGGGCGGTGTGGCAGTTCGCGATGCTGCCTGGCTTGCTATGGGATTTCTTTGACTGTTTGCGATACTTCATTGAAGGCATACTTCTTTGAACCAAAAAACAACGTTTTGTAAAGGCATGAAAAAGTGGTCGACTTGTTTCTAGCGAAGGCTATTAGGTGTTTTCGTGCATTTTGAACCGAACGTGAGCAGTTCTGCCTGATTGCGCAAGTTGTACCTTTCAGTTTTTTGCCGTTAGACAGAATCGCTTATTTAGTTTTAGAAGATGTAAATCTTACTATGATAGGACGCTGCAGGCCAGCCTTGTAGCGGCCAAGCCGATGCGCCCTTTCAATTTCCTTCGAGTCAATTTTTATGTTTAAGTGCTCACTGCAGAGGTTCCTAATTAATCCTTCCGATTCCAAGAAAGTTTCAGAGTGGTTAGTATCTGGAATTCCGTGGAATAGCAGGTTGTTGCGTCGCGAGCAATTTTCAGCGTCCTCAGACCGAGCCTCTAAAGTTTCAATGTGACGGCTGGTGGCAGCCGTACTGGTCTGTAATGTCACTAGTTCTGATTGCACTGTTGAAAGGGTTTTGTAGTGCTCCTCCAAATGGGCTATTCTATCACTTAGGCCACGAATAGTTTTTTTTTTCGTAGTATGCAGTTGTACTTTCAAGTCTTGCACTTCGAAAAAGAGTGCAGACTGCCCGGTATATATTTTTTTCAGCTCAGTCAGAATTACAGGGTCAGTAGGCCCTGGGTTTCTATGTCTCCTGACAGTAGTAGTAATAAACAGTGAATGGCATCTATAAATTCAAAAGCAAGGCATACACAGTACTGCCGGCTTGGCAGCTGGACCAGACAGTAATTACTTTATTTTTTTTGAAAACAAAGAGCTTTTTCTACCAACCTGCATGGTAAACAGGAGCGGATTAGACGACTGTTACGTGGCGTAGCCACCGAGCCCACAGCACGCCACGCGGGGATGTTCCGGTTTTATAGCTCTTGGTGATGCTGATGACGATTGGACTACTAGTGGCTGCCGCATCCATAGTTCCTCGAGCGGGGGCGCCGCTTGACAGGCCAGCGCATCGATGTTGAAACCGCACTGGGTAGGCGTATCCGCGCTGATATCCAGCCACAAAGGCTCGCAGGCTGCTGGTCGGTGGGGCAATGTGCCCAGTGAGGCGGAGGCAAGTGCGTGAATGGCAAGCATCACGTACACCTGCATGGCAAACAGGAGCGGGTTAGATGACTGTTCCGTGGAGTAGCCACCATGCCCACCTATGAGTATCAGTATCAACGTACGAGCCCACCTATCAGTATGAGTATCAAACGTATGAGTATCAACTAGACCCAGCACAAGTTCTACTCAATCTTTGCATAAGACATCCTTTTATGTGTGTCAATGACCACCGGTGCTAGCGCTCTTACATTGTAACGAAACGAGGTTTCTTTTCATATTTTCCAAGCTATGCAATGTAAGGCGTGTGAATAGCCATTGTTTTGAGTCCCGAACCCATGATATGATTACGAGAGACGCCTTAGTCCGAAAATTTCGACCATCTGTGTGTTGTTTAAGGTGCCTTTATATCGCATAGTACCATGTCGCCACCTCGTGTGCTCAGATTTGGGTGCACGTTAAGGAACCCCAGGTGGTCGAAATTCTCGTAGCCGTCCACTACGGCGTCTTTCATGGTCATATGGTAGTTTCGAGACGTTAAATTTTACATATCACTGAATCAAACTATTTTGCTTTCAACGTTCGTATCTAATTTGTGGTGACGTCATGCGGGAAATGAAATTTGCGACGTAGTGTGCAAACACGGCTGCTGTCCCGAATGTTGTCGTTCACTTGTGCGGCCTCCCACCTTATCGAAGGGTTTCCGACGCGAGTGGCCTGGACGGAAGCAGCACAATCTATCGCAGCCCGAAGGCTGCTCACGTTACGGCCACGATGGACGGCTGCATTCTTTGGCAGGCCGTGCGTAGCGCTCGGTGTCCCCTTACGCCTTCATTCAGTTCACGCATCGAGACGCATGTTGCACCGTGCATGTCCAACGCCACACGTGGCTCTTCTACGTGCAAAGCCCAAACCTTTTAAAGAGCCAAGCGCCCTGGGCGGCCAAATCAATTTAGAGTGCTCTGATGTAGTGTACCTTGTGATCATGCCAAATCGATCAAGACACCCCGAGATTGAATTTCTCAGAAGCTGTGAATGAAGGAGCTTTTTTTACGCGAGCTATCAAACAAAAAGAAACCAAATTTTTCAAGTGTGTCAATAAGTGGAATTGCCATAGCTGTAGCTGGGATCAGCACATAAAGTTCTTTTGTCCTCTTTTAGTAATGAATATTCCTTCTGAGATGAAAATTTTCATACATGGACAAAAGTGAAGCAGCGTAACAACTGTGGTCTTTGTTGTACACTTACAATTTTAGTTCCACAATTTTAATAGGTTCACTACCTTTGTAAAAAATTACAATGCTCTGTAGCTATGAAATCTTATTAAAAAAGTATATTGTAGAAAAATGGAAAGTTCTAAACAAAATTACAAACTAATATGGAGCTTTACTTTTGCAGATGTGATGAAATGTGCATATACCGTTGGTATACCTTAAAAATGTTTAGCAAAGACTTTTATTACCGCTTCTGTACAGCCAAATATTCAAATTCACTTTCAAAGTCTCACCCTACTTTAAGTTGGAGTAAACGTTTTATATGTTGATTCATAAAACTTTTCGGACATTTTTGCCTTTGCAATTTATTTAGAAGATAGCATGCATCTCTTTTACGGAGCCAAGCTGTTCAATTGCAAAAAAATGTAGGCTTCATTAGTGCTGCTGATGCTAGGAAATTTAGAGCCGGACATGTTACAGTAGTTTGCTTTCTCTTCTTGTTATGACGTTGCTTGGTACTGCAAAGTATAATTCGTGGCACATACGTGGGCAGAGCCTTCACCTTTTTGCCACTGATGTAAATGTTTTCAGCAACATATCGGTGCTGTGACTTTCTGAGCTAATGAGGTGTTACTGTAAATAGGTTATAGCAAAAGCGACAGAGCTTCATCGCATACCTGGCAAGTCTCCCAGATTTCTACTATTTCTTCCTGTTGTACGGATGGCGGAAAGATCCCTGTTGAGGAAAGGACGAGCCGCCATGCCCATAGCGAAGACCACCCGTCGACCTCTTCTTTATTCCGAACACACCGCTACTATGATCTCCGATGATGATAATATCGCTCCTCATCCTCTACACACTTTGCAACATCCTCCATTACTCCCAGAGTGGCCTCATAATGAACAATATCACGATTGCTGTAAACACTAAACGCACAATCTTGGTCACTAATAATTTGAGGTCCAAGTCAATCCACGTGAAACAATCCGGGTTTGCTCTTGCACCTGGTTTCCTACGGTGCATCCGACGCTTGTTCCATATACGTGCCTTAGAACGCGTCGCCTTCGGTGAACTTGAACTCTCAATTATTAGGTTTCATTGGCAGAAACATGGTTTCTTCTGCGAGCTTCTGGTGTGTCCTATTTTGAGAAGTTTTGCCTTTGAATTTCTTGCCTTGGCTCACCTTGGAAGCATCATCCTTCTTCCTTCATCCCGGACATGATTGCTCCATTCGCCGGTTTGGCCCTGTCTCAATATACTTAATCGGTAGCGAGGTAGCTTGTACGGCTCACATACTTCTCCCCATTTGATGTTTGTAGCTTACTCGTGGAGCCCTTAGGACTAATAGAGGCAGCAAGCTCCTCTGCCTCGCAGCTTTTCTTTTGCTTCTTTTCGCTTGAATGCGTCTTGATTTGCTTCTGTCAGACATTTCTACGCGTGGCTGCGAGAACTGTGCAACATCTGAATCTGCTGGTCTTGGCTTGCACCCATTCTTCATATCCCTTGAATGCCCTTTTACATCTTTTAAAGCATCGCGCTTTTCATTAGTAGAACTTTGTCCCTCCACCATATTCACTTGAGTTGTAAATGTCGTGTCGTTTGCTTCATTCATAGTGTACGCTGACAGTATTTCTAACGGCGGGGGCGCGTTCTTTGAAAGCAGCGGTTCTGTGCGTGCTTGAATGCTTGTTACAGTGGCGAAATCGGTGACTTTTCGGCTTCCAGCGCGTTCAGCAATTCGTCGTGAGTCTGCACCGTCTAGCTTCCGTAGAACAAGATTGCTGCTGAAGAAGCAAAGGCTAGACGGTGGCGCCACAGATGAAGAGCCCACGTTAGCTTGTACTTGTGTCCAAATCCTTTGCCTTATGGCCTCCAAGCGAGATTGTCGAGCATTTAATACGTCCGCGATGTTATATTCCACTCTGACCTTGGCTAGAATGATCTGGTGTTCGTAAAGCTCTGCTTCCTCCATCTCTACTTCCAAATGATCGACATGAACTGCGTATTCTACTTCTTTGTCAATTTTTTAAGAAGCTTGTAATGCTCAATCGAAATTCGATTAATATAACGTAACTCACTTACTAACGGACACTCCACGTGTACTAAACGTTCAATGTTGGCGATGGCTTCTGTGACGGCCTTGCGCACTTTAGTCCGCCTCGCGAACAGGGCCTACATTATCCTGCCCAGCGTCGTGAGTGTATGAAATCACTGGCCAGTCACGTCACTAGGTGAAATCGCAGTCAACGTGGTGTCCGTCACAAACGCTTCGCAGCACAAAGTCTCAAGCGATGTCGAGGTGTCATGCTTCTTGATCTGGTTCTCGGGAACAGTTAGGCTCCGCACATCAGCTTTAATCAACGGTGGCTTCACAAAAGTCTTCGAGGCTGCGACTGCGGTCAAAATTTGTGAAGGCCGCTTCGTCTCACCTCCGAAGGTCCTTCCTCCCGGGTTTCACGGCACCAAATTGTTGAGGAAAGGACGAGCCGCCATGCCCATAGCGAAGCCCACACGTCGACCTCTTCTTCATTCTGAACACACAACTGGGGCTCTTTAACGTGCACCTAAATATTATTCACGAAAACGCAATGGTCCCAGCTGCCTGTAGCAGTGCAGGAGCACAGCGCACAAGTGCTTATACCTTTCGGAGATGCCCTGCACACAAGGGCAGTCACTTTCTTAAACTTTGCACTCACTGGACAGGTTCTTTAAGTTGAAGTAAATCTGGTATGGCTCGCCGAAAGGGCTTAAAGTTTCTGCCGTTTCTTTAGTGAAATCCATTGCGCAATCAGCCTTGGATGAAGCAAAGTGATCTTACGCCAAAATAAAGAAACTTCGGCCCGGCGCTAAGAGAAAGTGCTGCGTTGACCACTTTTGGCCTACTTACCTTTCTGTTTCTGCCAGTGTTGCTTGCACGTCAATCATTTTGAAGAGTTGCGGTAATACTAAAGTAGTAAAATTTGTTGCAACCATGCAAATGAATACGCTCTTTGCACATCATGTTTATTTTATAATATTAACAAAAACCTTCAATCTGTATTTGGGCAAATAATATTGTGCAAATATTTAAAAAGATTTATGCGAATATAATGACAATAATAGATGAAGCGTACAATGCTTTCACTTTCTAAAAAAACCGAGACAACACTCGAGCACACGTAATTTGAAAGGTCCGTTGCAAGTACACAGTGAATGCAATTTTGTTGAAATTAACAACAACTTTAGTAATCGCAACAAAACATGCATGTCATCTGAATTAAAAAGACATAATTGTTGATAAGTACATGTGAAATTTTATTGTAACTAAGGATGTACAAACTGAATGAATACCACATACAAACTTCACAAAGGGGGGCAGGTGTTTGTAAGGGGGTGGTGTATGTGTGTGTGTGTGTGCTATAAATTTATGTCGGGGAAGAGGGATCTGATATACGCATCTGGCCATGGCAATTAAAAAAAAATGCTTTATTAGCACATATCATCAACTCGCACGAATGACAGGAGAAATGAAAAAAGAAGACTAGAGACAAAATATGCGGTACGGGAAAAAGCAAAGAGACGAAGAAAAAGAATCTGTGCGCGGGGGCACGCTAGAGAACGGAAGGCCAGCGCGTGCCAAGAAGAACGCTTGGCAGGAGGCCGAGAAGACAATGGATGGTTGAGGCCGCCTGGGTCCTGCCTCATGCCTGAAACAATTTGAGAACCGACTGAGTTCCCATCTCGGCGAGTTGCCCTCTTCATGTTCGGATCGTCCAAATGGCGGGTGGTCAACGAGCGGCCCGGACGCCACCCACTGTCACGCCACCGACCTTGAACGAGTCCGGCTTTGCGGACACCTATGTGCTACACCATCCGCGCGCGGGCCACGAGGACCTGGGAAGCTTCCGAATATTCTGCCGGCACCATTTCAGCTATTTTAGAGGGACGACGTCCTCACATACTTTGCGGAGCGACGTGCGGCACCAACGGCAACAAAAGTATGGACAGACACAGACATGGTGGACGGCGGCAGTTGTCAGCGCGAACAATAGTCGTCCCCTTCGATTCTGTTCGTCCTCTGGCGACTATAACGGAGTGTTTGCCACCAAGCGGCAGCCCTAGAAACGGCTCCAACAAGGTCAACTTTGAAAGAAGTGTTACCACATTGAGCGCGTTGAAAAGCGGCCCCATAATTCTTTTACCTTCACCATGCCGCACGCCAAGCCTGGAAAAAAAAAGAAGGTGATGGCCAGCGATCTTTTCAGTGTTTAAAAATCTAAAGCATCGTGGTCGAAAGATGGCAACGTATCGTTCTATATTTTCCGAAGGATGCAGACGAGGCGTGAGGAGGTATGGTGCGAATCCCGAACTGATGCATTGGAAAGAAAGTGACTGACACTACGGTAGTTTGTTCTATTCAGTTCTCTCGCAACAACATCGGTGTTCTATTCAGTTCTCTCTCCTCGGTGAGCACACTATTGTTTAGTTTTTGTGAATTCTTATCAATACCCGTGCTCCTTTAAGCGCGGAGTATTGCTTTGTTTATATATGTAATTGCTTTGGGAAATTTGTTACGTTAAATGTGTGACTGTGTTTTACGCATTTGCTTCTTTCTCAAACTAAGCTTCTGTAATCCTTCACACGGAACATTTTTGACTTCGCATGCGTGCATATAAAGGCACACAAACACATACGTCCCGCCACGGTGGTCTAGTGGTTAAGGTGCTCCGCTGCTGATCCGCAGGTCGCGGTACGAATCGAAGCTGCAGTGGCTGTATTTTTGATGGAGGCGAAAGTGCTGTAGGCTCGTGTGGTCAGATTTTCTTGCATGTTGAAGAGCCTCACGTGGTCGAAATTTCTAGAGCCCTCCACTACAGCGCCTCACATATTCATATTGTGATTTTGGTACGTTGAATCTCCCAGACTTATCATTCAACACAAGCACGCTTAAAGGCCGCGCTTGCGTACAGCGCCTGTATGTATGCTTGTGCGAATATACATCATATCCGTGCATTCGAGGCGTGCGTAGTGTGCCTGCATATATCTGCTTTGAAGATATAATACTGCCGACAAGATCAAGCGAGTGTTTGGAAGCGCACGACATTATACGATAGATACTTATTAACATGAATCAGCGAGCGGATTGAAAGAAACACTACCATTGAAATCCAAGCTACGATTTGCCTCATCTCAAGATGCACTGGCCTGCATGCATAGCTCCCTTCTGTAACCAAGTGAACAGCATGCGTACTTACGTTTTGACGGGACAACGTAATATTATGGGATACATGCAACCGGCAGCACGAATCACAGCGTACGTACACTGTGAAAAATTTACTCCGAGGTGGGAGGAAACTGGTTGTCCTCTGGCGTCCCCCCCCCCCTCGTAGGAACTTTCGCTCTAGATCTCCGGAACAAAGTGTTTGCTACAGCGGGCAGGAGCAATTGCATATTACCCCACCGACAACAGATACCACTTCATCATGCAATGTTCATCGGTCGGGAACTGCTTTTCACACATAAATAGTTGTTGGCTTTTCTGAGAGAACAACGTACCTATCATATGATATACCCGAACATTCCATAGCACGACTCCTCCAGGGAGGCCTCCACTGCGGTGGCTGCACTGAGCAGAGCACTTGCCTCATGACCCTTGGACGCAAGGGTGTGAACGATCAAGGCACTTGTGCTAAGCCATACATGCCCACCGTGGTTTTTATTATCATAAAATTTTGTCATCCATTAACACCACACATTTTTTACGACATGGTCATGATTTTATTACTTCTATCTTTTTACCCACTTTAGCGTGAGGAATTTTAAGGCCCTTATACAGGCGCAAATTACAACTATTGTCCACATCTCTTGTCCCACGAACTGGCGCTCTTTGGCCATCAAATGGCACTTGTGCCACAAAGCACCAAACATCATTAGCAGCAATAGCGTGGCATATCCGGAGTGTTCACTGATATTTCACTATGAACGGCCGGAGAAATTGCGTGTCGCCCCCGGAGCATTTTTAACTGGCCTTTTGTTCCGGCTTGCCGGAGTGATCACGCAGCACCTCCGGAGCATTTTGCGCGGTTTTTCCAATCCGGCTATCCGGAGATTCTGTGTGACGCCTCGGAGTAATCTACAAATGTCCTCACTTCATCTGGACCTAATTTCATTGAGGTACACCAACATTTTTAAGTGTTTCCTCTTATTTTTATCTATTCTATACTGATCGTGTCGGCTATATGAAGGCTATATATGCGTCGGCTATATGAGGGTATTCTCAGATCTGATGCAAGCACTGGAAAGATACTGTGTATTTTTTTCCCACAGAGCTCTAGCAGACAAATTTTAAGAAAGCACTTGAGTTCATATTGTTTGATTTATTCATAATAGGCTACCGTTTCTCATTGATGACCCAGTATTTGTGAAAAGAACAAACATACAAGAATCTACCAAAAAACGCGAAAAACAGGTCAAATGAAGTCCACAGCAGTGAAGTTTCAACTGCAGCGCTTTGAAATGAAGACCAGAATGCTGCAAAACGATGCACGAGAAACAAGGAAGCGGGGCCACAGGTGCATGTTCACCAATTCCGAAGCGTAATTAATCAGCTTCATTCACGATGCAAGGATTCCGCTGATTGCTTCCTGCATAATTTAGCAAAAAAAAATATACATCGCAACGGTAAATCATTCGTGATGCCAAAAAAACTGGGGACACTGAAGCCACGACTACTCAATAAACATTTTTATTGAAATAGAAAATAAACGAAGAAGTTTTCGTCTCCGTTACTTGGCGATGGCTATCTCTTTCCACTTGATTGGTACAAATAAATAAAAAAACAATAGCATAGATACATATGGACAGTCCTACAAGGGTTAGAGCAAAAGTTCTATGAGCAGAACAAACACGCAGACGCCACGCTTACATTTACCATTTCTCCACTCAGTAGTCTTCACAAATCTTAGTTTCTTCGAAGAACTGTTGCAGCCCCTTCATTGCTTTGCGGTTTGTTTTGGATGGCCAGGGACCTAGTACTTTATTAAACACAAATGGCCACTCGGGATCTAACTTATGCAGTTCCTGTTCTAGTCGCCTTCGGTGTGTGTCGTGTTTCAGACAGTCGAGCAAATATCCAAGCTTATACAGTCTGCGAGTACAAGAGCCCAACTAGCTTCTTAAACAGGCCAAACACTGACACACAAAAGACAGAACAAGCGTTCTATATCAAGAAATAGATCACATGTACTTTGGTGTCAGACAGCGGCTACGTGACAAAAAGAACATCCCCGTGACGTGAACAAAGTCCAAAACTGGCGATATTTTTGTATATTTATAAATCAATTGATCTGCTTCTGATGAAACATTTGAAAGCTTTTTGTTTTACAAAAATGAGCAAATTTTGGCCCTCTCAGAGACAGCACCAGTAATGCATATTCATATCATTGCCATATTTTATCAATGTTATTGCTGATAATTTCACTCGCATTTTATTTTGTGCTCATCGTAATACTTCGCACAAAATAGGCCCCTAAAGTTTTTATGGCTGCAGCCTGCCTTCAAAAAAAGCGTACCTTCATTCTCCTTTGCAAAACAGTCTTCGAGTAAAGTTGGCGTTGTTCTCGTTCCTTTTTTTTTAATTGGAATGCCCACTGTCTCAATACTTGTCATTTTCAACATTTTTAAAAGTAGTTATTGCATGAATTGATTCAACTTTCAGCACGAAATAAAGAAAAGTTCAATACAGCGTAACAAAATAACTGAGAAATAAAACGTAAAAACATCACGCCACCTATGCCAACTGTATTTTGATCATATACTGACAGAAATAAGGGGAGGTCGAACAGTACACAACTTGCAGGTGCGTGTAAACGTCCAGAGGTCACAGAAAGTTATTTATGTAGAGCCGTCACGAGGAGTCCTTCAGGATTCAAGAAGTTCTCTTTTCCTCTAACATTTTCACAGGCCAGCATTGTCTTGTGGTATTCGAGGCTGTTCGTTAGGGAGAGATATAAAGAAGCGTTTTCTTTTTATAGAGAACATGGACAGGACAGCGAACATTTTGAGTTTTACCTGTTTGGTCGGAAGACCTTGACCCTCGTCTCCCCCTTCAAAAAACTGCATTCAATGCCATGCCAGCGTGATTGAAAAGAAAAAAAAAGACGCTTCAGCTTGGTAGGTATGCTGCCCTGTCTTTTCTCACTTACTTTCCTAACCATGCCTCTGTGTCTTACGTTGAGCCGTGTGGTCCAATGGGTTGCAGAAATAAGCGTTTGACTCCCCCCCCCCCCTTTGTGGACTCTTGTGGACGGCGTTTGGGCAAAAACATGGACACAAAAAAGAGCACAAACTGCACGTGTCTTTCCGTTCTTCCTTCTTGTCCACTTATTTTTTTTTTGCGCAAAACGCCGTCCCCAATGAAATACCAACTCGCCCAATGTTCGGTTCTTCTAAACTCTACAACCCGTTTTGCCAAGCGTTCCGGCCCTCCCTTCTTTGCTCATTGCTCGCCCCTGATCTCGTCAGGTCCTTTCGTGCCTCTCTTTCTTTTCTTTGAAGATGAAGGATCCCTTGGAACTCAATATTTTAAACACGACTTTTACAATCAAAAAATTTTGCCATAGTGAGTGCATGTATCCGTTTTAAAAGTGTGCACCATATAAATTGAGCCAGCTCAATTGACTACGTTTATAAAGAAATAACGCTGAGCCCAGTTATTCGTGTTTTATTAGTACAGCTTACGTGATATATCTAAATAACCAATACGCAGTGGTACACCTCGACCCGGCGTTTGTTAATATGGAAAGCCTACCAATATTATCGCTTGTGTATCATGACAATAACAAAAAGATTTTCTACCAGTTACGTCTATTTATAAGAATTATTCAGTTTCCATAGAATCAACACACAACTATGACATTTTTCAGTATTGCATATCCAATCAGCACTGCAAATATTAGAGTGGTGCAATTAAACATATCAAAATTAAGCTTAGAAAAAGAGGCGTAGGCTAAATAACACATTATCGGAACTTCCGCTGACGCTCACTGATGTCATGTAAAATTCGCCCATTATTAATAAGCTGTTTGCTCATAAACCCAACATTATCTATTTTAGAACTACGTGACAAGAATAACACAGATTATTTAAGAAGAGTTCACTCACCTGTTTTCCACCACACCAGCAACCGCGGAGTCGTTCACCAATCGTGAGATCAGAATCTGTCGTTCACTGCCCGGAACCATCACATGGTCAAGGTTCCCACAACTTTCTGCTGTCGATGAGAATCTTCGTTGCTGCTTGTAGTGGCTTCTGATACTTCAAAAATGCACAGAACAATTGCTTTTTCTCAAACTCGACCAAACGCTTCGCACAATCCTCACTGAACCGGCTTGGTCTATGCCACGTTGGTTTGTGGGGAACGGCTTCCTGGTAACTAGGCTGCCTACGTCCCTGAGTAGTATTGAAAATTGGGCAAATTGGTAACAATTAATTTTTAAAGGTAAACCGCGAGAAAAACGAAGACACAGAAGTAAGAAGACACAGGAAAACCTCCGACTGGACAATTTAATGAAGAAACATGATATATATATACAGTTATTCCCGCATGCACTTGCACGGCGAGAAAACTAAATCAACTAAAGAAACTAAAATAACTGCTGTAGACACGAGGCATCTTGCCTTAACTACGTGAGTGGCAATAATCTTAAAATGATAATTTTTACCAAGGAGAGCGATTGATGGTTCACTCACGCAGTTTTCGCCTGCCGTTTTGAATTCTGTAGGCTTCGAAAATTTCCCTTGTCAGCTGGAAGCAGTGACGGAAATGAACCTTTGTTCTCCAAAAGTCTGGGGTACATCCACAGTCTCGGCAGTGGATGGCCAAGTGTGTCGAAGGTGCGACATTCCGAATGGGAATTTTGCGGCTCCCTCAGTCTAGAGTTGACACATCGCCCCATCTAGCCAATATAAATGCATCCACACGGGAAGAGTACACTGTACACGACTCCAAATGCACAATCTACAAAGATATTTTTGTGATTATTGGAGCATGCATTCTTTGTCAACGGAGCGTTTTCGGAGTGTTTCCGCAGCGCAGCGCAAATATTTCCGACCTTATTCTTGGCAGCAAAAACCACTTCAACGCCATGCCGTGCACCCACCTTTCTAAGAGTTTGCGATAGTTGAACGTAAGGCAACACGACAATTTCTTTTCTTTTGCTTTTATTTGGCTGATGTTGTGTTACCTTTGAAGTCACTCTTCAAACTGCGCATAAAAAAAAGCTTATTGCAAGTCCGCCAAACGACAATTTTCGGATAATTAGCTTCCTTTAGTCTCTCCTCTAACAGCCAATGAATGCCGATGAGCGATGAGCAGGAGCGATTCCGGGGCATCCACCGGGGCAAAAGCGATGCGCTGGAGCATTTTTGCGGCAACCACAAGAGCATATTTAGAGGATTTGCCCAGTTTTTCTCCGGTTTCTATCGTCCAGCACCCAACGGAAGAAAACAGAGGAAAACGAGTGTATTTGCTCCTGTACAATCCGGTTTAATTGAAATTACTGGAGCAGAGTGGGCGGATTATTTCCCAATTCCTCCCAGTTGGATATATTCTTGTTTACAGTGTACCCCGAAAACTGACAAGGCTTTGCTTGCAGCAGTGTATCAACGCAGCGCAAAAGTGCTAGCTTTTTTCGGAAAGACCCGGTAGACACTTGCTTTATACAACCTCGGGCTTGCTAGACAGGTTCTTTTATATGAATTAAATCTGATGCGGCCCACCGAAGAGGCTTTATGTTTCCGTGCACAGCGCAACTACTTCTGCTGTTTCGCCAGCGAAATTCTTTCTGCTGGAGAAAATGGGTGTGCTCGCGGCCAGTACCTTTTCGCTTTCGATGAAACAACGCAATCTGACGCCACCATATAGAAATAAAAAAAGGTTAAGAGTGGACACTCCCGTAGACCCCAGCGGTCCAATCGACCATAGCACACCTGGTGGTTGGTGACAGCAAGTGGCGTGCGCTTCCTGTTTCGGTTTCACTGGCGCAAATTTTGAATTACTTTGCGTAACCGACGTTTGGCAATGACGAATGTTCGTGATTTCAGACCACTTTTCATCGCTCAAATGGATAGTTTTTGTAGGTCGTTTTGATTTAGCGATTCCCTGTTTTGTTTTGTTCAGTGGTTCGTGCGGATTGGTTGTGACGTATTTTTATTTCGATTAAGTTATAATAAAAAGAGATGCAGGTAATGATAATTCACTGCGGTTTTATTCATCCCGCTTGTGTTTTTCTTTCGGAAGAAGTGATCAATGTATATATCAGTGAAAGAGACAGAGTATCCGCAATGTTTTATTCAAAGGCAAAGTAGTATCTGAGAATATAAAAAGCACAATATGACAAAGGTAGACAACAAATGCATCTCGCCTTACAAATAAATTGTAACAAATATTGTAACAAATACAGAGAGACCACAGACAACGCACACATCGCTAGAGTTGGCAGAAGCCGAGAAGCTGGTGAAGTATGACACACCGGGCCAGTGGGTAAGTAAGAATCTATGGCAAAAGCACAGCGCACAATGCCGATGAAGAAGGAAGAAGTTACATATACACAGCAATGAAGTCGCGAATCACGACTGGGGTTAACCGAAACAATGCATAGAAAAAAAGAGCACACAGAAACCACACGACACAATATAGCAGAAAGGCAAAGGTGCAGTGTGCTGGCTGTGCTTAAGAACAGCTAGCCCAACATGAAAAAAAGCAGACTTGATGCCTGCTTGTCTTCAGAAAGGTAGGGCTTTGCAGCTTGCTCACTACGTGAAAGACAAACTTTTTGGTACAACACTGGCAGGTCTTGTGGCTCTTATGCGTTGCCTTCATCAAAAACTTAAGATCACAAGTGATTTGCGTCTGGGTGTTGCTGTGACACTTGCGAGCTAAAATAGATTGTAGTCATCACTTATCCAGAATTGCGGACCTTATTTGGTGCTACGAGAGCGGTATTACAAGGCTAATAAATAGCAGAAGGAAACCACTTTGGCTCATTATCTTTCACAAAGGCTCTACATCGTACGTTATCACTCACAAGCTATATAAAAATAAAATGGCAGCATCCACAGCTCCATCAAACGCTACAAGTTTGGGTATTCCTTTGAAAATTTTGATGGTCGAGATAAGGAGGTTGATGAGAAGCTAAAATACGAAAAGCGTGATAACGTGAACCGTGCCCACTTCATACTGTGTTCCTTACCCGCTCGAAGACATTTCAACAAGCAGTTTTGTTATCGATATATTACTTGAGCTGGAGAGATAAAGCATACACAGTGACCAAGCGACCCACAGTAAAGTGTATAGTTCACCCGCATTTGCTACAAAAATACAGACAGGATACCCAACATTATTTTTAAGGTTATGCAAATCACTTCAAGCGAATACACAGTGTCTCTACTCCTCATAGCGGGTAACCAAAACAATGTATGCAACGAAGGAGTGGTTAGTCCAGTTGAACTGAATATAAGCATATAAGATCATAATGAAGTCTGCTGTAACGAAATAATAACATAACAAAGCTATTGCAGGATTCGGCTCAACTCAAATACTTTAGTTTAAACCCGCCGCTAATTGCACCTTTCAACTTGTCAAGCTGTATGCCTGAGATCGAAGACTGGAACCTAACCCTATCTAAGTTTCGGATCACAAAACGCACATGCCAACATAAACGAACCCGGCAAAACATTTTCAGAAACTTCGCGCGACACCCAGCAGAGCAGAAATGAAAATCGCCAACACTTGACAGATGGTGTTACAAAACATCGCACACTTTCAGGGGATGTGCAGTGGCCTCAATCATGGCAAGAAAGTGATATTCAAGTTATTGTACGTATGCAAAAGCTGCTTCTGATGGCACAGTGAGATTTCCAAAAAGTTTGCTGGGGACGTGGTATGCTTTGAGCATTGTGAAATACTGGTGGGTACCCTTAAGCGTCTCACTGTCGTCTTTCAGTAACTGTGGGCTACTGCAACCGTCACATGCATTCTGAAGGAAGTGTTTGATGAGAAAACCAGCTACATGATATGCAGCGGAGTCATCGATAATATGGGAGTGAATGTTGGTCGCAAGTTCAGAGAGATCGTCTAGAGCAGGAAAGTCGTCAGGCTGTGGCTGTGCACACTCATCATTATCCACAAAAGACGCACTGGTGAGGGAGAATGGCGAGAGCTGCTCCTGGAGGAGGTCACATTCATCATCCTCGACATTTCCGTATTCTGACAGCTTGAAGAGTTTTCTTATGCGGATGTGCTTCAGGCCACAAATAAATTGTGCTACATTGGGGTTGGTGTTGCAACCCTGTTTTTGCCTAATGTGGCCAAATATGTTCTCCAGAGGATCTTGTTGAAGCCTGCGTGTTAACAGGTATTCAAAATTGTAATTTTTGGAGAGGTCGTCCCATAGTTGACAAATAGCCTGAATTGTAATTTGCCAACCTACGATGGTTTGTGGTTGACGTCTGCCAACAAACTGCCAAGATGCAATCCAGGGAAGCTGGCCTCGGAGGAAGTCAATCAGCTCTGAATCATTTTTCATGATTGCATGCCGCAGCTTTTGCGAAGTTCATTTTTACTCGAGCTGTTCAAGGCATCAAAAATCCTGTCCATACGATCACAAAATTGAGCTGTAGTGATGGCCGAGGCAGGCAGCACCTTCGCATACACCATTGCCGTGATAGCAATCGAAACTGATGCACTGAGGACCTGTGTTGCTCTGCTGGCCTTCATGTTAGAAAAAGGTTTCTGATGAACGTGCCGTTCAGTCAACTTTGGAGCCAATCGCAACCGCAACTCATGTGAGGATTGGTAAAGGCTTACAATGTGCGACCAGTTAACAATGTCATCCCCAATGTATAACTTGTGTGCTTGAACATTATTGCGCGTTGTTTTAATTAAATACGGAACATCAAATATGTAATACACCCGCTCACCATTAACTTCAAAAAAAGGCTTTGCTACAGTCACTCTTAGTTGGTTAGCGAGACTTATACCCGTGCCACACGGGCAGAGAAAATGGCATTTACTCCCGAATGCCTTCAGATTTATTGCCATTAGCGCGGTGCCACACGGGCGAATGAAATGGCATTCGTCCGAATGCCATTCGTCACCAAATGCCTTCGCCACAACTCAGTTGACTGAGAAATTCCTACTCTCGACGACACAGCTCGCGAAGTGCGATTTACCTTAAAGTAAATAAAACAAATCATATTCCGCTAAAATAAAATTTCCTGTCTATTATTTGCACTAAACTCTTAAAAAGTGCTTTGAGCGTTATACGAAGATCACGTTAAAATGGTTTGGAATTAATTGACGTTCAATGTCCTGAAGCTGGCGCATAATAACTCGTCTCTGCTCCAGAAATATTCGCTCTTGAGCACAATGCTTTGCACGGAAACACACAAGTGCTGCCGTGAAAAAATGAACTCTGCGAACATCTGGGAGATGTAACAGGTGCGATGCGACAGGCGCCATTTTCTATTTACGCTGTGGATCTGACCAGTGTTGGCTTAGGTTGCTACGGTCGGCTGCAACATCGTAAAACAAAGCAAGAAACTAAAACTTAGGGCAGCGTATTATGCTTATTTCTACATTTAATGATTATCTGATGTGTATGAAGCTTGTAAACGCTTGTTCAATTTTTATTGCTATTCACCGAATGCTTACTTGGAAGGTGCTGCGATCGACATCATCAAGTCACATGTCATTCACTTTGGACGTGTAGCAGCGCCGCCAAAAAAAATGTCATTTGGGAACTGAAGGCCTTCGCCACCGAATGTCATTTTCTATGCCCGTGTGGCACGGGCATTACATTTGAACTGCCGTGGTCACAAATGACTGCTTTCACTGCAATATTAATGTTCCTAAGCTCCAAAATGAGTGACACCAGCAAGTTATGCATAACAGATGATGGTGTTGATGTGTGCCCTATAGTAAAAGAAACCGGTTGAACCCACTTTCTCGAAACACCAACAAGAAGAAAAACCAGTGCTCGATCAGCAATGGTTCAAGTGCGATGAATGTCATCATCTGTAAAACCCTGGACAACGTCTCTTGCATCATCATAGTACAATTTCTTTTTGAGTGGTATTTCGTCGAAAACTAAAACGCACACTCGGTCCCGTTCATTCCAAGCTTGAGTATTTGTTGCAATGGAAGAAAGGATTCCTGGAATTATGCCTGGAGTCATCTTTACATTAGCTAGCCACCTTCTTTATGAACGCCGGGAGGGCAAAGAAAAATATGGAGCCAGAAATCGGTATGCTCGCGGACCTCGGAAGTTTAAGTGAAGAGCGAATTTCTTGAACCACACGGGAAACCGCTTGCCCTTGCGTTTGGGCCTCAAGCGAACATGTGCAGAAAGAAGTTTAAAAACCTCCTCGGTGACGTGCGGTCGGATAACTCCAAGGGCCTTTGAAGTCGATGATGGTGCTTGGTGAGGCTGTCTCCGAAGTCTTTTTATAGTTTTCCGCTGCGCTGCTACTTTGGCTTGCAGATGTTCAATGGTTTGCTTGTACTTCATTGATGGAGACATTGTCGCTGGCACACAGGAACGCACTGCAATAAACAAAAAAATGGATATAAAAGCGAAGAACAACTAATCCCATACGAGCACTTACCTCGCTCTTTCAGACCCAAGGTGCACAACTTTCTGTGGTGCAAAGTTTTCGATTCCACTACCTAAAAACAAACCATTCACAATGTTGACAATGCACAAAAAAATGAAAATCACTGAGAGTCCACCCTTACATTTTGTAAGTGCACACGTAGTGTCCTTTTGACGATAGTATCCTCAGAACGTCCTAAACATAAAATAGCACATTAAAACAGCTGCAATAAAAGCATAGTCACCATTTTCTCTAGAGCACTCAGGCGTGGAGCTGTTGGCGGAGACGTCTTCTGGGGGGTCTTGTGAAGCTTGTTCAGTGCCTCGGACAGTGCTGTCGGAACAATCTTGCGAGTGGCCTGCGGAAGTATCTATATCAATCCACTCTGGTGTTGAAGTGAACATACAACTTACCGGTCACACAAGTTCCTTTTGTGACAGCTGAACGACTGGTTAAGGTTTTCTCCGGCAAGACGAAGTCAGCAGAAATTCTTTCACCAGCTACAAGGGAGCTGCCACCTGCAGAGGTTTGGTCAACAGTCAATTTGGGTTAAAAAAAAGAAATCGCGACACTGAACGCACCCTGCTCATCGGGGCACCTCAATGTGTGGGAGCCACTTTTTGAAGCCTCTACCGCACGTCCTGAAGAAATGAAAATACGACAATGTGTCAGTAAGAGGCTTAAAATAACACAAACTGAAGCTCATTCGTTCAAAGCAGTAACTAGGAGAAAATAATGAATTTCGTGTGTTTTTCACAATCTGACATGTCTAGTGGCAGAGCCGTGAACAAGAGCAGGTGGCGTTTGGTCGCCCCGCCACGGTAGTCTAGTGGCTAAGGTACTCGGCTGCTGACCCGCAGGTCGCAGGATTGAGTCCCGGCTTTGGCGGCTGCATTTCCGATGGAGGCGGAAATGTTGTAGGCCCGTGTGCTGAGATTTGGGTGCACGTTAAAGAACCCCAGGTGGTCTAAATTTCCGGAGCCCTCAACTACGGCGTCTCTCATAATCATATGGTGATTTTGGGACGTTAAACCCCACATATCATCGGTGGCGTTTGCTGACGTAGATCGGTGTCGTTTGCTGACGTAGATTTTGTGTAGTTCATCACCAAAGTCGGACAGAAACAGCAGAGCCGGTAAGCGGCACTCCACCTCTTCTCAATTGACTTCCTATGCTTTGAATTTTTTTAGCAATAACAATTGCGGATCTCTTCTTCCACTCATCGGGCAACAATACGTAAACTTTTAAAAGACATTTAAGAGGTCAACCAGAAACGCATGCTTTGTGCGGTGGTATACACGTGAAATCATTTATAATGTGTTTTTTTCGCGGTTATGTAACAACACATGCTGACCGCAGGGTTACCTTCAAGAAAAAAAATATTCTCTAGACAAGTTACGCCTCTTTAACTCACGACCACACTTATAAGGAAAAGAAAGAGTAAAACATGCGATCAAGGCCGTCACGCAGACAGGCCGTGGTTCATTGGTGGTCTGCGGGCTTGAAACGCCTTGTCTAGAGTGCAGCCGATGGCGGAAATCGGTAACCGGAGAGCGGCAGCTCTCTTATTGCGCGTGTGTCATATGTCATACGCGAAGTACATAGCGAGTGAGCGAAGTACTTTATTCAGTTGTTACCGCAAGCCGCGTCCCCACGAACATGTCTTTTTTATGTCTTTTTTTACAATTTTTTTGTTCTCGATCAAAATTACCATGGGCGTCGAGGAAGGCATAAATATATGAGACAGCAGGGTTTGCATGAACGACTCTTTGAATGCAATATTGGTATTGATAAAAAATAATTTCGAACTATATAGTGACATAGAAAAAAACGACGAGAACCGTTTGCATTCCCACGTCGTCGTTCTTTTTTCTGTGGTAGCATGTAATTTACAATCTTTGAATATTTCGTGTATTAGATGAGAAGAGTTACCGGCAACGTCCATTTCTTTTTTCGCGTTTTTTTTTACCTAATGTACTTTTGGTGTGACCATACTATGATGATGATTCGTGGTGATTATGATACTATGATTGGTGGTGATTCCATACTATGAATGGTGGTGCATGGCATGAAAGTTTTAGTTCACTGTAGCAGACATGCAATCAAGAAGTCACTCATGCGCTTGCCCAGAACAAAAAAATTTGCTTTTACGCAACTAAATAATAGTAATTATTATTATTATTATTATTATTATTATTATTATTATTATTATTATTATTATTATTATTATTATTATTATTATTATTATTATTATTATTATTATTATTATTATTATTATTATGATTATTATTATTATTATTATTATTATTATTATTATTATTATTATTATTATTATACTCATTACCATCAAGAGAGCCATGTAAATATACTTGCCATGTGCCGCATCCTTCAGTAAAACAGCAAGAGCCATTTTTTTTTAAGTTGACGAGAAAGTAAGTTAACGATTATAGTATGCATGTAGTTGTGTGATGGGGCAGCATTTTCGCCAGGGAAGATTTGTCATCCGATGAAATTTGTCCAGCTTCCTTTCCGTTTTTGAAAGCCGAAGCCGGTCCGCAATACGTAGACCGGAACTATCTGTGGCGCGCTGTAAATACACATTGCGACAAGAGAAAACTACCTTGCAAGATTTGCGTGTCGGCCTTTTCTCTCTCTATTATAAAAACAGAAAAAGCCAGTGGACACCTGGAGCGAGCCAATTAGGTAGTAGTGAATAGAAAATGCAGGTAGACATTATGAGCTGCAAACAGCCGACAACTTTATTAGCTACTCTTGAACAATACTCTCGCTTGAAGCCAGTGGTTCACTTAGAGTGAATAACACTTATTAAGAGAAACGTATTGTTTTCTACAAGCAGTGCTGTACATTTATTGCATTACAGCAAACTTTAAGCTGGTAGAAAATATATATACTCGAACTTCCTTAAAAATTTACGGTTGTATATTGACGAATATGAACTGTTTCTGCTAACTCAAACAAACAGGGCACGTCTTTTGTTCACAACTTTTTTTTACTTCTTTTCTTTCCATCCGTACAGAACACATTATAGAGGTACACCACTTACCTGAATTATAGAACATCAAGCCGTTTACATGGACATTGGTTTCTCGTTTTTCACTGGTACATATTGTACCGAGGATCCCAACCTGCTCGGTTGACGGATCTGTGCGTAGTCAATGTGGTCAAACTAGCTTTCGGCTTCCATTGGATATTGCTGGCTTTTTCTATGCAGAGATTTAGAGCCGCGATTCTTCACGCACAACATCGCCCTTCCAAATGGGAGCTAGGAGCTTCGTTTTGTGTGTTTTCATTCTGCACAACTGGAACACATTATTTGCGCGTGCATTAAGCATATCAAAAGTGAACAATACCACTTATTTCTTCTAGTAGCTGAGCGGTATTTTATCACCTCTATCAACTCTTCCCATGCTACAATAGTACCTAGAAATTATAAAAGGTCTCGGACGTGTTCTTCCTTTAAAATTGTTTCTATCATTTACAGTGGTTCGAACCTGAGGGCATTTGAGACTACCGTAACTGTCCTGTAGTCCTTCCAGTCTATTTACTGAAACTGACATGTCTCCCTTCTTCTATCTTTGAAATGAAAACAACCACGCATTTTTAACATGGAGCACATCACCAATCTGCATGTGGCTGAGAATAAGGCCATTTAACACATCTTGCCGTTAGTAGTCCTTCCTTCCCACTTCGAAACTGCCAGCTTGTCGACCTTTTCTGACTACCTTACTCCCAAGTTTCCAACAATGGGTTGTAGGTGCGTTGTGACCCTTGTAGAGTATTTAAAACAATCAGAATAAGCGAAGAATTTCCTTATTGCTTCACCACAACGCACACTACAAGACAAAGCAGCCAATGAGACACAGTGAGAAAGCACCATACAGCAGCAGCCTGTGGAGACTTAAGGCGCTACATGTCGAGCATAGTACTGAGTATGCTTCCTTGCAAGCTAGTTTTCACCCACTACAACAGTATGTACATCGCTGTACGAGACAGAAAAATCTTTTTTTTTTCTTGCAAAAATACTGCATGATAAGAAATAATGCACTAAAATGACGGGAAACAACTTTTTGGAACAGAATCAGGCAAGCGTAGAGTGTAATGTCTAGGGCGTTTGCCGTGGAATGACCCTCCGAACTCCACGACTTAGACCCAAAGAGTGCTTCCTGGGATATCATCCATGCTGGTGCCCTTATTCCACCTGTCACCACTGCCGCATGACCCTGGGCGAAAGGACGGCCACAGAAGCCAGCATCAATGAGACTCAGAATGTGGTTGAGAATTTGTGGGTCTCTTCTCGAATAACATGGACTGTGCTGCACTGCATGAAAAGCAAGATTGTACTACGTGTCTGATTATATGTTACTTTATCGCTAAATGTGCAACGCAGCGCATGTACCAAAATGACGACACATCGATTGGCCGACACACGCAGGACAACGCTGTTCAACAGACCGCAATCTATCTCTGTCATATTCCTGTGCTGTCCTCTGCGTTAGTAGGGCTCTACTGAGCGCCTGCAATTTCAGTATTGCCAGAAGCAAAGCCTTTGAGATGAGACATTCCGTGACTTTCCCACTACGACAAATGCGCATGCGCTGAGGCATCATGAAAGAGGCGGATTACAAGCTTGTGTGAATACCATAAAGATAAGTGTTTTCTGCACACGTTCATATATTCACAAACTGACAAAAATATTGCAGCAACAAAAACTTGAAAGCTTTTTTTGAATAAGTACGTTTTCATGCATAAGATAGCAGTCGACTTTACTGACGTGGAAATACTTTCTTGCTGCAAGCACACTATACACTAAAGAGAATATGAGAAAATTAGGGCCTCCTAAACTCACCCTATAGGTGTTGCTAGATTTTATGCAGGAAGAATGTTTCAAGTACACTTTCAGCATCTGGCATAAGTGGGGTTAACATGAATTCTACAGCACTCCCTGTGTTTGCCTTATATTGTAACCTCAGCTACTTATACTACACACAGCAATGTACCGAAGTATGGCTACTGATGGAAAATAAAATTCAGAAATGCTCAAGGCTTAGATCTGTCAAGTGAGATTGCCAAAGAATATTATAACATGACATCACAATTTCAACAGGTTCCGGTTCTTTGCTTCTAACACTGCTACCGACATTCCGACTGAACTGGGAAACACGCAACATTCACAACCACGCGCCAAACACAATCGGCACCTAGGCAGGCGGCGTAGACCTGGTGTACGAAATGCGCAAACTAAGGCAGACACAAAGGTAGTGGTATCTTTTCCTTTGCCTTATTCTGGTATGGTGGCGAGTGTGTCTTGAGGGCACCAACCTTTACCCAGATGTGTGGTACATGAACTAGATGTGTATTGGCGATTGTTCTTCCGCAGCACCACAACTGTTGCAGCAGAACAAACTGACGTGCGCGTGTTGCTAAAAAAATGCCTCTGCTGAAGCGGCCACTTTTCGGTAGATTCGTGATGGCATTTCTGCAATCGGAAAATTAGGTCAAAACTTGAGTCTCTCGAACCATTTGGGATAGTTGGTGGGTATGCTTTAATGTCCCTGCACAGCTTTCGCATCACTTTGTGATGCTAAGCAATTGGTGATCACCCATACAAGAAATGCTTTTTACTTCAGCACACAGTTCACAACACCAGCTTGCCTGCAGATTATACGCACTTGGAACGTCTGCGCCAAAGCTAACCACTTCACTGCAAGACACAGCCCACATAGAGGAAAATCTGGAAACAATAAATTTGTCCGTCCTCACTTACATCACACCGGCTATCTTGGCCGTAGCATTATGCTGAGTATCACTCTTCGGTCACTTGAACATCACAGCTGTGTGTCCTTTCCTCACCAGTCCTCACTTGGATTCACACCACACATACTGCTGCCAGGGTTCATATACAGGCCGCTTGGTGACTGCAGGTGACTAGATGGTCTAGAGTTGCTGTATATGCTACCTTTAGGTAGCAGAGTTGCGCATAGTTGTGCCATCTTGCCCGCTGAAACATCCATGTCATGCAGAAAATTCGCCCCTTTCAAATGTACGAGCCGATGCAGCCCAGCGGCTCCGTGCGTTTCCTGCTCCTTCAAAACTCGTCGCTGCCCCGCCGCGGTGGTCTAGTGACTGAAATACTCGGCTTCTGTCCCGCAGGCCACAGGATTGAATCCCCGCGTCTGCGGCTGCATTTTCGATGGAGGCAAAAATGCTGTACGCCCGTGTGCTCAGATTTGGGTGCCTGTTGAAGAACCCCAGGAAATCGAAAATTTTGGAGCCCTCCATTATGACGTCTCTCATAAACATTTGACTGTTTTTGTACGTTCAACCTCACGTATCAATCAATAACTCGTCGCTGGCGCAAACGCTTTTGTTTCCAAAAAAGAAAAACTTCAACAATAAATAATGGTCGCCATAGGGAGATATTTCTGTTTTAAATAGCAAACAAGAACACCTTGACTTCATTTGTCGAGATTCGTGCGCACGATGCGCGACAACTTAAGTTCCGCGAATGGTTCGTTTCGCCTAGTTTTTTTCCCGCTTTAAAAGATTATGCCATTGGCTCGATAAAACAATCTCTAAAGCTACAAGCTTCCGTCTTTTACAAATACTGCAAGGAAAGGACAATTTTCGGCATATGTATGCGTAGCTGTGGAATCTGGTCATAGTGGCAACTACGCAGCACTGAGTCATTGTGCTGCACCGCGCACACACCACTGACGTCCACTAAATACGGACAACACAAGACTAAACCATAACACCAATGAAAAAAAAATGGGGTCCGTATCTGCATCTTTCACTGCAAATGTCGACGAAATACGATAGTCTTGCGTGTGTAGAGAGTGAAAAAACGTTTATTTTATGTTCTGTGCGAGAAAATCGTTTAATTGTATTCTGGAAGTGCTGCGTTAGGGAGTCTCGATCCATGCAGAGAAGGTGAACGAGCGCATCGACGCCGCTTCGATGCGAAAAGACGGGCATCAAGGCACTCAAAGGCATCTAAGACACGAGCGCCATCTGGCAGTTATCTTCGAAAACGAAGGAAGGTGTGCGCGCCCGCGGAGAAAGACGCGCGCCGGTCTCGGAGGCGATAAGACGTAGAACGCAAAGAAACGGGCAGGTGCCACCACCATGTCGTCTTCGCAAAGCGTTGGAAACACTTGCCTTTTTGAGCATCTCGTTGCACTGTCAGGGCAGCGTAATAAACGCTAGGGTCCTTAGAATTACTTGTGTGTGTCTTCCCTTGTAAAAAGACACACATACAAAACTTGGCATGGCAAAACATCGACGTGTAGCTGTGGTGCCTCAAATATGCGCAATCATTGCTTTTTAAACGACAATCACACAAGTGTGAACGCTGAGTCTTGAGCAATATAGGACGGCGCTGTGGATGGGGTTGGCCGTTTGAGGTATCGTTTGATGCCGTCTGGAGTATCATTACCGCGGAAAAACAAATGTACAGACAGAGAGACAGACAGACCAAATTTTTGGCGCCGAAAGTCCCCAAGAAAGACTCTCGTCTTTAAAAGTACTTCCGCACTCAGCGGGATCGCCTCGCCGGACTGGCAGTGGGGGTGGTGGCGACAGTGGTGCGGTGGTCGCAATCACTTGCACGGCCGTAAAGTTGGCTTTCCCTAATATATCTTCTTTTTCGCACACGTAAGCACGCTTGGCAAACGGGGGGGGGGGGGGGCGAGCGGCGAGTTCTATGAGTGGCGCAACTCTGCTACCTAAAAGTAGCACATACCATACCTCTAAAGTGGTCTGCTGCAGAACTTAGCAGGCACGTCATGTACTTCAATCCAGCCGAATAAAGACGAGGTACTCCCGGACCAGTGAGATTGGAATCCCCGTCGCGAAGATGGCCCTTGAAGAGGTGATGGAACGCTTTATTTGTTGGAAACAAATTTCCTTCAGCGAGCACACTTCATTCAGAAAAAAGGAACCATGTGGTCAAAAAAACATTCCTTTAGGTCGCCGAGAAATATTTTTAACTTAATATTTCAAATCCAAAGGCACCCAAAATTTTCGTTTTATATATCACATGCAAGCAATAAATATCACTCGCAAGAACTTATCAGGAAAAGTAGAAGTGGAATATTATCATAAGCATTCCCCCTGTCTCAATTTTTTATTACCTGCTCTTGGCATTGACCGCTTTATGTTCAGGTTTATTTTTTATTTTTGCTGTTTTAAATACACATACAAGATGCAGTTTCAATTTAGATAGTTTAATACACAAAATAAGCATAGTGAGTCAACAAAATTCAACTCAAGTTCTACTTGGCCAAGAGTATGGGATACTGAAATATTATGCGCTTATGTAATTATAATTATGATATTAGGATATTACGTAAAGGCTCTCTTTTGTCATGTAGAAAAAAATCCATATTTTGTTTTGTGCGAGAGTGACACAGAGCTTCTGTCCAAGATCAAAAAGAGTCGCAAGAAAAGCATTCCAAGCTAGTGGTAGGTCGAAGCAGCCTCGCAAGTGAGCAAAAGAAGAACAAGCAAACACGTTCGTCAGAGTAATACACGCACCTTAAAAACTTCTCTTTCTGTGACATAGAATTGGCAAAACATCACAAGGAGCCAGAACCGTTTCTGAAACAAGTCCTCAAACATTATTCAACCACCAATTTTTTATTCCGGGATTACGAAGACTGAAGATCAGACAGGTTAATGCAGCAAAAGCGGAAGCAATAGCGGCACGTATTTCAAAGATATCCGACAGAAACAAATTTTAAATACCAAAAAATGCCTACCCTCAACTTCGATTTCGCGAGTTCACCTGACCGCATTTCGCTGGCACTGTTTAGCCCTGTGACAGTGGAGGGCTCCCCCAAATGAAATGAGCTAGAAACTCTTACGCAGGAGAAGCTCGCACGCCATTGTTGCTTGTTCTTTCAATGTATTGTAGACAACGTTGCCGTAGTAACAAACGTGGTGCCTGGCACCTGCCTTGTTGAATTGTGAGAGGGCGCTGCAGCTTTGAAGACATATTTTCTGCTGTTCTTTGCAACTTCCATGTCACTCTCTCCTCTCATTTTGATAAAAAATAATGAAAGGACCAGGGCGATTGAATGCTGTTGACCCTTCACGCATCGTTCGGTGAGCCGCCTGATGAACTTCAATGGTGCAGTGACATCAAATAAACGAAGGGGATTGCTTGCACCCTTTCAGCAACAATCTAAAGCCTACCACACGCGTGGAAAGAGGCCCCTCGTAAATGCACAGAAGCAAGGGGGAGAGCGAGAGAAGCATTAAGAGGACCCGGTGAGTAGACAATGGCTACCGACCGGGCTGCCAGCGTCATGGAGATATGGACCATGACCAAATTATTGCTTAAACGCAGTTTGGGGGCCTTACAGGCTGCATATTCCAAACTGCCATGTTTCAATATAGTTTTTCGCCTCCCTCCTTCGTATTGGGGCAGGACACCGGTGCTGGTGACAGATCTCGTCTTCTGTTCATGCTTGAAGCCCTCTGCTATGATCCCTTATGAGCTTGCCGCTACGAGCCCACATCCAGCCATCTGGGCAACTTGAGAACTATGTATCGGGTGCGACAACTCTACAGGCTCAATCACGCCGAAGGCTGCACGGAAAAGCGGGATTTCCGAAGCGATGAGGCGGCGAGTGCGTGAACCTGTTCAAACCGCAAGCCTCCTTCGCTGGCCGAGCGGCAGAAGAGGCGGGCATCTCGCGATTTTGCGCACGTGTCGCTATGACGTGTCAGTGCTTCTCCCGAACGTTCACCCGCGCCACCACCGCGCCTCCGCTGCGTGGCGTTCTGATTGGCTGCGGGAAAAAAGAAATTTATGTAGCGCGAGGCGAAAAAACAAACACGGGAAAGAATAGACTGAGAGGACAGAGCGCTACTAGCAACAACATGTTTATTTTCGACCTCCAAGCCACTTTTGAGCCATAATCGTCAGGCGAGCAAGCAGATAAGCACGTGTATTCAGATAAATGCACGACAATGTCATCTACCTACAAGAAAAAACGATAAATAGGACAACAAAAAAACCTCACAGATAAATTCACGTATCACTGCGTACGCAGGAACGCCAGTTCCTTGGGTGACAAGGCAATTGAAGGCTTGGTAATACATACATCTCCAAGAGCATCAATAGGGTCGGCTTCTATGATCAACCGAGTCATCTCATCCTTATGCCGACCAACTATGATTGTACTCTGGAACAAAGGCCGGCAGCCACACGCGTGAATGTGAAGAGCGAGAAAACCTTCTGGCGGCAGTTTATCCGCCTTGTAATTGTGTTTTCTCAATCGCTCATTCACACACCTACTTGTTTGGCCGACACATTTTTTCCCACATGTGAACAGAATAAGATAAATGACGAACGAAATGCACTCCACAAATTTCTGTGTATGCCTTTTTGTGCACGACACCCTTTCCTCACGTGACGGATTCGTCAGCACACACAATTTGCCAAGTTTATCACGTACTGAAAATAGCACGCTAATATTGTCCCGAAGTGCCACTTTCTTAAGGTTATGTGACACCTGGTGAACATATGGAATTATGGCCGTGCGTCTTGATTTTGCCGGTGAATCGACATGAACATTAGATTGGCTTGACCTTGCACGAATCCTTTTCAACTCTTTTTCCGCAACTGAAACTAAAACATGATCCGGATAGCCCGATCCTTGCAAACGTGTGATCTGGTTATGGAAACTCTGCTTCATAAGGTGCGCACATGACTTGTTCAATGCGTTTTTGAGGCAAGTCGTCGCGATGGCTCTCTTGGTTAGTTTGGAATGATCGGCGGAATGAAATGGGAGTAAAGCTTTCTGAGCACGCGGATCTTAGCAACAGCATAGCTGGTTGTCAGAACACTGGACACTTAAATCTAAAAACCTTATTCGTCCGTCGCTAGGCCATTCTACTGTCACTTCGAGGGGCTTAAGACCATCACGAAACACAGTCAACACACTAGTACTCTCACTTTGGAAATTTTGCCCCGAGCTTTCAATGAAAATAATGAAATCATCGACATATCGGAAAACTTTCTTAGCCGTCGTCTCTGCGAGACGATATGCCACAATTCTATCAAGTTCTGCCATAAACAGATTGCTCAAGACAGGCGCGATGCAAGAGCCGATACATATACCCTGCTTTTGCAAAAGAACGTCATTGTTCTATTTAATGAATGTTGAAGTAAGATAAAATTCCAACAAGGTAAGAAAATTATCAGCGGATATACCTGACTCCGAAGAAAACTTAACAGCACCAAATTCATCAATGCTACTTCCAACACCCCGTCAAATGTCATTACTGACCAAGGAACATCATTCACAGCGAAGCTCTTGGATCATATCTTCAGGCTGAGTTACAGAAGCCATTGAAAGACCACTGCGTACCACCCTCAGAGCAATGGTTTGACAGAAAGGCTAAAGAAAACGCTAGTGGACATGATCTCCATGTACATTATGTGCAGCATAAAACGTGGTATGACATCTTGAGGTACGTAACATTTGCGTGCAACACTGCGACACAAAAAACTACACGCTTCACACCATTTCGGCTCGTTTATGGTCGAGATAGCCCAACTATCACAGATGCAATGATCCCCTGTGATGAAATAGGCCAGCTTGACCAATTAGCCCCCGACATCAATGAGTAAATTCAGCAAGCTGAGGAAGCACGTCCACTAGTTCATGTGCACATCTGAACGCAACAGTTTGCAGACGCACGGCGCCACAACATCCACCACTGAGAAATTTTAATCATAAACCTGGTGACCAAGTTTGGGTTTGGACACCTATTAGGTGGCGAGGTCTCAGCGAAAAACTCTTGAAGAAGTACTTTGGACTTTACAAAGTACTCAGACGTGTGAGCGAGGTGAACTTCAAAGTGGTTCTAGATGGAGGCTCGCCATCGTCCCAGAGCAGGTCACCACACCAAAAGACTATACACGTTTTCTACGTAAAGCCATACTTTACGCGGCGATGCAAATTTTCTTTGTGTGCCAGTGAATTATTAATGTGAACAGTGAATGTCGTTCGTTTCCGATTGCCGACCCCAGAATTCTTTTCTCTCGTGTACCCGTTTGTTTATTATTTGTTTATGTTGCCTACTTCAACCCTCTGCTGTGTACGTTTTTGTTTGAGCATCAAGTCGATGCTCTCTTGGGAGGAAGAGTAATGCCACCTGGTATCCTGTGCCTGTGAACAGTGAACCAGTTATGTGCTAGTGAACGAAGAGATGAAGACAAGCAACCCGCACCAGCCGGAGACGTTCTTGTTCCTTGCGTTCTTTGCGCGAGCAGTGGAACCAGCGAGCCGCTCGTACTCGCTCTGTTTCTTCAGAACTTTTCGAGTTCCTGTTCAGCTGTCTTCGGCGTCTGGCTGCACCCTTCCGGGGTGTGTGGCCATTGCGGGCGGTTCTGACTTGAGCTCAGCTGACTGATGTCTGTCGCGTCTCCCGGCCAGGCAAACTCTGCCTGGTCGGCAACCCTCACTAATGATAATTTACCCATTGATATTTTCTTGCGCAGTGGCCTCAGCAGCCTTCCGGTGGCTCTGGTCCCAACAAATGAGGCTTCTATTCACATGAAAAACCCCAAAAACATCCAGGAGGAGCTACGGAAGGTGACCGAATACTTCCAACTCATCACCGAGGTGTGACAGTTTGGTCGTGGAGGCATTCTGTGCTGTTCTCTGGATCAGGCCTGCGTATCAGATCTGCTAAAATGTACATCGTTTGCCTCTCTCCCGGTGAGCACTTTTGTTCCTCCTCACTTGGCCTGTGTGAAAGGTTTGGTTCGTGGGGTAGGCTTGAGCCTGTCTCCGTCCGAAATTCTAGAGATGTTTTCTGCTGCAGGCGCGGTGGCAATTTTTCGCTGTTCACGTAGCGCTCACAAAAATAAGATCTCGACAAAGTCGGTGATAGTTACCTTTGCTGGAACTACTAGATCAACAGAGATCAAAGCGTGGCCACTGATATATCGCTTTGAAGTGCTAACTTCTCGTCCACTGCAGTGCCATAGATGCTGGCGTTTTAGGCATAGCATAAAGGGTTGCTGATCACTATAGAGCGGTGTCAATTGTGTGCAGTTCAACACCACTCTAAAAATGCACAACTCAGGAAAGATCTTGCTGTCTCTGCGGTGGCCCTCACCCATCCGATGATGGCACATGCCCTGCGAGAGCTCAGGAGATTCAAATTATGGAAATAATTGAGCAAAAACGTCGTTCAAGACGCGAAGCTCGATTCGCCATCGCAGAGCGCTCTCGTGGATACGCAGTTGCTGCGATCCGTAATAACCATATCATGGACTCGTCACTCTCAGACGTGATAGCCTCGACCGTTGAGAAAACAATGACGAAGCTATTGGACAATCTTTTTGTGACGCTGATGTAGTCATTTGCTCAAATAGTAAATACACAAATCGCTCAAGTCCTCATGAATGTTAATCATCCACATGCAGCCTCTATGCTTTCTTCAGCTTAAGAGGTGAATGCAGGATCTGTAGAAACAGGGCCTTCTAATCCCAGCCACTCGATAACAACACCTCTTGAAGAGTTATATTCATCAAGAGCTGGTCCGTTGAACTGCGGCCGTAAAACAATTCCCATGGAACATCTGGATTGGAGCTCTGATTCAGGTCCGCAGGACTCACAAATGGAATTCTACACAAAGAAAATGAAACGGCGGGCGTCGCCACAAAAAAATGGATCTCAGGTGAGCCCTAAAGGGAAAAGTAAAAAATATGAGAAAGAAATAGCATCAAAAGAGGATTTTTTGAAAGATAACTTATTGCAGAAGGCAGTGAATGCTGCCGGCATATCCTCAAAACAGGTGGATTAAGAATCTTGCAGTGGAAATGCCGGTCAATTTTTCCGCAACTACTGATTTATTTTGCCTTTGTAATCATCATTCCCCAGATGTTATAGTGTTGCAAGAAACTTGGCTTTCTAAAGAAAAAACATTTCATCTTAAAAACTACCTAACGTTTCGCTTAGACTGCCCCTCTCGAGGAGGTGGTTTAGCAGTGTTTATCTCTTCAAAAATTGCACATCGGGCAAAAGTTACAGGTCAAATAATGAATTTAGAAAGTGAAATTTTAACATTACATATCGCTCTTCCAGGACACATTCCCTTTTCGTTAGTAAACGCTTATTTTCCGTCAGGTGTTCAAAGTTCTAGTGTTTTAAATACCGTAATTTCATCTTGAAGAAAAGACATATTAATGGTAGGAGACTTCAATTCTCATCACACTTCGTGGGGATTCAGAACAGATGTAAGTGGAAAGCGCTTGTGGGATATTGTTGCTAAAAATAATTTAACATGCATTAACCAGCGAACCCCCACGTTTGTATGCAATCAGTCTCATTCTGCGATTGATCTGACTTTCTGTAGCCCTAGCCTCTGCATTTCTACATGGTCTACTTTCAACTCGGGTACAAATAACGATCATTTTCCTATATTGTTTGAACTTGTATGTCCCGTGACTTCAATCATCAGGCAGCCCACTTCTCACATCAGTTTTAAAACATTTGAACAGACACTACGTATGACTTTGTCAAAACGAACCGAGGTAAATAAAGAGCGAAATGTTATCAACTTTAAGGCTGTTATAAAACAATCTTTAAATAAAGCTAAATTCACAGTTCAGGTCTCTAAACAACGCCATTTGAATCATTGGTGGGACTCTGATTGTTCACGTCATTACAGGCTAAGAAAATCAGCGTGGCAAAAACTGCTCTATAATCAGTGCCCTAGAAACTGGAGTGATTACAAATACATGGCTGCAACTTTTAAGCGAACAGTTGCCGCTGCGAAGGACAACTATGATAGCCAACGTTCCGAGTTCCTTTCAAAGCCTGGCCACAGGAAATCCCTCTTCAACTTCCTTAAAGCTCAAAAAGTAATCCAACCGTCAACAAACCTCAAATCGATAGTTTCAACGCCACGTGAGTTGCCTACTTTTCTGGAAAATATTGCTCAAGGGCTGGAAAGCCGCTTCAAGGCTGCTAATTTCTACCACTCGCCGTGCCCTGTTAACAGCGATGACTTTGAAGAGGTTACAGCGTCGGAAATAGCACAAGTAGTGAAAATACTGCCCAATTCTGCTCCAGGTCCTGATGGAATAACTGCATCGGTAATAAAAATAATCCATAAAGTATCACCTCAAGATTTACTTGCAATAGTTAACCACTCCATTACACATTCGTGGATTCCGCCTGAGTGGAGAATCGCGAAAATAATTCCTACATTAAAGAAACATGTAGCTGGGTTTACTTTGGATAACATTAGGTCTATTTCACTCGCATATAATCTGGTAAAACTAATCGAAAGACTTCTACACAACAGAATAGACAACTGGTTGGACGAAAATGCAATTTTAAGCCCATGCCATATTGGATTCAGGCGTGGTTCCTCCATTTGGTGTGCCCATGTTGATCTGGAAAGCAGGATACAACTATTGCTCGTTCTAAGGAACAGGTTTCCGCCTTAGTAACTTTAGATATTGCAAAAGCTTATGACAATGTGGAACACATTAAACTAATAAATTCACTAACGCACATAGGGTTACCAAATTACCTCGTGGCATGGGTTTACTCCTTTCTAAAAGATAGAGAATTCTATTGCTCTCAATCTGGCATGTCGTCTTCAAAATATAAACAAACTAGAGGTCTCCCCCAAGGTTCGGTACTTTCTGCATTATTATTTGATATTTTATTGCGCACAATTCCAGTACAACAGGATGTACAGGTGTATGTATACGCTGACGACATGGCATTTTTTGCCACATCTACAGATATACATACATTATATCTGAAGCTACAGTTTTATATGAACGCTCTGGACACATGGTTAAACGACATTAATCTATCAATAAACATCAGGAAAAGTGCCGTCGTAGTTTTTCCTATAAGTGTTCCAGTGCGGATTTCCGTACTTTACAGACCGGACTTTATCCCGCAGGTGACATCGAATAAATACTTAGGAGTGAGTTATACTGAAAACCTAAATTGTAGTCCGCATATAGAAAATATGGCCGATAAAGGAGCACAGGCGCTTGGGATGCTTCGTAGACTCAACAATAAACGTTGTGGTTTACGTCGTGATGTGCTAGTAATGATATATTTTATGTATATTTGCCCAATATAGGAGTTTCGCTGCGTCTTGTTTTCTGGAGCACCCGCCTACAAAATTAGACCACTGGTACTACTAGAACGCGAAGCGCTACGTTTATGTCTTGAGCTCCCTAAATTTGTCGCAATTATTATTTTATATAAGGAAGCATGCCTGCCTTCTCTTTATGCTAGGTTCCAAATACTAGCAGTCCGTACCTTCCTAAATATATACGCATCCCCACATTGGAGGTTAAAATATGTTTTCATTAATGAGCCGACGTCCTTTTTTAACCAACAGTGGTCTAGATTTAAATTTCCACAAGTCATCGTCGTACAGAAGCTCTTGGAAACATTACCAGTTAACTTTCGTGAAGTACTGGTACTAAGAACACCTATTCAAACAATGAAAATAGAATTTGACAATATTTTTTCTAATAATTGCAAAACTCTTCCCAGTAGATATCTAGATGCCATTTTGAAAGACCACCTGGCAAGATCAGACATAAAGATTGTAATAGCAACGGATGCTTCAGTTCGCGAAGGGAAGGCAGGAGTCGGAATTGCATCTGCAATGTTGGATTGGTCTTTTTCGATTCGTTTACCTGATTTAACACCTATTTATCAAGCGGAATTATTGGTTATTCTCTTAGCGTTACGAAAATTACCTTAAGCAATATTAGATGCTATTATTCTTTCAGGCTGCTTGTCTCTGTGTAGTTCATTAACTGCGCCTAATATGTCCAATGCTTTAAAAGTATTTTATGACCTTGCCCCAAGACATTTACGACTCATTCGCTTAGTATGGATACCAGGGCATAAAGGTTTAACCTTCAATAAATATGCAGATGCACTCGCAGTGGCCTCACATAATTATCTCATACTTTTTATTTTAACGACGCTAGCATTTAGCACCGTGGAACACTTTGAAAAATTTGTCATGTCAGGTCAGTTTGAAAATTCTCGCTTGGCAACATCAGATTTTTCCCATCTTAAGTACCCTTGGAAAAATCAATGGTGCTCCTCTAGAACGGCTGAGATATCAATTACGAGACTAACATGCCGAGTCCCCCCCCCCCCCCGCCTGAACTTTTATCTATACAGGTCTGGTCTGGCACAGTCTCCCCTATGCCTCCACTGCAACGAGAGTGAATCCCTTCACCATTTCCTCTTAACATGCAGGTTATACACAAACCAACGGAGGAGACTATTAGAAGAACCTCTCCGTAGGTTGGCTCTAAATTTATCCCTTCCGGTGGTCCTCTCCTTTGGAGCAACTGAAAAGGGATTTAGCCACAGGAATGTTCGCGAGGCCGCATGCGATTTTCTAAAGGCAACAAAACAGTTAGAATGTTAAACTGAGGCATAAATTCACTTTATTTCAAACCATATTAGCCTGTTCGTTCTTTTTATTACCTCTATTTTATTTCCAATTTATTGTTTACCGATTGGTTCTTTGTTTAAACATCGCTATCTAAATAATCAGGGTGGTAAAACAACTCCACCTCACAAATGAGGCACCGTCCGTTTCATGGCTGATGCCCCGTGGTGGGTTGCGCCAGGATGAGGGACAACCAACCAACCAACCAACGTTCTTCTTCGTGTCTGATTAATCGTCGCGGCTGCTTGAACGTTTTTTCGAGCCCCTAGCGTGTCATGCTTTGTGTCATAGTGGTGTTTTATTTTTTGTTGCGACTGTCTCTCTTAGGGGTTCAATGAAGAAGCCCCAAAACAGAAAAATAAAACACGTCAGTAATTTTCGTTTTGATACCAAGGTACAATCGTTCTTAACGTGGCATTAATCCAATCATAAGCTCGCCCCCATCCGCGATCATTTCCACCCGCAAGCTTTATAGAAGGTGCCACTACGTGCTGATGCGGTCTGCAGCAATTTAGCCATTTTACTGCGTGCTTAGACATATTTTAAATTATTCTGTGTTTTAAATCAGTGCTTAGACATCTTTTAAATTATCACCAGCTATCACTGTAGGCAAAAACAAAAACGAAAATGTTGGAGGGCCTCTTGTGTTGGAGAGCCTCTTCAAAAAGAAAGGACAAAAACTTTGGTCTCGCTTTTTTGCAGTGCAATGTGTCGCTGTGGGCCTGTTAGTGATAACATTGGTTGCTGCAGCACACAATGAATAATTCATTACAGGCTCTTCATTGCCATCATTACCAACCAGTCTCTGTTTCTCTTTAAGAGGGATCTGAAAACAAGCCAAAGATTGGACCTATTCCCACCTAGCCTATTCAATATTTGACCATGTGAGCACGCCAAACTGTGACGCACTTCAGCTTGGTACACATCAAGAAGTCCGTTGAAACAGCACACGGCACAGCAGTGTCACTGAACGCAAAACTTCCAATGCATGCGTCGCGCGGCCACAGACTCACGAGCAGCCACCGCAGCCGCGAGCAGCCGCCTGGTAGACAAACAAGGCAAAAAAAAAATTGGTGGCTAAGATGTCATCATAACTTGTTGTATTAACTGCAGCGTGGGGACATGAGAGAAACACAGTGGTCAGCATGGGTCACTTTGCTTGATCGTGCACGCAAACTTCAAAATTAATGTAAAATGCCATACGAGCTATATCCACTGTTATTTTGCAGATATTATTCACATGTTCACGGAAATTGGTCGTACACACTATCTTGGCAGCGAAACTTTGTGTCAGTACCCATCGAATGCATCACATTGATGATAGTAACGCAAGGTTCTGCCGAGTCAGACGAGCGTGCTTGCCCAACTTTACTGAAATCTGATCAAGGCTACATTTGCCACTAAATCTTCATTACAGAGTCTATTCATGCAGAAGAATTAAACAACATAAACAACTAAGGCATGAAATTTTCATGTTGGAGAATCTATAAACAGAACTTCGATGATAAAAGTTTGAAAACTAAAATGTGTCGATACTGCTAGCTGTTCCAGCCTTTTTACAGTGCAGTTCACTGAACGAAATCTCATACATGCTGCTGCATCAGTCATAACGATACATTCACTTGAGAATATCAACTTGTGCATTGAGGCTATAACAAGAAGTGCAAACAATAATATGCTTTTAACTGTATATCAAATGCAACATACAGCATTCTGGACAATTTCCTGAGCATGACACTCACTGTGCTATAGGTTTCCTCGAACAACACTAAAACGGGGCTTTACCAATGTGAGTTCATACCAGCCGCTGCTTTTCGTGGCCGGGCTGGTTGCAAAAGCCGCTGAGAACAAAGTAAACTCAATATTGGCTGCATAACTTGGTTATAGAGCAACACAGGAACACGATAGCGAAGCTATGGCATCTCTCGTGCACTTATATGTGTAGAAGGTTAAAGCAGAGACAGTTAAAAAGGTCAGCTTGTTGATGATGGCACTGACCGAGTGCAATGCTGCGTTCCTGGAGATGAACCAGCCAATTACATCGGACTCTCTCCATGCCCACAAAATGAGCAATCCCTACAAACATGGGCATGAAGAGTTGATGACATCTATGATCACGAGAACAGGTTGGTGACCCTTTGTCTGTCAACAATGAGGACACGCAACACAGGCGGTTCAAGTAAACAATCTGCCCATCAGTTGGCCTATGCTGGCCACAAAAAAAGAGGCTCACTTTTATTCATAGAAGAAAAAATTTCAGACATGCTTCAGGCTGGATCGTCCAATTTAAAGATAATAAAACATCCTATCGATGAGCACATGAAGAGGCGAGACTGGCTCGCGTGCAGCTCGGTCATCGGTTTTTGGCTCTGACCTGTACCTCGCAATCATTATCCACACTGTAAATAAACATTCTTCATCGTCATAATTGTGGTGGAAGGCGCTGGGTAAGCTAGCTACTGTCAAGCGAGACTGGAAGGCAACCATCTGCTAACGACGTAACTGCAACAGTACGAGCTTCACTACAGCCATTGACTAGCGGGCTTGCCACCACTACCTCAAGAGATGAGTTCGGACGGAGACATCCAGCAGCTGTCCGCAAGGGTGTCACCGTACTGCCCCAGAGAGCTGTGCACGCCCACAGGAAAACCTGGTGATGATGTTGAAGAATGGCTCAGACACAATTAACGGTTGAGCCGAGCCAATGGCTGGAACTCCTCTAGCCAGTTGTCTCTTGTGGGTTTATTTCTCGACTTCACGACGTTAGAATCACTAGGATACTCTGACAACCTGGAATCAATTACACAGTTACAACGGAGATGATTTAATAGTTACAACGTAGTGTCGCACTTCATAAAGCGAGAATATTCTGCATACTTGATTTCGCAGTATTTTTGTGAACCAGCGTAAAACATGCTGTCTCTGTGTGGTTCCTGTTAAGAACTTAAGAATTTACGACCTGACTTGGCATAGGGTAACAATTCCAAGAAATGTATAACATAATGGGCGTTAATGCGCCCAATTTACTCAATATTCTATTTTACTGCTTAAGCTCTCGTGATTCTTTGTTTCATTACAGTTTATCATTGTGATATTGTAGTAATTTGTTGTTTCGATTGATTGATATGTGAGGTTTAACGTCCCAAAACTACCATATGATTATGAGAGACGCCGTAGTGGAGGGCTCCGGAAATTTCGACCACCTGGGGTTCTTTAACATGCACCCAAATCTGAGCACACGGGCCTACAACATTTCCACCTCCATCGGAAATGCAGCCACCACAGCCGGGATTTGATCCCGCGACCTGCGTGTCAGCAGCCGAGTACCTTAGCCACTAGACCACCGCGGCGGGGCCGTTGTTGTTTCGATGCAAATGCCTCTCAAAGCTGCAGAAAACATACAGCCGTTCCTGTCACTTTTGCCAAAACGGCCATGAACAAAAGATCTCAAGGACTTGCCTCAGGCGTATTAAAAAAAATTCCGCAGAATAGAGCATTCTCATGGTGGTATAAGCACTCAGTGTCTGGGCACAATATACTCAAGCCAGAAAACGTTGGTAAGTAATGTTGCTCAAGGCTGCTAATGGTGAAACTGTGACTTTTAAATCAATAGTGGAAGCACCATTCAGTGTGAGAAATGTATAAAATACCGCAGCAGCGCTTACATCAGTTGGCAACGTTCGTTACCTGGTGGCGAGAGTCGCTTTTGTATCTGTAATAATAAAACTACAACTAGCACTCTACAACTAGCCTTCACACAGGGAATGGGCATCGTCAGAAGGTGGGGTGCAAAGGGGCACTTGACCCCTCAAGTCTCACTGGCACTCGCCCTCACCCAAGCTCCCTCAGCCGTGATGCACTCGCCCTCACCCTCCCTCAGCCGGGATGCAACGCTGGTTTGCACCCCCAATGAGAAAATCCGGCCGACGACCATGAGAACCAAAAAAAAAAAGATGCGTGAAACCACAATGGGTGAGGCTTCTAGTTTTATGGTGAATACCAAGCAGATACGATTGAACATGACCAAGCAGCAAACAGCAAAATAAGCACTAAGTAAGACTGCAATACAAAAAGTTGCAGTGTTTTTGATGGATTCACCCAAAACGACCTAAAGGCGAAAGCCGTCTTTTTTTATTCAGTCTTTTTATTGGTCTTTCCCACACCTATTCGAAGGTTTCCTGCACCTGAAGTGGCTTTGCACTGGTTCTATGAGCAGAGGCATTCCAAACATGTAGTACCTCAAGGAATGCCAGCCACCCACGCCTACGCTACACCAGTGCTTTCCCCAGCCGCGATGCAAGACGGGTTCGCACCCATGGCATCCATCATCCTGCTGACACTCATGGACTGGTGGGGTAGAAACTGCACATCGACTGACAATAAAACGAGATTGTGCTCACCTCCGTGTCCTCTTAGGCGAATGCGCAAGGGACCCTGTGATTCCTCAATGAGGAATATAACGGTGTCGCCTATATAACTCCTTGTATTACGTGCTAAAACAACGGTAAAACCCAAGCCCCGTAATCACAGCGAACTAAAATATTTTAACAAAGGTCAAACTTAGCTGCAGTATCAAAAAATTCAAGTCCTGAAGGAGCACTGAGCAATGAAATCAAACGTCCGATGTCTTTCGCGTCTTATGACACCCACGAACAGAACAGGTTTGTCGGCCGCTTTTCTTCTTCGGCGTGTTCTGTGATGATTCTGGCTGTTTGTCGCGAGCACTACAACCTAGTTGGCGAACATGAGGTCGGGGCACGAGGTCGGGGCATGAGGTTGGCGAGCATGAGTTCGGGCAGAACTTAGCCATTTCTTCACAAGAGCAGCACCTTACGCTAGCCGACGAAAGCAGGCGAAAGCGGAAAAGCGTCGTCTGTTCTGCCCGCCCAGCGCTCCGCTTTCCCCTAATGCTCCTGCCCTGATCCGCCAGGAAAAGGCGCGGCACTGCGATTTGCGGAAAGGCCCATTAGCTGAAATTCAGAGCTTTTAGCACTAACTGCAGAAAGTGACATATGAGATTACTAGAATTGGCAAACGCTTTGTAATTTTTTTTTGTTTTTGAGCATGCATAATGAAAATGTGAACAAAAATGGCGTGAGGGGGGGGGGGGGGTACTCATCTAAGGTCATATACAGTACATTAGCATATTTCGGGGAAGTTTTGACCACCCATTTAGCGTTCGTCAAATAGCGATTACCGTGGCTGTGATTGAACATGCATCAGAACATCGTGCCACCGCGTATGTTGAATGCATGTTTATTGCTTCCACAAATGTGCAGCGTTCTTTTTTTTTAATACCGTGTTTGCATATACGTTTCACTAGATTCATGGCGATAACCTGCTGGCATATTATTTGAAAGAACTACGAACCCAGCCTTGAAGGACGCGCACACAACAAGATTCAACACGCTAGCTTGACCGTCAGTATTTTTAATGAAGCTACATGGTTCGCAAGGAAAACCAAGACGCACATGCACTACATGTGATGCAACTAGAACAGATGAAAACACTGCGCATGATACAATTGATCAGATAAATATAATCACCAACACGTACCCATTCGCCGTATAAACCATGAAGATTTAACACAGGGTATTATACATCCTAAATTACGTTTCTCTAAAAAGATGATCAACGTCTTTTCGTGATAACGCTATAAAAAGTACACGGTCAGGACCACGTTTTTCCTTTGCGTTTTATATATTTCAGTCAGTTCCCTCTCGCATATCGTGGCTTTTGATATATGCTTCCATCAGTTCCCTCTCATTTATTTCATAGCTGGGTATCGTTAAAAAATTGCGAGCAACCACACAATCTTCAGTCGAGCAGGCGAATCTCCTCGGCTGATGTGATGGACATTTCAGGTTCTTTGGGCGTCCCACCTGGCCTATGCACACTCCACCGCAAAACAAGGAATGGCTATCATCCCTGTCCTTCCTTACTTCTTCCTCCTCCAACAAGGAAACTGTATGCGATAAGTATGATATCTAACAAAATAATGATACCTTAAATGTACACTTGTTTCCTCTCATTTACGAGTAATTCAGTTAATCTATTACATGGCCAGTAGTGCTTGCTCATTGATTTCCGGTTTTTTGATGATTTCACGAAATCGCGAAAGCATTGCATGGCGCCGAGGATTTAGCCACTTTTTTTTCACGCTACGAGAAATTCTGTACTACCACTCGCCTACCGTACCCACATTCACGCGGACCTGAAGTTCGATCTGTTTCTTTTTTAACTTCCTTTTCGTTTCAACTCAACCCTGCGATCTTACGACGGGTGGCTCAAACGGTGCAGCTTTTCAACGAAGGCTCTCCAAGTGCCGCCTAATTCCCTCCATGATGCTGTAGACATGCGGGACCCACAAAATGCACCGTCTTTCTACTAAGAGTCCTTCGGAGAAAAAAAAACAGTGGGGGGATGGAGGGAGAGGGGGGGGGCAGGGGTTACTGAACAGTACTTTACATTGCCAATGTCAAAAGAAATTTTCCAGCTTTTCTTTTTCTTGAAGCAGAGTATAGCCAGAGTCCTTCGATGCTTCCTGCTAGCGGCGCCACCAGTCGTAAGGGGGTGGTGCCGTAAGGGTGTGGTATATATATATATATATATATATATATATATATATATATATATATATATATATATATATATATATATATATATATATATATATATATATATATATATATATTGTTACGGTGCGATGGATGCCTTTATTTACAGGAGATGATCAATGCGAGAGTCCAGGGATCTGGCCGATCACCGCTCGTGCCAACCTCGTTCTCCTCTTCTTCCACGCGCATCCTCAGTATCGTAGCAATTCCCCCTTTGCAGACGATGCCCACCGGGCGAGTTAGGCTTCGTTGCGATGATGATAGCGTTTTAAACGGGCAACATGAACGATGTTGGTCTTGCTTGAGCGGCGGCCAGTTGACAACAGCTGAGATATCACGTACGTGACATCACTTAGACGTTCCAAGACAACAAACGGACCGGTGTAGTTGGCCAGAAACTTTTGGCAGAGGCCGCGCTTGCGAAGCGGCGTCCAAAGCCACACCAAATCCCCTTTCTCAAACCATACGTGCCGGTGACTTCTGTCGTAACGGTTTTTGGAGCGTTTCTGTGAGACGAAAGTTCGAAGACAGGCGATGCGCCGGGCCTCTTCTGCGCGGCAAATGGTTTCGGCGAGAGTAGGTTGATCAGTCTCGGAAAAAGGAAGAATAGTGTCAAGAGCTGTGCGGGGTTGGCGTGCGTAGAGCAGATAAAATGGACTGTATCTCGTTGTTTCGTGCTGTGCAGTGTTGTAGGCGAAAGTTATAAATGGCAAAATCGCGTCCCATGTTTTGTGTCCAGAATCAACATACATGGAAATCATGTTGACGAGAGTCCTATTTGTTCGTTCCGTCAAACCATTAGCCTGCGGGTGATACGGGGTAGTGTGACGAAAATGGCATGAAGCAAGACGAAGGAGGTCTTCAACTACATCGGCAACAAATTGCCGCCCGCGATCACTGATGATGACACGGGGGGATCCATGGCGTAATATAACGTGTGACAGCATGAACTGTGAAACTTGAGTGGCCGTTGCCGCAGGAATCGCCGCAGTTTCGGCGTAACGTGTGAGGTGGTCAACGCCCACAATAATCCATCGGTTGCCGTTCGTTGATCGCGGAAAAGGGCCGAGCAGGTCGACACCTACGACGTCAAATGGTGAACTCGGGGGTGCTATGGGATGAAGTAGTCCGGCTGGCGGAGTTGTAGGACGCTTGTGGCGTTGACATTGCTCACAGCTCGCAACGTATGCAGTCACACTTTTACGCATCTTCGGCCAGAAGAAGCGTTCTTGCGTGCGATAAAATGTCCTAGAAAAACCCATATGGCCAGATGTTGGGTCGTCGTGCATTGCTCGAAGTACGTGTTGTCGAAGACTTGTAGGCACAACTAGAAGTAGGCGAGGGCCTACGCCGGAATAATTCTTTTTGTAAAGAACGCCATCCTTTACGACGAAACCACGTTGACCGTTCGTTCCGGAAATAAAGAAAGAAGCGAGACTGTTGTCATTGCGTTGCTCTGCTCGAAAAGTTGTTAGGTCGGGGAACGGAGTATCCACTACAGCCAAATATTCATCAAAGTTGTCAGCGTCACACTCGGTTGTCGGAAGGGGAAGTCGTGAAAGGCAATCAGCGTCGGCATGACGACGACCGCTCTTGTAGCAGACCTCAAAGTCGTGTTCTTGCAATCGTAATGCCCAACGAGCAAGACGACCAGATGGGTCCCGTAGTCCAGTGAGCCAACATAAAGAATGGTGGTCCGTGACAATCGAGAATCGGCGTCCATAGATATAAGGGCGAAACTTGTGCACGGCGAATATGACCGCGAGACATTCCTGCTCTGTCACAGTATAGTTTCGCTCCGGCTTACTTAAACAGCGACTGGCATAGGCAACGACGTGTTCAGCAGCTCCATGGCGTTGTACCAAGACGGCGCCAATACCTACACCACTGGCGTCGGTATGAACTTCTGTGGCAGCAGATGGGTCATAGTGGCGAAGTACGGGCCCCGACGTAAGAGCAAACTTGAGTTGCGAAAAAGACGACTCGCATTCCGCTGACCACCGAAAAGGTGCGTTTTTGTTGAGTAGGGACGTCAAAGGGTAAGCGAGGTCGGCGAACCTGGGCACGAAGCGACGGAAGTACGAGCATAGGCCCAAAAAGCTTCGCAACTCTCGTACCGACTGAGGTTGTTTGAAGCTGCTGACTGCTGCGACTTTCTGGGGATCGGGTCGAACGCCATGCTTGTCCACCAGGTGACCGAGAACGAGAGTCTCACGGCTGCCAAAGTGACACTTCTTAGAGTTCAGGGTGAGCTTAGCTCTCTCAAGGCAAGTGAGAACAATGTCTAGACGATTGTTGTGTTCATCGAATGTACGGCCAAATATTATAATGTCATCCAGGTAGCAAAGACAAACTTCCCACTTTAGTCCACGTAACACAGAGTCCATGAAGCGCTCAAACGTGGCTGGAGCGTTGCATAGGCCAAACGGCATTACATTGAATTCAAATAGACCATCTGGGGTTATGAAGGCCGTTTTCTCTTTGTCATTCGGGTGCATGGGTATTTGCCAATAACCAGATCTCAAATCCACGGATGAGAAGTACGATGCCGAATGTAAACAATCGATGACATCATCAATCCTGGGAAGCGGGTAGACATCCTTTTTAGTAACAGAGTTGAGCCTTCTGTAATCCACGCAGAATCGCCATGTACCATCTTTTTTTTCGGACAAGAATCACAGGGGCAGCCCAAGGACTACACGACTCTTGGATAACCCTTTTCTTTAACATCTCTTCTACCTGTTGGGTAATGACCTTGCGCTCCGCAGATGAGACACGGTATGGTTTCTGTCGGATAGGGTGAGCGGATCCTGTGTCAATCCCATGGCGAGTACGCCACTCGGGTACACTTATTTGCTCTTCTTTCTGCGCAAAGTCAAATATAGTAGCGTGCTTCGCAAGGACTTCGACCAAAGCTTGACGTTTTTCTGCTGATAGCGACTTGTTTACCATACTCAGAAAGTTGGCTTCTGTATGGTACGTTGCACAAATAGGATCTACTCTCTCGTCACTTAAAGATGCAATGAAACTGGTCGCATTTTGTTCGAAGCGGGCGAGTCGCATTCCGCCGGGTAGCATAACAGGTTCATTTGAATAGTTCGACACCCATAAGGCCGATCGCCTATCACTGATCGACAGAACACAATGTGGAATGAGCACATTTTTCTTGGCGCAATGAAGAGGAATGGGCTCCACAAGAACATCAAACTTTCCGGCGTCCGAGGCAGAGGCGTCAACGCGTACGGTCTTCATCGAGTTGGGCGGCAAAACAACATCCTCAATGACAGTGATAGATCCTTGACAGCACCTAGGATCGTCAGTAAATGCCGATAGCATAATCTCGCCAGCACCGCAATCTACAGTAGCCCCGCACTCGCGTAAAAAATCGATGCCCAAGATGATGTCATGGGTGGAGCTGGTCAGGACGGCGAATTCAGCCTCGAAGACTTTGTCACCCAAAGTGACACTAACAACACACACACCGATCGGACACAATGTCTCCCCGCTCACTGCACGAAATGATGCACAACTGTCCCAGCGAAACATCACTTTATGTCCTAGCCGCAATTTGAAGTTAAGACTCATCACTGAAACAGCTGCTCCAGTATCTATCAAAGCCATCGTAGGAAGTTCATCAATAAGCACGGGGACCCTATTTTGAGTCATAAAAACGGGTGGAGGCATAGGCGGATGTAGTGACAAATGTTCGGCGACCTCACCTCCATTGGCCGCACCACCTAGTTTCCCGGAGGCGGGGAGGTGACGCGTCGACCAGGAGATGGGGAACGGAACCGGCGTGTTGTGGGGGGCGTCAAGCTTCGCACGGAGGAAGGCGAGTCGTTGCGTAAATTCTGGTGGAAATTGCGTCCTGCATGTGTATCACTGTGGGTCGTTTGCTGGAAGCCGTCCCCAACGTACGCGTCCCGCATTGAACGCATACCACCGCGCCAGCGGTTTTGTCGAGAAGAAGGTGATGGTCCCTCGTAGTAGCGTTGCTGGGGGCGACGCCTTTGACCACAGAATCGAGCCACATGTCCACGGAAACCGCAGTTATAGCACACAGGGGCCTCACGCACGTCGCCAAACCTTCCACGAGGCGCCATGTGCCCATGATCGTCCCACGAAGACACCATTGTAGGTGGTTGGCGGGAGGCGTTCTGGAAACCACGGCGATGATGTAAGTTGTCGGTTGGGGGCGCTGGTGCTCTTGATTGGGGCACATCATATAGCGTGGCATCAACGGCAGCACACATTGCGTCGTATGGCGGGGAGGTGTTGATAGCAGGTGCTCTCGGCGGGTTGACAGCATCACGTCGTCCAAGTTCTTCGCGTACGATTTGCCTGATCATTGAGGCAAGATCACAGGGGGATGTTGGAGGGACGTCGACACTTGCAACGGTGGTGACGTTGGCAAGTCTACCAAATTTGGGAGTGATGCGCCTAGCCTTCAGTGTCTCAAACGTGCGGCAGTGTTGTATTACGTCCGCTACAGACGCCAAGGTGTCCTTGCCGATGAGGAAATTGTAGACATCCTCAGCAACCCCTTTGAGAAGATGCCCTACCTTGTCATCTTCTTTCATGCGTGGGTCTACAGACTTGCACAATTTCAGGATCTCTTCGATGTACGTTGTGCATGTTTCACCGGGGACTTGAGCACGCTGCATCAAAGTTTGCTCAGCGCGCTTCTTCTTCATCAATGGGTCCCCGAAGCAGCTCGCTATTTCTTTCTCAAACGCTTCCCAGGTCATTATTGTTTCTTCGTGGTTTTCAAACCACACCAACGCCGTCCCTTGAAGAAACAATCCGACGTTGGACAACCGGGAGGCCGCATCCCAACAGTTGTATTTACTCACACGGTTGAAGTGTTTCAGCCATTCGTCGACGTCTTCTCCGACCCTCCCTGAGAAGCTTCGTGGTACCATGTGCCGGGGCCACGCAGCGCCAGACGAAGAGTGCGTGGTGTCGCCGTCAGCAATCGGATCCATAGAGAGCGGTGGTAGACCAGCCAGTCGGCGGCTTCGGCGTAGTTCTTGAGGTAGCGCTTCCGTGATCGTTGGCCTTGGATCGCTCCGCTGTACCCCGCACCTTCCACCAATCTTGTTACGGTGCGATGGATGCCTTTATTTACAGGAGATGATCAATGCGAGAGTCCAGGGATCTGGCCGATCACCGCTCGTGCCAACCTCGTTCTCCTCTTCTTCCACGCGCATCCTCAGTATCGTAGCAATATATATAAAGTCACACGTCACCGCCCCCATTAACAATATCTATGCAATGCCCCTTGGAACAGCCGCTATTATTACGTGGTGCATTGCTCGTCCGACAACATTCGACCTGAACTAGTTTTAAGACGTCATACTGTCAAAAAGGTGAAATTTACAGTGCGCATTTGTACATACACACGCTATATTCAGCTTCGCCAAAGGTGAACGTTCGGCGCAAGGCTACTCAAAATTTTCGTTTGTTTTTTTTTCGAGAGGGAAGGTGCAGCAGAACGACTAAATTTGGCAATCGGTGGTCGCGGTGAATGCGTGTAAATATTTTAGTATACCCTGAAAAGGTAAATTACGAAAACATTTCGTGGTGTGGGGGGTTCAGATTGTCTTCCTTTCCCCTCTCTACTTATGGATTTCTGGTTCTGAGTGCATGTGACACAGTATTTGTTTTTTGTTTTTATTTCACAGCTTTCTGAACACAGCCAACTTCCAATAAATTGGCTCAGTTATTCTGAATATTGTAGACGCCTAACCAACGAAGAAAGAGTTAACACAGAAGAAACCAGTACATGACGCGCCCTTTCTGCATTATTTTCGATATCTCACAAGAGCTTTTATGGAGCTCAAATTCGGTAGGTTGGCGTGTCATACTTCTAGGGCTATGGCATGATGTGCTATACATGGATTTTGGGCAGGTAAGGAGAAATCTGCATGAAGAAAGCGCGACGGAGGAGCCGAAGCGCATAGCAGTATAGTGTACTGGAATATGGGGTAGTGTGTTCAGGCATCCTCTCTCGCCATGCATCGCCGGAAGCGGCGCAAGGCGTCAAAAAATAGGTTCTCAAGGCGGTGCTGCCGTAGCATGGGCTAACAGGATGGTCAGCTCCGCGCCGCTCGGCCTTCTCGAGTGCTGTTCAGTTTACCTTTTCAGGGTATACTAAAATATTTACACGCATTCACAGCGACCACGAAGTGCCAAAGTTAGGCGTTCTGCTACACGCCCCACCCCCTCAAAAAAAAAAAATCTGCCCTGGGTAGCCCTGCGCCAATAGTTTACAGTTGGCGAAGCTGAATATAGCTTGCCTCTACAAATTTGCACTGTAGATTTCACCTTTTCGGCAGTATGAGGTCTCAAAACTAGTTCAAGTCTAACGTAGTCGCACGAGAAACGCACCGCCTAAGAATAGTAGCTGTGCTAAGAGGCATTGCCGTGATAGCTCAGTGGCTAGAGCATCGAACGTGTTATTCGAAGGTCGTAGGTTCGATTCCTGTCACGGAAGGCTTTTTTCACCCACTTTTCTTTCTTCTGATTAACATTATATTTGTTCTGATAACTTCCCCTCTATATTCCTTGGCATTATTGTCTGTTAGATCTCATTAACATTGTGTCAAAACACGAAAAAAACGAGCTTTTAGGTATACACTTCTTTCACTTATTCTTTAACGAGGGTCTCGTACTGGCAGACTTGGTGCCATTAGGTTGTATATGAGGGACTATTGGTCAGCTTCCCGCTCGTATTAAGTTCACGTGCTGCATGACACCACACAGGCTCATAAAAGGGTGTTCTACAATCGCCACTGTGGTTACAGATGGCGCTGACTGACACTCCCACGTTTAAATTCACATATAAACCCAATAAAGTGGCTGCAGGGATAGCCGCCGTGATAGCTCAGTGACTAGAGCATCGAACGCGTTATTCTAATGTCGTAGGTTCGATTCCTGCTCACGGCAAGTTATTTCTTCACCCACTTTTCTTTCTTCTGATTAACATTACATTGGTTCTAATAAGTTCCCCTATACCATCCTTGGCATTATTGTCTGTTAGATCTCATTATATATATATATATATATATATATATATATATATATATATATATATGTGTGTGTGTGTGTGTGTGTGTGTGTGTGTGTGTGTGTGTGTGTGTGTGTGTTTACTGTGTACGTATAAAAGGAAGGTAAATTTCTCAAAAGAGGATGCACCACAATCTGCCTACATCTTTGATAATAATAATAGATCTACGCTTATAATACAAAACATCGTCATAAATTTGCTCGCTTGCAATGGCGTGACGCCAATAGTATATATTTAAAGCAGCACAATTTGAGCTGTCGATACAAAATGAGAGCTGGTTACAATGAATATACGCAGATTAACAGACAAGCTATATATACAATTGGCACTTCTTAATATGTCTGTGTGTTGTTTTAATAAGTTTAATATGTACTAAGCCTTTCGGAAAGCAAAAATTATTATTTTCCGCAAAACTGGCACGATAAAACAGAGTCGTCATCGATTAATGCTGCGACAACATTACTTATACTCAAGTTTCTCGTGAAACAATCGAGCTCATGTAGGCTCATATGAGGAACACTGTACTCTGGATATCGTAGAGACTGCCCACAAAACAAGCGTATCATTTAATCATGGTTTTGGTACTTCTCCTGTCTTTGTAGTTCGCCAGTAGCCACTTACGATGTAACGCAGCTCAAAGCGCTGATTGAGTAAGACGCTAGGTGGATCCATGCAAATTCCCATTGTCATTTTTTTTCTGGGTCGGCAGGCTCTTGAAACAGTGAAGGTCTCGACGCAATTTCGGCATGCCTGCATATTCACTATTCCACAATGGCGCGTAGCTGGTGCTTTCACTGATAAACTCTCAGAAACGCATTAAACGCGCTAAAAATGAGCAATTACACGCTTTCGCAGGCTCGGGCGCGCGCGCTCCCAATGCAGACGCTCCTGAGATCTTCACTACCATGCAACTACAGCGCCGCAGCTACTGTCACCCGCCAGAGAATCAGCCGAGATGCGGCGCGGCCACCTCGTTCACTCCACTGCCCCCTTCTAGTACACTGTAACATGGGAATGATGGAGGGTAGTACTATAGTGTACTAGAATATATTCTAGTACACTATAGTAGTACCATAGCCTCCAAGATTTCCCTTGCCTGCCGGATTATCAGCGGTCACTTGGAAAGCGGCCATCGTCGGAACTATGGTGGTGGCGTCACCTAATAAGGGTGTCCTCAAATAAGTAGACGCTACCTAAGTTTGGCAGAGACTGCTGCGCCACGCGGCGCACGCGGCACGAGCCACCCCCACACAGAAACGGCTGCTGCGCCGTACCGAAGTGATGCCATGCATTTCCGGTTAGGCGCTTCGTTTGAATAGTCGGGAATGTGTAGCAGTACGTCTAGACGTTACGATAAAGTTCGTTAAAGTTACGTCCAAATGTGAAAGTAAACAAAACATGTTAGCTTGGTCCAGCGTGACAACAATACAAAACCGGCTTGTTTGCTACCCGAAATCAATCAGCAACTGTGGCGTAGTTATTAAAGAAAGAAAGAAAGCTGTGGCGTAGTTGGTTAAAGCAGCACATCAAAAGCTGGTGAGGTTGGTGGTTCAAGTCTCATTGCAGTTGGCAATACCTTCTCTTTTTTTTGTTCACGCATGTGTTGTTATAACATGTGTGCCTCCTCATCAGCTTGACTTGCTGCTGCTGCTGGTGGTCCCGTCCGCAGACCCTTTAATATTGGATCTTTGATGACTCTCGCATGATAAAGTGTTTTGCGAATCAGTGCTCTTATTCGGCGTGACGCAAAAAGATATGAAAAACGCAAATGCAGCTGGCTGCATTGGTTTCTTCGGCACGGGTGTCAGGAATGTTTATTTCCACGGTTTATCAAAGTTTTGATGACAGAAAGGTGCACTGCAATGTACTCTCGGGCAACTTTTTTTATGTCGCTCAGTGTATTATCACCTGACGAGGTAATCGGCAGGCCGCTTCAAAATACTGACGTGCCACCGCAATTGTCTAGGCGATCAGTACTTGATAAACAATGCCCAAGGGCAAGTGCCGACGGCGTTATCCCATCTAACTACAAAACAGCTTGTCTGCCTTGCTGAATAACATGCACAGCCTGTGACAGCACGGGAGCAATTACGTAGCAACGGATGAGAACGGCCGTACGTGTTCGCACTTGACAAAACAGCTGACAATGCAGTAGCTCTGGCCTTCGGAGATCACAGGCTTCGTAAGAACACTACAATAAAGTTGTTTCCATTCATCGTATGAACACTTCGCCGACGCACTGTGGTTTCATGCATGTGCGCCCGGTCAGTCACACGTGAACTGTGCGAAAGCATTTATTTATTTATTTATTTATTTATTTTATTTTCCTCAAGGGTCCCTAACAGAAGGGACATTACATGAGGGGTGGGCATACAAGAAGAGGGGGGGGGGCGGTAACAGGTACATTTGTTTGAGGACTCTGGATGAAAACATTTTTCAGTGACAAAAGGTACCACTTAAAAGGTTTCGAAACATTGCTAAGTACACAAAATATACATACATGCCATACTAGGAAGATGACACTAGAAACCATTACACAAGAAATAGCATGGCAGATCACAGTTCAGTTAGCTATTACAGTTCAGTAATGGTTGTCAGGGAATTTTTAAAGGTTTCTGCATCCTGAATGCTAACAATGGTATCCGGTAGGGCGTTCCATTCCTTAGCTGTCCGAATGAAGAAAGATTCTGCAAATGTGGTAGTTTTGGGACGAGGGTAATGTACTTGCATAGTGTTGCAACAACGATCAGAGAAATGGGGGCGTTGGGTAACGTAAATGCTGGGTGGGGATGCGTGATAGAATTTGTGGAATAATGCGAGCCGCACAGTTTTTCGGCGTTGACTAAGGGTAATGAATGTGGCACGTTTCTTTAAGTCTGTTACACTGGTGAACGATGAGTAATCGGAAAAGGCGAATCTGGCAGCGCGGTTTTGGATGGCTTCTAGGTTTTGTATGAGATAATGCTGGTGTGGGTCCCAAATTGCTGCGGCGTACTTCAGTTTGGGGCGTATTATTGTGGTAAAAGCTAATTTTTTTAAGTGGCTGGGAGCAAACTTCAGGGTTCTTTGGATATAACATAAAGATCTACGAGCTGTTGAAATGACGTGATTGATGTGGAGGGTCCATGATAGGTCACTTGAGATGTGTATTCCAAGGTATTTATACGAGTTAGTCAGTTGTAGAAAACTGTTATGTAGGGTGTAGTTGTACACTAACGGATTAGTACGTCTGTGAAAAGACACTGATCTATATTTGGAAATGTTTAAACTCATCTGCCACTTGTGGCACCTATTTTGAACGGCTGTTAGGTCTGTTTGTAAAGCTATTTGATCTTCATGACTAGAGATCGTTGCGTAAATAACGCAATCGTCGGCGAATAATCTTATATGGTTAGTAATACAGTGTGGAAGGTCGTTGATGTAAATCAGGAAAAGCAGGGGGCCAAGTACTGTTCCCTGGGGAACACCGGAGAGGACGGGAGAGATTTGAGACCTGGCTGTATCTATGACGACGAACTGTTTTCTGTCAGTGAGAAAGTTATTAATCCAGGACAAGACGAATGGGTCGAGGTTAAGCAAAGAAAGTTTGGTCATAAGGCGGTGGTGAGGAACTTTATCGAAAGCCTTTTCAAAGTCAAGAAATATGGCGTCAGTTTAGATGTTCCGGTTAAGCAAGGAAGAAAAATAGAGGGGAAAGAAAGGCAAGGAGGTTAACCAGCCTATAGGCAGCCGGTTTGCTACCCTGCGCATGGGAGAGGGATGGGGGAGATGAAAGAGAGCAGAGAGGGAAGATAGAAACAGCACATTTGGCAGCACATGCGCGCACACTCAGTCATAGTCCAGTCTTGTCTTTCACGGTGTGTGACATTGCTGTTACAGTCGCTTGTTCAAGTCAGTGTCGCGTAGGAATTTCAACAGAGCTTTCGTCGCCTTCTGTTGCAGTGTCTTCTCTCGGGCACTTGACAGAATAGTGTCCACAGACATTTGGCTGTTGTCGATGCGCGCAAAAGCAGACGCCAGTGACTGTCTCTGGATTTCATACAATGGACAGTCACACAGGATGTGGTGTAGCGTCTCTTCGCAATGACAGGCATCGCAGAGAGCGTTGTCGGCCATTCCTATGATAAAGGAGTAAGATTTTGTAAATGCCACTCCTAGGCATAAGCGATGAAGTAGGGTGGCTTCTCTTCGATCGAGTCCAGTGGGCATGCGGAGAGCCATCAAAGAGGACAGGTGGTGTTGACGATTCGTATCGATGCTTGGTGGGCACCATAGGGAAAACGTGATTTCACGCGCAAGTCGTCGAAGATTACTGGCAACATCAGTCCTCGAAAGTGGTATGGCTTCTTCTCGTGTTCCTTCAAGGGCTGCCCACGCGGCAGTATCGGCATGTTCGTTCCCTACAATGCCGCAATGACTTGGCAGCCATTGAAGCGTCACATGATGCCCTTTCTCGAGTAAAGTGTGGAGAAGGCATCGAATTTCGAAAACAAGCTGTTCGTACGGGCCGCGACGCAGTGCTGAGAGCACAGATTGTAGGGCAGCTCTTGAGTCGCTGAAAATCGACCATTGTTGCGGTGGTTCCCGATTGATCACACAAAGTGCAGCGCGCAAAGCAGCTAGTTCCGCTGCTGTAGATGCCGTGGAGTGGTCAGTCCTAAAGCTGATGGTAACACCTCTTGCTGGGATAACTACTGCCCCTGACGAACACTGGTGGTTCGTGGAACCATCGGTGTATACATGTATGCTGTCTGAATATTTCTCGTGCAAAAGAAGAAGAGACAGTTGTTTCAGCACGGGCGACGAAAACTCCGATTTCCTCCGGATCCCTGGTACACTAAGATGCACTGTGGGTTGAATAAGACACCAAGGTGGTATGGATGGTTTAGATGCATGAGTGAAGCCCGAGGGAAGTTTATCGTTGTATTTCGCGATAATTTTGGCGAACGATGCTTGGCGCCTCTATGAAGGCAACAGTGCAAGGTGATGGCCGGGGGCACGTGCGAAGTGTCGGATGTGTGTTCTCAGGACTTCAACAACAATGTGAGTTTGTATCGGATAGTCACCAGCAATTGCAATTGTTGCTTCTGTTGACGTACATCTGGGCAGACCGAGGCACACTCTCAGCGCTTGGGCTTGTACTGCCTGTAAAATACGAACATTGGTCTTGCAGGTATTGCTAAGCACGGGCAAGCTATATCTGAGGAAACCGAGAAACAGGGCCCTGTAGAGCTCCATCATTGCGTCTACTGACATCTCCCACGTCTTTCCTGCCAGGAACTTGAACAGTTGAGAAATAGCGGTCAGGCGCTTCTTCATATAGGTCACATGCGGACTCCAACAGAGGTCCCTATCAATAATGATGCCCAGAAACCGGTGGGTTTTGGCGTAAGAAATCAGTCGCCCGCAGATTGAGATGACATAAGGGGTCATTGCTTTACGAGTGAAAGCCACCAGCGCGCATTTTTCTGGTGATATGCTGAGACCTTGTTTGAACAAGTAGTTGGCAATCATAGTTGCTGCTTTTTGAAGCCGGGAACGTATCTGAGGACGTGTGACTGCCGATGTCCAGACACAGATGTTGTCTGCGTATATTGAGATTTTAATGGTGCTTGGCAAGTATTCAGCAAGGCCAATTAGTGCAAGATCGAATAGCGTCGGGCTAAGAACTCCGCCTTGAGGAACACCCCTGGAAGTATAGTGTCGCGTAGTTGAGCCATCTTCTGTTAACACAAAGAATGATCTTGCAGCCAGGTAACTTGAAATCCACCGAAAGACTCGACCACCAAGGCCAACCACCGCAAGAGCACCCAAAATGGCTTCATGTAGTACATTATCATAAGCGCCTTTCACATCTAGAAACAAAGCTGCAGATAGTCGCTTACGGGATCTTTCGTGCTGAACGTACGAAACTAGATCAACGACATTGTCAATAGAAGAACGGTCGCGTCGGAAACCAGCCATTGAATTCGAATAAATCTTGTGGTATTCAAGATACCACTCCAGGCGGCCTAGTATCATCCGTTCCATTATCTTCCCTACGCAGCTGGCCAGTGCTATTGGGCGGTATGAGGTTAGTTCGAGTGGGGATTTGCCCTGCTTCAAGATGGGTAACAAGCGGCTTACTTTCCAGTCATCAGGAACATAGCCATCCTGCCACGAGATGTTGTAGAGGCTCAACAGTTCTCTCCTTGCACCTTCCCCAAGGTTGCACAAGGCTCGGTACGGAATACCATCTGGGCCCGGAGAAGTTGAACGCCTGCAGAGAGCTAGTGCCGCCTCGAGCTTCTCCATTGTAAAAAGGAGGTCCATGTGGTAGTCACGGGAACGGGGGACGTCACCTCTCACTGGAGAATCTGGACGAGTGGCTTGGTTGGCGATCTGCGCACAGAAATCTTCTGCGACGTCGATCTCTTGCCTCCTTTGAAATAGCGCGAGCGCTTTGAATGGAAAGCGCTGTTCCGTAGGGTGACGCAGACCTTGCACCGTTTTCCAAATGTGTGAGAGTGGCTTGCGAGGGTCTAGTGACTGGCAAAACGTTGTCCATCGTTCCGACGCTAATCTATCCATGTGACGCCGAATCTTCTTTTGCATCCTCCTGGCTGCCCTAAGATCCTGAATTGATTTTGTACGCCGATACCGACGCTCCGCCCGGCGTCGCAGTGCTCGGAGTCGCTCCAACTCTATATCAAAGTCGTTTCGTGTGGAAGATATCGTCACCGTGTGAGTGGCGTTTTGCATTGTGCTCTTAATTGTTTCCTCTAACCCAGATCGTAGGCCATCGCTGCAAGCATCTTCCATGTCATATTTGAAGTTGGTCCATTGGACTACTCGAATGGTCGTCCGTGGACCATAACTAGACAAGCCTTTGATGTTGAGGTAGATTGGAATGTGATCACTTCCTCGTGTCTCAACATCTGGAAACCACTTGACGTATCTCGCGAGGGAGTTGGAGACAAAAGCAAGGTCGAGACAGCTGCCGTATGTCACACCTCGAAGAAAAGTGGGGCTGCCGTCGTTCAGGAGAGTAAGGCCATAGTTGTAGGCGATGTTTGCTAACCTGCATCCTCTTGCATTTGTCCGCGTATTTCCCCATGCGTGATTGTGCGCATTGAAATCACCTATGAGGAGCCATGGTGCAGGACACACTCTCAAAATATCCGCTAATCTCCTGGAATCGAGATTACTTGACGGCGATATATAAACGCCTATGAGAGTAAACATGAGTTGGTTCTTTTTCACAGTGATGCAGACATACTGATTGTCATCGTGAGGTGCAATTGGTTGCACAACATACGTCAGTTCACGACGAACAAAGACGATGATTTTGCTATACGTATCGTTCGTTGAAGACATGACAGCTTCGTACCCCGATAGTCTTATTGGTTTCGACAAATTGGGTTCACAAATGACAATGATTGGAAACACGTTGGTAAACACAAACTGACGAAAATCTGAAAGGCGTGATTTTAGTCCTCTGGCGTTCCATTGGATGACGGATGCAGCCTTGGCTTCTTTAAGAAATGTTGAGGTGTGAGTAGCCATCTTCCTAGTTGAGAGATTCAAGCACTGGGCTTAGGGCGTCCAATAGTCCAAGTGCGCTTCGAGCAGATGGTGTCTTCATGTCGACTAATATCGCTCGGATGGCTTCTATAAGGGAACGCAGCACCGAGATCACTTGACGATCAGTTTTAGGCAAATCTTCCATGGTTGGAGACGGCTCTTGTGTGGCCACAACCTGCAGAAGAGCGCGTCCTTAGCAGAAGAGCGCGTCGGGAGCGTGGGCCATTCCTCCAGAGAAGGAGGCTTCTCTGTTTCTTTCGTAGAAGTGGTGGGCCCTTTCGCGGCGCTACTGGATAGAACCGCTAAAGAGTGGGAAGGAGCGTCTCGGGAATGTGCCTTCTTTGAAGACTTTCGATGATGCCGACGTCGACGCCGACGCCGGACTACTTCGGCTGCCTCCCTGTGTGTTGAGTTGTCTCGGGCCATTTGTCTGAGAACCGCGCGCTCCTTTTGGATTCGAGGACAGTCTTTCGACGAGGCAGCATGAGGACCACTGCAGTTGGCGCACTTCAGAGTAGTCGCCCGACAGGCGTCTTCAGCATGAGGTTCAGCGCAGCGGGGACACAGTCGTAAGTTGGGGCATACGCCCTTGACGTGTCCTAGCCTGAAGCACTGATGACATTGAAGTGGCTTTTGGATGAATGGCCGAACCGGATGTCGAAAATGTCCAACTTTAACGTGGGACGGTATGCAATCTCCCTTGAAAAACACTTTTACGCAGCGCGTATTTCCAAGGCGCCGCACTTGCGTAATGACAGTTCTCTCGTTTGCAGGCTTGATGAGGGTAGACAAGTCAGCATTAGGAATGGCAGTGTCGATGTCATAAATTACACCGGTAATTGATTTGTCATCCATCGGGATAAAGGGGCGCATTTTAATGCCACCTAGCTCAGTCATTTGCTGCAGCTGTCCTAGCGCACTCACATCGTGCACGTCTATGGCAAGAATGTTCTTCCTTGGGTTTACTCGTACGTCCTTAATTTGATGTGGCACCGCACATTCGAGAGCAACCGAAAGGGCTTGCCTGTTCAGGAGCCGCAGGTTGCTTTATGGATCTTCGGGCATGAAGATGATGACGTGCGGCCAGCGCGCAGGCCTTGAATGCACAGTCGCTGTGCTTGCAGGAGCTGATGCTGCTGTATTCGCCGTCCTTCTCTTTGCCCTCTTACCCCGGACAAGTATAAAGCTGCCATCGGATGTGTCATCTTCCGACATAGAGTAGAGATCGGTGTCCTCAGTGTCACTGGGAGAGCCAGCTCGCTTCCTTGTGGTTGACGGGTGTGAGGACCTGTGACCAGGCGGGCCTCTGGCATGCTCCGTGTCCATCACCGCAAGACGGAGAGGTGAGGCACCTCAAAAGACCGATGATTTCACTAAAATGAAACAGAGCGCTGAAACAAGCGTTCTTCTAAAGAGACACTTCTTCTTCTTCTTCCGGTCAAGATTTGTGTGCAAGTCATGGATGAAGGCAGCAAGTTGTGTTTCGCACGACCGGCCTTTACGAAAACCATGTTGGGAAGGGTGAATGAAGTTGTGCTGTTCGAGGTGATTAATGATGTTGGTAAATAAAATGTGCTCCATAATTTTGGATGGGACACTTGTAAGCGATATGGGCCGGTAGTTATATGGGGATGCTTTGTTGCCATTTTTGAACAATGGAGTGATTTTACCGAGTTTCCAATCACTCGGTACCTGTCCCTGTGAAAGTGATTGAGAGAAGAGCAGCTGAAATGCTGCGCTAATTATCAATTGTGTATTCTTTAATATTTTGCTGTTGATGTTATCAGTTCCACTTGCAGATGAGAGTTTCATTTTTCTAATTACGTTACTTATTCCATTTGCAGATATTTCAATAGGTGACATTGGCTCGCTTATAATAGACTCAAGGGTCTCTCCGCAGTTCACAAAAAAGCTATGTTCACGAGTGAAAACAGAACAAAAGGCATGGTTTAAGGCATTCGCCGAATCTACGTCACTGAGCGGTTTGTCATTAGTACCGGATAAGGTTATCGGCAAGATGTTTCTTGGGTTTATTGTTTGCCAGAATTTTTTAGGGTTATTTTTGAGCATGTCTGGTAGTGTTGTTCGAAAAAAATCGCGTTTCGTGTTTTGAATGTTAATCGAGAGGCATCGTACGGAGTGGGAATATTCTTTCCATAGGGACGGTTGGTTCTGTTTTTTGGCACGTCTGAACAGGCGTTTTTTCCGGTTTATCAGTTTTTTAATCGCGTTGTTAAACCAAGGGGTGGTTGTTTTGTTTTTAATTTTTATTCTTAGAATATATGCATCAGTTAGTTGGTTGAGTTTTTCGACTAGCAACTTCCAATTATTTTCTATGGTGCGCTTGTTAAATTCCTGCTCGTACGAAATGTAAAATTGTTCAAGTTCACTGTTAATCTTTTCATAATTGCCACGACCGTAGAGTTTTATCTGCTTTGGTGTAGGCATATTTTCTGGAAAAGTAAAACTGAAAGAGGCAAGAATAATTTTGTGATCACTTATTTCTTTAAGGTAATGAAGAGAATGCAGGCTACTTGGATCCGACATTAGAATAAGGTCTAATATATTAGAGCTGTGTAATGTTTCTCTGGTGGCATGGGTTATTACTTGTGTTAGTTGGTAGTTTTCTAAGCAGTCTAGGAATTCGCCGCATTCACCGCTGCGAAGGAAAACGTTGTTTGATCACTTTATGGACGGATAATTGAAGTCCCCGCAAATTATGAACTTTGCACGGGGATACATTTTGTGTAGTTTGTCGAGGGTGTCGTTAAAGTTGATGTTAAAGTTGGGCTCTGATTTGGGGGGGCGGTAACAGACACCTAGTATGATCAGCCCATGGGAACTTTCGCAAGCTACCCAAAGGGCTTCCAGTGGACTGGTAATGCTAATAACGAAGTGACGGATTGTATGTTTAACATCGATAAGCACGCCACCACCTCGACCGGATAAACGGTCCTGGCGATGCAATGCGAAATTGGTTAGATATGAAAGAACTTCAGAATCTTTGATGGAAGGTGAAAGCCATGTTTCTGTCAACATCACGACGTCACAATCAGATGATTCAATTATGGTACATATTTCGTCGCGTTTCGGCATGATACTTCTTATGTTTGTGTAGAGAATAGAAAAGCTGACGTGATTTGCATGTTTGGCGGGGTGATTCTGGGTATGGCGAGAGGGCGAGGTAACTGGCGATACATTTACTGGGATGTGAAATTGCTAGCTGTCGCGTGGAAAAGTTTGACTTCTTTTAGGGTTGCATCATAGTGGTACAATTTTTTCCCGGTAAGTACCTTCTTGTAACGGAGCTTGAAAGGGCTGCCGTGCTCACGTGCGAAGCGTAGAAGCTCTCTCTGGGCAGTGCGGGTAGCGAAACAATAATCCTGACCTACACTGTACGGCGTATCTTTTAGTTTGAAGCCGTTAGATAAGATTGCTCCTTTTATTTTGAACTGGGAGAAATTAACAATTACTGGGCGCGGTTTTTCTGGTTGACGTTTTCCGATTCTGTGCGCTCTTTCGATATCGTTCGGCACAAGGTTAATTTTGATGTGCTTCTTGCAAATGTCAGTAACAAACCCTTCACTGTCTGCCCAAGTTTCTTCTTCTTTTTCGGGGATTCCATAAAGAAGAAGATTGCACCAACGCGACCTATCTTCGGCATCGTTAAGCCTGCCTTCCATAATGATTGATTGATATGTGGGGTTTAACGTCCCAAAACCACTATATAATTATGAGAGACGCCGTAGTGGAGGGCTCCGGAAATTTAGACCACCTGGGGTTCTTTAACGTGCACCCAAATCTGAGCACACGGGCCTACAACATTTCCGCCTCCATCGGAAATGCAGCCGCCGCAGCTGGGATTCGAACCCGCGCCCTGCGGGTCAGTAGCCGAGTACCTTAGCCACTAGACCACCGCGGCGGGGCCTGCCTTCCATATTGGAGAGCAGGACTGTTGTGTCGGTTGATGATTTTGTTAAAGTTCCTACGCTGGAAAGAAGTTCCGGGATAGATGCGCACATTTCTTCAGATTTTGTGATACGAGTTGCAAGGTCTGTTAATGTTACTTCGGTTGCTGTTAGTCGTTCATTTATCGTTTTCAGTTCGGAAAGAATTTGAGCCTGGACTTCGTCTAGTTTTGTTAGAAGTGCTTGGATAGTTTGGTCGGTTTGACTGTTTGCGCTACGCGTGGTAGGGCCTGGATTAAGCTCTACGTCACCTGATAACAGTAGCAGTTTTAGGACAATGTTCGCACATGTAAAGATATTCATAACGAAACACAAGAAATACTGTGGGCATGGCAGTTGCACCAAAAAACGGTTGCTAGTTTTTTTTTTTTTTGCATAAAGGGAGTCGGGCGAACGTACCTGCACAATAAATGCGAAGGGCGTGAAGGGATACCGCATGTCGGCACAACTGTCAAGCCCAGGAAGTGTCGGCTGCGTAGCGCTGTCTTTTATGCCCGGTTGGGCAGCTGATGTCGCTGAGGGTGGCGCTGTTGAAAATTCTAGGAGTACGGTGAGGGGGTCGATGCAGGGGCCATCTTTCGGTTTATTTCATTGTCGGCCATGCCCTTCGCGACAAGCAAAACTCGACAGCAAGAACACTTTCACCTTTGACAACACCACGCTTGGCATTGCAATCTAGAAAATGCAGTACGTCCAACATCAATAATCCGCACTTCATACTGAGAAACTTTATGGCGCACACACTCAGGTGAAGCTGCGGCGCGGTGGACGGACGCGCTAGCTCCAACCACCAGGCTCAACTGGGCATCGAGCAATCACATGAAGCAGCGACGACACAGGGCCTCCGGTCCTCCTTGGGGGCGGCCCATGATATGGCCACGATTTCATCGGAGTTTTTCGCTACCTACACGCATCGCAGGCCGCTACTACAGTGAACTAAAAGAACTCAGTGCAATGAGTGGAGGGGGCGCCGCCTTGCTTCGCGTGTCACAGTGAATAGAACCCGAAGTGGTGGCTCTGTCGTCGACCACTCTTGAAAGCTACTGGTGTGGGCGCGAACGGCTACTGCATTTCGTTCTGGCTTTTCGTTCTGCGTGGTTGCGTTTCGTGCCTGTACTTATGTGAACGTGACCACTTGCGTCAATGAGTGCAAAGCAACGTCTCAATCACTGCTATGCTCCAGGCTGCAGCACAGGATACGCGCGAACTAACAGCGCGAAGAAGCTGTCGATATTCAAGACGCCTGCAGATTCTGAACGGATGTCCACGTGGGAAAGAAACCTACATAGAGCCTACAAGCCGCAAACCGCAGACTGCGCGGTATGTGAGCTGCATTTTGAGCAGCACTTCATTGTCAGGGACTACGTACACCGCATAAATGGTCAGGAAGTTCGCATTCCACGTGGGACGCCTACGCTCACTCCGGACGCAGTCCCCACAATTTAGCCGAGTCTGCCAGCTTACCTGAGCAAACAGTCCACTCGCAAGAGGAATGAGCGAAAAAGTAAGCGCAATGACGAAGTCCCGGAACGAAAAAATGCACGTGGGGAGGTTTTCGAGGTGGCAGACGCTGACGAACCTACGAACAGCAATGAAGTCTGTGCGGCCGCGACTGTCGCTGCTGTGATGGAACTCAAAACGCCTGAGAAGCGCTGGACGCTACATTAACTTCACGACACAGACGGAGTATGTTTTACTCCAGGTTCCTTCAACTCGCTGTGGTAAAATTGATGCGACCGAGAAGTTCTTCATGAGAATGAAGTCACTTATTGCTGTGATTAGAGCAAGGTACACAGCCGAGGCTCTCAGACATGACTTGGCAGGTGAGATGAACATTAAGAAAATGCTCAGTTTCCTGGACGCCTGGGAGAGCCATGCATATAAAAAGAGGTTTCTCAGCGAGTCTAGAGCTGAGGGCTTAAGAGTCACTTTAACAAGTACTCTAGAGCTCGTTCGCTGTTTGCGTGAGCAAGTTGGGTTTCGCTACTTGTTGACATCCAGGCTGAGCCAAGATAAAGTAGAAACCTTATCCGGAATAGTGAGACTTTTATCCGGCTGCAACTCTCACCCGACACCACAGCAGTTTCTGCTCACTGTCTCTCTTTTTATAATTTTGCACACAGTGTTGCAGGCGAGAATGCAGAAGGCGATGTCATCACTTTTCTTCTTGACGTTGGGGACAGGGAAGAAACCCCAAAGCAACAGCTGATCGACAAAATGAAGCTTTGCACGGAAAAGCAAGCGAGAACTTCATATTCATGTGACAGTGAATCTGTGGATGAGTACCGCGTCCAGAGAAGCGACTCAAGGCTGACTCATATGTAATGACATCCTTCTTCTTCTAAAAGAAGAAGGGCTCCGCTTGCATGCTGCAGCATTTGTACGCCACAATGATCAGGGCGGTTTGCTCTACCCGCCAGTTGAACTCTTTCGCTGTATCTCAAGCCTTGAAGATATTTTCACAAATTATTTAGTGCACGAAACGTTCACCGGGAGAGCGTTACGGACATCCTGCACATGATTTATTGTGCCGATTTCTTGAATTTGGGATGCAGAGCTCACGCAGAGAGTCTGACTCCTCGCATAGTCAGCTTTTATGTTACCCCACGACTTAATTTTTTTATCAAAGGCTTGAAAAAAGCAAACGTGTTGTCAGAGAGAAAGGCAGCACAACACCTCCAACTAAGCAGACTAACTTAGCTGTAATTCTACACTGCTTGCTTTGTGCATTGAACCTTCAAGAATAATTTTTGTGCACATGAAAAACGCGGGCAGTAAAATCGTGTAAGTCATGAAGAGCACTTTGGAGTTCGTTTTTTTTCCGCATTGTCTGCTTTCGTGTGTGATTTTGATAGTTTATGTCGCATACTAGGTGTTTCTCATGATCACGAATACCACACGGATATTTGGTTTCACGAATAACAACTGTTTCGCAAAGTTTAGTACTCGCGAAATAGCCACATTGCTTGGAATGAACCATTACGAGCAAAAAAGAAAAAGTTGCAGCGCATCGACTGGCTTTCGTCTGCTACTAGCTTTTTTCGCTGAGAGGCCCGAAATCATGCGAGCAGCTTAAACACACCAATGCGGTTATAATGTAACCGGAAAATACTTGTGAACCCAGCCTTAATTACGTTAAAACAGCGACAGTGCATAACCGAACACGCGTCACGTTCTCGTGTTCCACGTACACTGCAGAGGAGCGCCAGGGAGAACTTTCAAGAGTGGTCGATGGCAGCGCCGCCGCTGCAGCTGCCCCCACGCGCGTCAGCCGGCGAGGCGCGGTCTTGCCACTGGAAGGTATTCTAGTAGTATTAGTAGTAGTAGTAATAGACTTTTATTGAGCCAAATTTACAGGCCGAGCATTTCGACCGCCTGTGCGATCAGTCGACGCTGTTCTTCTTCCCCTTCGGCGCCGATCCAGTCGAGCCAGGAGGTGATGGAAAGGGATGGGGGAGGGTAATAGCTGGATTGCTGAGCAGTTGGGCAGTAAAACAGGCAGTGTGACAGGTCAGCGTATGGGGAGGGACAATTAGGACAGCAGGGGTTAGACCTGTATTTCTAAAGGAAAAGGCGAGAGGGGGTTATCAGGCAGTTCATTTGGATGTGCCGTAGAGTTCGAGCCTCGAGCGCAGTGAGTGATGGATGAGGGGGAGGGTAAAGACGCTTGTCGAGCCGGAGCTGGAGATATACCTCCTTGATAGTGTGACGCAAGGAGTTCTGCCCATCGTTATTGGCGGAGCTCTCACTGTCTTCCGAAGGTGTGGGCCAGGGAATGAACGGTGCCCGGTGCAATATATCGCGGGCAAGCTGATGAGCTAGCTCATTGCCGTTAATACCAGAATGCCCAGGAACCCAGCGGAGGAAGACAGTGGAGGGTTGAAGAGCAGAGGCCGCTCGCTCGACCTCCTGTTGAAGAGCAGGGGGCAACGTGTTGCTCTGTATGTGACGGATGGCGGCGTGAGAGTCGGAGTAAATTGTGTACTCGGGGAGAGAAGTGAGGGAGGAAAATAACTGCATGGCGTGGACCTTTGAAAGGACCTCGAGCGAAAGTACATTTGGCGGGTGTAAGTATGGCCCGCTGGCGTGCGTGTCAGGTGCCGAAAGGTGTGGATGGTAGATAACGTAGCCACACGAGCCCCGAGGAGCCATATATGAGGCATCCGTGTAGGCAACTCCCTGGGTAGAGAGAGGAGTAGAATGATGCTGTGCTGCCGCATGACGCCAGCCGGCGTGAAGAACGGGAGACATATTGGATGGGAGGGGAAGGATGCGAAGGTTAGAAGCAGTGGTGCTAGCGGCAGAAGGCAAGGTGGGAACGGAAACGGGAATGTGAGGGATACCGGCTTGGGCTAATAGCCATTGGCCTTGACGAGTGAGAGAAAGACGGGCAATCTGAGAGTCGTGGTGCAGAGAAATAAGAGAACGTAATGGATGGAAGAGGCCTGTGGCAAAGAGCTTAGTGGTAGAGGTAGTGAGAGGGAGGTTTAGAGCTGCCTTGTAGAGGCCTAATAGAGCTCTTTCGAGTGTGTTGAGTTGCGTTTCGGTGAAATGAACGTAGGGTACAAAGTACAAGAACTTGTTAAGGGCAAGCGCATGTGCAACCCGGCACGCATGAGCCTCGTGGAGCCCCGACTACCGAGTGACAACGCGTCGCAGGAGGTGGGTCACCGAGTGGCAAGTCCTCACAGCGTAATGTAGGGCCTGCGCGTTCTTTGTCGCGTGCAAAGGGAAGCCAAGAACTTTGCATTGCTGAACAGTGGGTATGAGAGAGCTAGAAAGATGTAGGGAGATGAGGGTATTGTGGGAGCGCTGGTACGCAGACCAGTTTAGCAAAAGTAGTTCACATTTCTCCGGTGTAGGGGACAGGCCAGCAGTAGCGAGAAAAAAAGCGATAAGGTCCAGGCCACGTTGCAAAGTATCCTGCACGTGGCCGGGACATCCAGACGTACACCAGAGAGTGATGTCGTCTGCATAAAAAATATGGTGGAGGTCAGGTATTTGGGACAGTTGGGAGGCAAGGGGGGCCATAGCCATATTAAATAGAGTAGGAGATAGTATGGCACCTTGAGGAGTGGCGCGGGTGAGGAAGTGTGGGTTATACAAATGAGTATCGACTCTAAAGCGAGCAACTCGATTGGAAAGAAATTATCGGATGTAAGAATACATGCGGGAGCCACATGACAGGGAGGAGAGCTGAGCGAGTATGTGGTCATGACTCGCGCCATCGAATACCTTCCGTACATCGACGGTTACAAGCGCATGGATCTGACTACGAGAAGGTGAAAGAAAAGTATGCTGAAGAACAAGGAACTTGTCCTGCGCACAAACGTGCCGTCGGAAGCAAATAAGAGAATGAGGCAAAAACTCTTTCGCCTCAATAAAATCAGACAATCGAGTCAAGGCCATTCGCTCAAGAGTCTTGCCAACGCATGACGTCAAAGAGATAGGGCGAAGGTTAGAGAGAGATGGAGGTTTGCCCGGCTTCGGAATCAAGCAAATCAAAGATGATGTCCAAGAGCTTGGAAGACAGCCGCTGTTCCATGCTTCGTTGAATGTGTGTAAGAGAAATTCCTTCGCGTTGTCGGGGAGATTACGTAATGTAGTATATGTTATCTCATCCTCACCGGATGCCGAGTGGGTAGATTGAGTGGCTAAGGCAGCTTCCAGCTCCCTGAGCGTGAATGGGCGGTCCAGGTCTTGGTTAGCTTCGCCACAGTAATCTGGGTAGGAAGGTGTGAGGGGGGGGGAGATACAGAGATTTTAAATTTTCAAACACATCAGATGGAGTCCCTTGAGCGAGAGCTTTATCTAGGGTGGGAGCAACGGCAGGCTTGGTACCTAAGAGAGACCTAAACAGAGACCATGTAGAGCGCGAGTGCAGTGCGTAGTCAAGGCCGTCACACAGCGTGTTCCAACGAGAATGCTCGCGAGAAGTGCCGTAAGCGATAATTTCAGCCCGCAGAGCATCAATTCGGAAGAAAAGTTGGATGTTGTGTGGCTGGGAGCGGAGAGCGCGTTTCAAACGTTGATGACGTCGCCATAAGTGGAGGAAGTGAGGATCAGGGTCAGGAATGGGGAGTTGAAAACGAGCGCGGCGACTACAGGATGTCATTGCTGCGGAGATCCGCGACGTCCAGTCGTCGTAAGTTTTAAATGAGTCAGACAAAAGGTTATTACGGAATGCTTCACAGTCAGTGTGAGTGACTCGTTTTTGCCGCCTATTGTGGAAAAGAGGGGTGGTGATGTGTATGAGAAAGTGATCACTGAAAAAATTTTCAGCGGACACCTGCCAGTAAAAAGGAAGGGAACTCCGAGAGAACGTGAGATCGGGTGTCGTGGAACGCTGTGAAACAGTGCCCGCTCGAGTAGGGGTGTCAGGAGTATTAAGAAGGGTGAGATGGCGTTCCTTGGCGAGGCAGTGTAGAAGGCGACCTGGTTTGAGTGTTTGGGGGTAAGCCCAGAGCCTATGAGGAGCATTAAAGTCACCCCCAAGGAGGATATGGGTGGTCGATGGAAGGGAGTGCAGGAATTTGCCAAGAGCACTAAACAAAGAGGACGTGACGGGGGGGGGGTTGTAAAATGACACCAGAGCGAGATAAATACAGGTAGATGGTTGGTAATAGACCACACCAACTAAATGTTTCAGGAGGGGGGAGGGTACGTCTAGTGGTTCAACGAGAACGTCATTGTGTACATAAATGGACGCAAGTGGCTTTCCCGTCGTAGCGTGATATGAACGGTAGCCCGGGACGGCAAGGGCCGCCCGAGTCTCCTGTATAAGGAGAAAATGGGGTAATGTTTGGCGGGTGAGAAGATATTGGTGGAGAGGGGTCCTATTATGACGAAAGTTGCGGCAGTTCCACTGCAAAATATCGAGGTCCTTTTCACGCGCCATCTAGGTCTTTGAAGTAGAGGAAGCGCCTACGCGTGCGCGTTCCTTCTTTTTTGCCGGGGGAAGCGACTCTTGCAGGGAGTTAAGCATATAGGTGAAAGATTCTAGATGCTTAGATTGGGTTTCGAGGGTTGTAAAAATCCGGACAATTGAATTTTCCAGCTGGACCAAAGGAGTGTGATGCGCAGTGGTGGTGGTTTCGACCATGTCGGCCAATTTGGTTACATGGGAGCTGGAGGTCGGGGCGGTGAGTGTGGTGAGTTGCTTATTTAGCTCCGTGAGTTGAGAGGTAAGAGAAGATGTGGTAGTTGCGAGTGTCTGCGTCAGTGCGAGTATTTTCTGCTGTAGCTCATCTGAGACGCGTTGTTGCTCGCACTGGTTGCGCTCCAACATAGCCAGTCGCAGATCGAAGGAGCGGCTCTCGTTACTTAAAGATAGTGAAGGTGTGTTTGATGAATAATTGCGCATGGGAGGTGTTCCCTTAACCTTAGCAGCGAATGAGCCCGGGGGGGGGGGGATCTTGCGGGAGGTGATAGGAACTCATGCGCTGAAGAGGAGGGCGGTGAAAGCTGAGTGGCTCGGTGCATGGCTGTGCGACGGAGAAAAGCTGCTTTGGCGCAGTCGCGTTGCTTAGCTAGAAGGTAGGGGCAGGTGGAGTCGAGAGATGAGTGGGTGTTGACTTGGCAATGGATGCACCAGGGTTGGGCGCAAACGTGAGCATCGGGATCTGCTGGTAGAGGAGACGCACAGCGGCGGCACTTGGCCCGAACGCTGTGTTGGGGGCATTGATGAGCTCGGTGCCCTATAGCAAGGCGCCGAGTGCAAGTAGGGGGCTTGGGTTTTCGTGGACGGCATCGGAAAGAGACGCGTTTGAAGTACACAAAGCGAGGGATGATGGTTCCAGCAAATGTCATGAGGACGGATTCAGTTGAGCCCATCATACGTGCAGCGAGTATATCTGAAGTAAAGGATTCGAGGTCATGCAAGAGCTGAGATGTTGTGAAGTGACCACCGACGTCCGACGTTGTTTATGACGCCGAGACATGATATTGGAGGACTGGGGGCATACGGCTTAATGGTGATCGGCTTACCATTAAGTTCCAGACTTGTGAGGGAGAGTAGGAGGTGGGCAGTGAGAGGTGAGTGTGTTTTCAGAAACACAAGGCTCTGAGCAGGTTTGGCTTGAAGGGTGACCTCCGCACTGGTCTTGGGAGAGAGATTTGCGGCGGCTATGATGGTAGAAAGCAGGTCATAGAGAGGCAGTTTCGGCGTGAGTGTTCCAGGTGGAAGTTGGATTCCGACGGTGATGAGCTCGGAGCGAGGGCGGGTGGTCGAGGCAGGTTTTCGATTGGCACTAACGGTGTTCCAGCTGCCTTCAGGGGATGGTGTATTGTCTTCGTTGACCTATGCCATGAAGTCCATTTCCGTCGATAAGTCGTCAGCTGAAGTGATGGAAGGCAAAACTTCGGCGATGTAAGGAACGACGCTCGTCGAAACGCGCTTGTCGACAGACTCAGAATTTCCAATGGGTAGGCCAGACGCAGATAAGGCGGGGAGAGCAGCAGGCGTGGTTGATTGCAACGCCATCGCTGCATTACGGCTCTCGGGTTCAGGCGTTTGCGTGGCTATCAAGCTGAGAGTAGCAGAGACGCCACCAGCGTTGCACGTTGCTGGACCGTGCGCGCTCTTGAGGAACGCTGCCTGTTGCTGTATTGTTGTCGGCGCGGGGCTGGTGACATTGCCAGATGTTGACAGCGGAGGCACGGCTGTATCAGCGGTACGACCGGAGGAGGCTGGGCTTACCGACAGGGCATCAGTTGTCGTCGGTGTCGAGTGCTGGGCAGGACTCTGCATCGTGGAGGTGCAGGCGCGGCGCGTTAGGGTTAGCGTGGCGCCGCGCCGCTTCGTACTTTTGAAGGGGCCTGGGGGGCCAGCCTTGGGTCGGACCGGGGCCCGGATGGTGTCGGCGTGTCCCGGAAGTCTTCTAGAAGGAATAGTGAGCTTGTCCAGACACGGGCGGGGCCCGGTAACGGGCCAAGAACACGTGAAAGTGGAGGACTGTATGCGGCCAGCCAAAAAACGGCGCCACCTGGCGGTTATCTATTCTAGTACACTGTACCGCTACCATCTCGCAATATTTACCTTTCGCAGCCGCAGCGCCCATGGCGCCCCCTGTATTTAAAGTACGTGTAATATGTGTTTAGTTATCAAAACTAGGCTAATTGACTCGGTAAACACCTGCTTAGTAAAATTTTTGTAGGTTTAACGCATTACACATGAATAATTTACACAATTATCTCGCTTTAGGTAATATTTTTTAAGTTGACGTCACTTCCGTGGGGCGCAGGAGCCACTTGTGTGGGGATCATGGTGGGGATGGCTGCTGCATAGAGTTTCTCAAAATTAACTAGAGGGCACTCTGGCGCTGCGATCGTTATAAGCTAAGCAGCGGGGTGAACCGACAGATGATGTTGAAGGAAAATGGGAAATCTTCCTAAGCTGTAGAAGGGATGCATCCCTTCTGATCAATGAAAAATTTAGAATAAAGGGAGCCCAGTGGCTGGCAGAAGTACATAAAAAAGATAGAAAGGCAGCTGTGAAATTTTGGAACTATCTAAACTCCCTAAGAAATGATACGAGCCTAGAGCAGCAGTTTATAACTACAGCTCAAGGTGCTAGGCTAGAAGGGGATGAAGCTATTGAATATATAAGAACAAGGGTGACAGAAAATTTTCAACAAATAAGTGCTTTATGCACCACAATAGACAAGCATGAATCAAGTGGCGCAATGGCTCCATTTTCACAACAAGAGTGGGAAAAGACTGAGAAAAGAGTTCCTAGTAGTACATCAATAGGCTCAGATGGCATTCCAATTATACTGATAAAGACATTAGCCCGAAGTCTAAGCAGGCTTTGAGAGAGGCAGTGAGCAAAGTAATAATCGATGGAGAAGTTCCCGATGGATGGAAACTTAGCAGGATGAGCATGATCTATAAAGGAAGGGGGATAAAGCTGACATAAACAACTACCGTCCTATAACAGTGACATCAGTGGTCTACAGGCTGGCGATGCAGATTATAAAGGAAAGAGTGCAGGCATGGATAGAGGATGAGGGGGTGCTGGGGGAACTGCAGAATGGGTTTCGGAAACACAGGAGGTTCGAAGACAATCTGTTCTCACTGACGCAGTGAATCTAAATAGCAGGAAAGGAACACAGGCCCCTGTGGCTAGCATTTTTGGATATCAAGGGAGCGTATGATAGCGTGGTTAAAGTTGAATTATGGGGAATACTGGACAGACTAGGCGTGGAAGATGTAGTCACTAATCTTCTAACGGATATCTATAAAAGTAACAAGGTAATTATAAAGTGGGAAAAACAGGTATCCAAGCCTGCAGTGGTAAAACGGAGGCTTAGGCAGGGGTGTCCCCTTTCACCCTTATTATTCATGATGTACCTACAAGGATTAGATGCCAAATTAGAGGGAAGTGGACTGGGCTTCAACCTCTCTTTCGTCAAACAAGGAAAACTCATTGAACAGGCAGTACCAGCATTGATGTACGCAGATGATATAGTGCTAATGGCCGACAACAAGGAAGACTTGCAGAGATTGGTGGACATCTGCGGTAATGAGGGAGATTGGTTAGATTTCAGATTCAGTAAGAAAAAATCAGCAGTCATGATTTTTGATGACAATGAAGGTAGTGAGCTTAGAATACAGGAGGTCACGCTAGAGATAACAAATAAATACAAATATCTGGGCGTATGAATAAGCAATGGGGCCGAGTACCAAAGGGAACACGAATATACGTGTCGACTAAAGGTAACAAGAATGCAGTGGTAATGATAACAGGGCACTGTGGAATTACAATAGGTATGATGTCGTGAGAGGAATATGAAAAGGGGTCATGGTTCCTGGTCTGACGTTCGGCAATGCGGTCTTGTGCATGAGATCAGAAGTTTAAGAAAGATTAGAAATTAAGCAACGTGGAATAGGTAGGCTTGCCTTAGGAGCTCACGGGAATACACCAAATCGGGGAGTACAAGGTGATATGAGATGGACATCATTTGAGGGCAGGGAAGCTAGCAGCAAGATAAAATTTGAGAAGCGATTGAGAAAAATGGGGGAGGAGCGTTGGGCTAGGAAGGTACTCAGTTACTTGTACATGAAGAATGTCGATACAAAATGGCGGAAGCGAACCAGAAAATTGACTGGTAAATACTTGGAAAACAAGAGGAGGCCAAACAAACAGAATTATCGGTTAAGAAGAAGGTGAAGGAAGCTGAGACCGATATGTGGAGAATTGGCATGATTAAGAAGTCCGCACTAGAGATCTATCGAACTTTTAAGCAGGAAATTGCCAAGGAAAGGATCTATGATAATACTCGAGGTAGTTCTCTACTGTTTGAGGCCAGGACGGGAGTATTGCGAACCGAGACATGTCGGGCCAAATACGAAAGGGTAGACACGGTATGCAGTGCGTGTGGAGAGGAAGAAGAAACTGCCGAACACTTGATAATGTTCTGTAAAGGGCTTCACCCTATAGTTCAGGATGATGGCGCAGAGTTTTTCAAAGCACTGGTGTTTAGGGACAGTGAGGGCAAAATACACTTTAAGTGGATAGAATTAACTAGAAGTAGGTTATCTGATTGGTGCCTAAAGTCAAGGCAAGAGGGAAAATTAAACCCTTCACTGCAAAGTACGAATCCACAACCTCACCATTTAAGGGAAAAAATAAATCTAGTTTTTGGTTCATTAAGTATTACGGCTTGTTGGCACTCGCCACCGCCCGATCTAAAGGGTACAGCCATATCCATCCATCCATCCGTTCAGTGACCATTGGAATGATGGGTAGTACACACATTTGCCTAATCTTCGTACTTGCGGGTGGCGAATCGTACTTGCGGCTTCGTTTATTACTATGTTTTGATTTTGTTTTGAAAGAAAGATTCAACCCTTTTGAACTTCGTGACCCAATTTGGAAAGGTAATTCAAAAAAATATGGTGGTGAAGCGCAATCGCTGAACATTTGCTGAGTTTTTGTTTGATGAGAAAACATTTTCAAGCCACACAAACACACACGGAGCCAAGAGCAGGCCAGAAGTACGAAGTTTAGACAAATGTGTGTACTACCCATCATTCCCATGCTCCCTGAAGCGCTGTGCATTGCAGTTCCCATAGACACTAGCGCCAGAGTTCCCTTTAGTATATATTGGGAAACTATGGGCTGCTGTGCCGCGTGGCGCAGGACACGCTGCCAATAGGTTTTTACGTTTTGGTGATTAAATGCAACAAAAATAACGTAAAGAAGTTTTTTAAAAAGCGTAATTGTAATTAAAATTAACCCAACGTAAGTGACGCCGTCATTCAGCAGGCAACTTTTTCACTACCAGGCATCCTCTAAAATGAGTAGCAAATGCTAAATTTGCCGATCTCGAAGACCACGTACAAAGACCCTTATTTTTATGTAGGCTGCTCTGTCATAGGTGACAGGTGTTTCGCGCTTATCCGGCAGGCGAGAAAAATCTAGGAGGCTATGGTAGTACACATATTTGTCTTGATCATATTTGTACGACAGAGACTGCTGCGCCGCGTGGCGCACGAGCCACCCCCACACATAAACGACTGCTGCGCCGCGCGGAAGTGACGTCATGCATTTTCCGGTTAGGCGCTTTGTTTCAATAGTCGGGAGTGCCTAGCGGTACGTCTAGACATAACAATAAAAGCCGTTAAAATTACGTCCAAACAAAAAAGTGAACAAAAATGTTAGTTAGGTTTAGCGTGACAACAATACAAAACCGGCTTGTTTGCCATCTGAAACTGATCGGCAGCTGTGGCGTAGTTGGTTAAAGCAACACATCTACTGGTGAGGTCGATGGTTCTAGTCCCATTGCAGTTATCAGTACTTTCTCTTTTTTTTGTTCACGCATGTATTGTTTTAACATTTGCGCCTCCTCATCCGCCCGACTTGCTGCTGGTGGTGGTCCCGTCCACAGGCCCTTTAATATTGGATCTTCGATGACTCTTGCGGGATTGACTATATTTATTATGATAAAGTGTTTTGCGAATTAGTGCTCTTAATCGGCGAGACGCAAAAAGACACAAAAAACTCGAATTCAGCTGGCTACATTGGTTTCTTCGGCACAGGTGTCAGGAATGTTGATTTTCACGGTCTATTAAAGTTTTGATGACAGGAAGGTGCACTCGGGCCACTTTTTTTTATGTCGCTCAGTGTACCATCACCTGACGAGGTAACCGGCAGGCCGCTTTCTTTAAAAATACTGACGTATCACCGCAATGTTCAAGGCGATCAGCACTTGATAAACAATGCCCAAGGGCAAGTACCGACGGCGTTAGCCCATCTAAAAACAGCTTGTCTGCCTTGCTCAATAACACGCGCGGCCTGTGACAGCACGGGAGCATTCACGTAGCAACGGATGAGAATGGCCGTACGTGTTCGTACTTGACAAAACAGATGGCAATGCAGTAGCTCTGGCCTTCGTAGATCACTGGCTTCGTAAGAACATTACAAGAAAGTTGTTTCCATCCACCGTATGAACACTTCGCCGACGCACTGGGGATTCATGCATGTGCGTCCGGTCAGTCACACGTGAACTGTGCGAAAGCATTTATTTAATCGTCGACCTTGTCCTTCGCGACAAGCAAAACTTGGCAGAAAGAACACTTTCACCTTTGACAACACCACGCTTGGCATTGCAATCTAGAAAATGCAGTACGTCCAACAACTGTAATCCGCACATCATACCGAGAAACTTTATGGCGCACACACTCAGATGAAGCTGCGGCGCGGTGAACGGCCACGCTAACTCCAAACACCAGGTTCAACTAAGCATCCAGCATTCACATGAAGCAGCGACGACACTCCAGTCCTCCTTGGGAGTGGCCTAGGCCATGGCCACGATTTCATCAGAGTTTTCACCACCTAACACACGGAGGAAGGAAAAAGGTAAGGAGAGGGCATGCCCAGCCGGCGCAGGGCGTTAAAAAAATGTGGCGTAAATGACATCATGGCGGCCATATCCAGTAGGCACAATGGCGGCGTTGTTATGGTTACGTGTTGCGCAGTGGAGCTGGTCTAGCAGTGAGCGGCCGCGGCTGGCGGCGGAATGTGTGCCTCCCCAGGTCTCGTTCTGAGCCGTGGCGGGCAATATCTGTGCTCTGCGCCGCGTTATTGGTTACGCAGTGTTCTCCTGGCTGTTACATTACTCTTAGCAACGTTTACAAATCCCTTTGTCCATCACGGGGTTTCAACAGTGCGTGGAACAAGTGCATATCCATGTGTCGTGCGGCGGATGACGCGGATGAAGCAGTTAGTGTTCAGCGAAATTGCGTTGGGCACCATGACGAAGCTCAATGACGACGAACGCCTTGCAGGTCAGTGACGGTTGAGCAGTGCTTCTGCTTGTGACAACGGACTACGCTGTTGAGCCCAGCAAGACGCGCCGTGAGGACCATGTGCACATACGTAGTTTCGTGTTGTGTGTGTACAGTAATAACTTGCATGTGCGTATTAAAACACCTTTTCTGTTCCGCTTGGTACACTCTCCACCAGCATTGCATGTAATCTCAACGTAACAGCAACCGCGTTCAAGTGTCACTTGCACCGTGCTCAAAGTCACCACGGTCGCAGAATGCTGACGCCGGTGAGTTTCACGCGGAACACGGATACAGGGGCAGGACGCTGCGTCGGCCGCGTGGCGGAATGCAACCGTAGAAGGCGCACGACCGATAGTGTTGTCTGTACAGTTGCTGAATTAATGGCATGAAAGCACTCGCCGTTGTCAGTGCATCTAGCGCGCGTTCTCTCGTAGTTGCTTCGTTGTCGGCGAGCTGACATGATGGATACGCAGACCAGTCAAGACGCCGATACGCAGGTGAGCGATGAGCACAACGCAAATCCATGGATCACTGTTACCAAGAGAGCGAACAAACGCCGACAGCTGCAACCCCATACCGTACCGACTCAACAGCTGCCCAGCACGCCGTCTGAGCCCGCTCTACGCCAGAGCCGGCCTAAGACGCGTCTACCAAGACTCCCACCACTCCCTGCCGAGGACTACAAGCTAGCAATCCGTCCCCATGGTGGATTAAATCTCAGCAAGGTTAGCCCCAAGACATTACTTCTCGCCGTAGTTGATGCCGCAAATATACGCAGTGAGAAGCCTGATATCAAGCTTCGAGTTGACGAAAATCAAAATGTCCTAACAATAAGCACCTCATCTGAACACATCGCCATGGCACTTGGACAAATCATCAAAATTACAGTGCACGCAGCAACCTACGACATAACCTCTTATGGTATTGCGCCTGATAATTCGTGCAAAGGGGTGGTCAACGGAATAGGCCATGAAATCACACCAGACGAATTCCTGACAGAAGTTGAAGTACCGGGCTACGAGGTCCTTACGTGCAGACGCCTCGGCAACTCCGGAGCAATGGTGCTCACATTTTGTGGCAAGCGAGTCCCTTTCTTCGTGAACGCGTACGGACAGGCTCTCCGCTGCTACCTCTACAAACGGACTATTTCCCACTGTAGAAAGTGCAACAAAACTGGACACCGCGAGGATGTGTGCCCACAGCCTCCTGACACACCGAAATGTCGAGTGTGCGGGGATTCACTATCACCCAACAACCTCGAGTGCCGCCCTTCTTGCATTTCCTTGTGGTGGCGACCACCCGACGGCTGCCAAACCATGCCCAAAGCGGTTTTTGCCACCTGTCGACTGACGCAAACCACCCCGGTCAGCTACTCCCACCAAGAAGGCCCAGTCACCATCTCCCAGCCCCGGACGGCAGAGCAGTGCGTCCGGGAGTGCAGCCAGGCGAAGGAGCCATTCCAGGGATAAGTCGGGGCCCAAGCGAGGAAACTCGTCATCGCGGAGTGGTTTCGCTGGCCAGCCGGGATCTCAAAGCTGGCACACGGACGGGACAACGCATCATCATGGCCAGCAAAGCGGTTCCCACAAGAAAGCACAAACGGTAAGCTGGGCAGGGCAGTTCCCTCCTCTCCCTCCCTCTCCACACCAGTCCCACTCCCTCACACAAACATCAACGCAAGAAAGAACACCACAACCAACGCCACCTAGACTACCACAACCCATGTCAGTAGACACTCAGCTTCACCCTGACATGTCGTCAACTACGGCACGATCCGACTATTGCACACGAGAGGCGTTGAACGAAATGGCTACTTTTTTAAGGAACGAATTCGCAGCTATGATGCAGGTAGAAATGCAGAAAATGAAGGATAGCATTATGGCTGAACTAACAGCTCCACTCCAACAATTGATCCAGCAGGCCCTGCAACCTGCTATCCAGCAGATTGTAACGGATGTTAAACAGCGGATATCGGCTGCACTTGGCCAACTTGATATTTAGCCATCTGCACCAAAACGCACCACGTCTCCGACACGTGAAACACAGCGACCGCATCCTTACATACGCCCCTCCCGTTTCCTATCACCGTCCCGAAAAACCGTCCCAACAGCCGCAGCTGCTGCAGTCCCGCTTCCCACCACCCTCCACCAAGATTTAGCACAGTCCGAAATGCCTCCGTGTACTACCGAGGCCCCGCTATTGCATGATCATGGCGAGAAACCGTAGGTCAACGCGTGACACCCCTCAACTCCTACGTGTGTGGCAGTGGAATTTCAGGGGGTATCGTAGGAAACGCGGAGCTCTAATGCAATTTATTGCGACGCAGCAGATTACTCCCAATGTCATAGCGTTACAAGAAGTACAATGTACCCCTACGCTTCCGGGTTACACCACATACACGGACGTAACGAACAATACACCACATCGCACAGCTACATTAGTTTCTAAGCATGTCACTGTCATAGAACACACCCTTCAAAGCACCTCCATCTCACACGTACTTCTCGAATTAGTCCCGTGCTCTCGTTCCAGTAGCAGCCTGTGCGTGCTTAACGTTTACAGTGCACCTAACGCCAGGAACGATGACTTCGGTAATCTATTCGCACAAATCTGCAAGTTGGGTAAACAAATAGTTATTGTAGGAGATTTCAATGCCCCCCATCCGGCTTGGGGCTACGCAACAGAAACGCCTAAAGGCCGACGACTCGCACAGGTTCTCGCGATTCATCGCATGACCCTGCTGACAGAACCTGATCAACCCACTCGCCTAGGTAATAGTGTGAGCAGGGACGCATGCCCCGACCTCACGATAGTCAAGGGCGTTAGTCACCATTCCTGGTGCAACCTCATGGTGAATCTAGGCAGTGATCACCATGTACTAACTACAGAGCTCCAAGTAGCAACCACGCGTGCCCCAGAGCGCATCATAAAACTAACGAATTGGGATGCATTTAGGCGTAATCGTACAACTACCCATCAGGACTCTCCTTCCCTAGAGGCTTGGATATTAAAACTTCACTCCGATTTTCAAAGAGCTACCAAACTCATCGCTGCGACGACAGAAACGCCGGATGTGGACCGGCATCTGCTACATCTCTGGGATGCCCACAGAGGCTTGACACGGCGGTGGCGGCGACAGAAACATAACCGAAAACTTCGTCTCCGAATCTCCAAACTAGCTACTGAGGCACAGGACTATGCGAACATCCTCACTAGCAACAATTGGCATAACTTCTGTGATCGACTCAACGGCTCACTAAGTACACCTCGAACGTGGCGTATACTCCGTGCTCTTTTAAATCCCACGCAGACAAAATCACACACTGCTAACGCAATCCGCACCATTCTCCACAAATCAGGGCTCAACGATAACACTCTGCTGCACACCTTAAAGCAACACTATGTATCCACGGGCCCCCGTCCCGCCTACCATGATTATCCACACGTACACGATACGCCTCTAGATGAGGACATTACAGAAGCAGAGGTTAGGGCAGCTTTGCAAAGCATTAAGCGCAACACAGCACCCGGTACAGACGGGATTACGTACACACTTCTGCGTAATTTAGATGACCAGTCCATTGAATATTTAACCGCTTTTTACAACGAACATTGGAAAAACGGCACGCTACCACAGGAGTGGCGACACGCAGAAATCATACTTATTCCAAAGCCTGGCAAGCCGCTATCCCTCTTGAATCTTCGCCCTATATCCTTAACTTCATGTGTAGCTAAACTCTTTGAACGCGTTGTTCTCTCGACTACAACCATTTCTCGAAGACAATCACTTTTTTCCTGATACACTATTCGGCTACCGTCCTGGTATCTCTACACAGGACGTATTATTACAGCTTAAGGAGGACATGTTGGATAGCCCCACTTCAAACCAGGTCCGAGCTATTCTGGCCCTGGATCTGAAGGGTGCTTTTGACAACGTCTCCCACGACCTTATTCTTGACAATCTCGCTTCATCTCAGTGTGGCTCACGTATCTACAATTACGTCAGGTCCTTTCTTTCTGACCGCACGGCCACTATTGGGATTGGAGACCTCCGTTCGGACGTCATTCGTCTCGCAGGCAGAGGAACACCACAGGGCTCGGTTCTCTCGCCCACTTTGTTCAACGTGGCAATGGCTAAACTCCCTTCCCTATTACAACAGGTTCCCAACATCCAGCATGCCATCTATGCAGATGACATTACAATGTGGGCGACCAAAGGATCAGACGGAACCATTCAGGACGCCCTACAGGAAGCTGTGTCTGTGGTACAAGACTATGCTGCTGCCGGCCGCCTTACGTGCTCAGTGGATAAGTCGGAGTTGTTATTAGTATACAAGCGGCGCCGCAAAACCGCTGATTCTCCTGACATTTCGCTGTTTCTTGATGGACATCCTATCCCTCTGGTACCACGAATTCGCATTTTAGGCCTCTACCTTCAGTCCGACGGCAAGGCCTCGTACACTACACACCTTCTGGCTCAGCAGATAACTCAAATTACACACATGATCCAACGCATCACCAATCGCAGGAGAGGCCTCTGTGAGAAAGATATCCTCCGCTTAGTACAAGCATTCATAGTTAGTCGGCTCACCTATCATCTTCCCTTTCACAATCTCACTCTAGCTCAAATAAAAAAGATGGACATCCTTCTACGGACAGCTGTGAAGGCGGCTATCGGCTTGCCTCCACACGCATCTACACAACGCCTCCTTCAATTAGGAGTCCACAACACCATAACCTAACTCATCGAGGCCCAGCACAATAGTCAGCTCCAACGGCTCAGGCAGACCCGTCAGGGCTGCGCCATCCTGTCTCGTCTTGCCTACCCGATTCCTCAAAAACTCGCACAAGTACCGAGATATAAACTTGCTTCTACTGTCCACGCACTCATCAAAGTGCCTCCGATTCCACGCAATATGAATCCCTTCCGCCACGCCGGTCATCGACGTGCCCGAGTTCAGGCTATGACACGCGTCTTTGGTGATGGTACATCAGACTTACAAGTACTTTACACTGATGCAGCACGCTACCCAGAGAGGTCAGCCATGTGTTTAGCCGTGACAGATGACACAGACGCCCTTGTGGCGTCTGCCACACTTCGCACTACAGACAGTGGTCTGGCAGAGGAGGGAGCTCTCGCTCTGGCAATTGTTTACGCTACGACACTGTCACATGACTCCCCTGTCACTATTGTAACAGATTCACAAGCTGCTTGCCGTGCTTTCGCTCAAGGACTTGTGGCTGCACATACACACAATATCCTCTCTTCTGTCTCACCGTCCGCATTACGACCTGTGCGTATCGTCTGGACTCCTGGACACGCCTCTCTCCATGGTAATGAACGCGTTCATGCGGTTGCCCGAGAGCTCACCGGCCGGGCTCCATTGGAAGAGCTGTCCAATCCAGACGACGCATCGACAGAACCACTAAACTACAACGCTACGCTGCAGTACTATCGACAGAGCCGTTATACGTATCCTCCCCCTCATCCTTCACTTAACAGAGCAGATGCAGTCGCTTGGCGGCAACTACAGACCAATTCATTTCCTTGCCTTTATATGCTAAATCGCTTTCATCCGACTCTCTACCCCTCCTACTGCCCCTTCTGTGGATCCGTACCGGCGGTGTACCACTCCACGTGGGAATGCTCTGCCCCACAGGGCGTGCCTCCCATTCCCAATCCCACCCCTTCCTCTTGGGAGTCTGCACTGCTCAGCTCACGCCGGCAGGAACAGCAGCAGCTGGTCCAGCGGGCTCGCAGGGTCGCGCAAGGCAATGGAGCCCTGGACTGAGGGCCCCACCCAAAGAAGGCTCAGTTTCCATTTGTTATTATTAAATGTTTATTCTCTCTCTCTCGGCGAGCTGTTACTCCCTGTTATTACTCGGATGAAGCGATTTCGCTGAAGGTGTCCCGCTGGCTCAGAGTGATGAGCCCAGTTCCATTAGTTTCGGATCGTCACGACACACGCGCTGCGCAGCCCACGTACTTTTTCGAGACGGAGAGGGAGTCGCGCCTTCTGCTTTGCATTCATATGTAAACAAGAGAGGAGAATTTGCCTACTCAATATGGCCGACTTCCGGCTTCATCGCGGCTTCACAACGAGTGACGTCAGGGCCGCTCCTTACCTTTCCTTCCTCCGTGACCTAACACAACGCAAGCGGCTACCATCTCGCAGTGTTTACCTTTCAATCGTGACCATACGCCGCTTCGGGCAGTCTCGCTGCATCAAACTAGTATTTGATTCTGAGACTCTGCCCCCTAGCGTGAAGGTTGGATACGTGAGACATCCCGTGTACCCTTACGTGCCACGGCCTTTGCAGTGTCACAAGTGCTGCAAGTTGGGACACGTCAGCGCAGTGTGCAAAAGTGAGACAACTTGCCAGTGGTGCGGCGGGTCTCATAAGGTGGAAAACTGCGATACTGCTGTTCCATTGAAATGCCCAAACTGCTCTGGTGCACATGAAGCAACGTCGAAGGAGTGCCCAAAGATCAAAGAAGAAATTCGCGTCCTATGGAAGATGGTCAGAGACAACTCGACACACAGAGAGGCAGTCACGTCCGTCCGCCGAGACAGACGTCGTCCAAAACGTAGGCACCAGCGAAAGCATAGTGGACATAGGAGTGATGCATCACCATCAGTAACAGATGAACATACGCGTACGCATTATCAGGCTGCTACACCCATGTTGTATGCACCACGTCCCAGGGATGCAGAAAGTGGACCAACGCCCGCGTTGCACGCCGATGCTTCCGATACTGAGTGGCCTTCGCTACCGACTGGAGCAATAAAAAAGACCACACCATGGGTTGCAACTTCAAAGAGCGCCGAAAATGATAGGCAAGACACTGAGAAGAGCCAAACTATGCTGAAGCATCTATTAAAATCTATTCGTGCGATTCTCAACGAGCTACACACACCAGGAGCGAAAACAGCAGTGCAGATCCTCAACGTGCTGGAACCGCTACTGCTGACCCTTCCATAAACAATATGGCGAATTTCTTCGATGAACGTGTGCGCACCTCTGCCATAATGCAGTGGAACGCATCGTTTCGTATTTCCGGATACGTCACTTTGTGGTCACGTGATGATCGAAATGCGAGCAAAGTAATTATATGCGTACGTCAAGATTTAATGTACGTGAGACATGCCGTGGCTCCTCATGCTTCTAACTACTATATTTGCCTATCTATAAAGCACAAGCGACGTTCAATATCAATCACTAGTGGATACATTCCTCCTAGAAGCCACGTGGACTGTCCCCATCTCTTGTCTGTTCTCCAAGCTTGCCCTGGACCACATGTATTAGTTGGGGATTTTAATGCACATCATCCCATGTGGGGTTCTGCCTCAAAGAACACCCGCGGCAGGGACATTGCCGATTTTGTGCTCAATCAAGGCCTTATGTTCATTAACGATGGCTCACCTACTTACCTCCGTGGTGCATCGTACAGCAGCTGCCTAGACGTATGCTTTGTGAGCAGAAGTCTCTTGCCTACCACCTGTTGGTTTGTAGACGTTGAAACACATGGAAGTGACCATCTCCCTACATATATACAGCTAAAAGGTTTCCATCGTTCGTCTCCCCGGCCTGTGAAAAGCGTAGACTGGCCAGGATTCCAAGCTTCTGTAAATGCTCAGTGCGGGAACATTCAATCTATATCTGAAATAGAAAGCCTAATTGCATCAGCCTTATCAACGCATACAAAACTTGTGAATGTGTCGCTACCAAGATCACAACTTGACGCACAATATGAATACCTTCGTGCAATTCGTCGCCGGGCAGAGAGAAAATACAGGAGTACGAAATCACCAGCTGACCTATCTAGAGCACGCCAAGCACAGCGACATGTATTGCGACACCTCGATAAGCTCGATAGGCAACGGTGGAGGGTATTGTGTAGCTCTCTTGATCCCAGAAAACCCCTGTCTCGAATATGGCAAACTATCCGAAGCCTTCAGACGCCCACTCAACAGTTGTTCCCTTTCCGATCTTTGGCTCTAAAGCAAGGTCGACCTGAAGTAGAGGTTGCAGAAGATTACTGCCACTTACTCGTAGGTATGTCCTCCTCATCGATATCACCTTCGTATTTAGCCTCACCGCCATCCAGCGACGATCGCCTCGACTTGCCATTCACAATGCACAAACTCGACGCTGCGATTTCTACGTCCCGACGGTCGTCCGCACCAGGGCCTGACGGAATTACTTATTCGGCTCTATATCACCTCAGCCAGGAAGCAAGGCAGGCTCTCTTGTCGTTCTGCAACTCTACGTGGGAAACAGCGACAGTACCAGAGAGTTGGAAGTGCAGCCGCATAGTGGCCTTACTGAAACCAGGCAAGTGTTCACACGAGTTGTCTTCTTATAGACCCATTGCCCTAGCCAGTTGCATCGGTAAGGTGATGCAACACATGGTGCTGGCAAGATTGGAATGGCTGCTGGAGAATAATGTCGGCTTACCACATTTTATAAATGGCTTCCGTAGAGGTCGATCATTTATAGATGGTGTTGTAGATCTAGTTTCTTCTGTTGAAAAGGAAAGACAACGTCGGAGATTGGAAGGGGCCATTTTCTTAGATATAAAGGGCGCGTACGATAGCGTCTACCATGAGGCCATTCTTGACGCACTTGAAGACATCGGCGTAGGTGGCCGACTACACGCATGGATAGGGAGCTGTCTCAGAGGACGTACCATTTTTATGTCGACATCCGACGGTGACACGGCCAGGCACCTCGTAAGCCGCGGAGTTCCGCAAGGCGCCGTCCTGAGCCCCATGCTTTTTAACATAACACTCATTGGCCTTGAATCTGAGCTTCCCGACGTTGTCAGAATCAGTGCGTATGCGGACGACATATGCATGTGGGCATCTGGAGCAACGCGACCACAACTGCGAGCAAGGCTACAAGGCACATCAATAACATCTAAGTACTTACGTCGTCAGGGCCTGGAACTTTCAATAGCAAAATGTGCTGCATTAGCATTTACGAAGAAATCAATGTCGCGGTACCCAATCTTCACTCACGGAGCAGTGATTCCCGTGGTTAAGCACCACCGCTATTTAGGGGTCGTCATTGATAACAACCTGTCCTGGTAAAAGCATGTGACTGTGCTGAGAAACAAACTAATCAGTTTTGTGTATGTTCTTCGTGTTATAGCAGGACTGAGATGGGGCCCTTCGGAGAAAAGTCTTCTGCAGTTCTACAAGGCATTGTTTGTGGGCTATATAAGGTACAGCTCACCTGTGCTTTCCAGCATGCGGGCAACGTGCCTTCGTACTTTAGAGAGCCTTCAGGCACGAGCACTGAGAATATGCTTTGGCCTGCCATGGTGCACATCTACTTCTGGCACTATAGAGGAGTCACGCACCTACCCTATACAGGTTTACACGTCCTGTGAGCCTCTTCGAGTGCACCTTCGTCTGCTGACCCGGCATGCACAGCACCCGTTATCTTCGCTTCAAGTGGACCAACCAGGCTGTACCTATTCGCGATGCCTCGATACGCATAGGCACATGATCCCGTCAGGCTTTGCACCTGCCGTAATCCCTGCAGTGCCTCCATGGACATTGACTAAACCGCTGGTGTGCCTTCACATACGTGGAATTTCGTATAAGTCGCATGTTTCTTATATTGCCCTCAAGCAACTCACATTGGCACATTTAGATGACCGATACAGCGACTCTGTGCACATTTACACCGATGGATCCGTAACCTCATCCGCCTCAGCTGCAGCCTTCGTGATCCCTCAACTCGGTATTTCCCGACAGCACAAATTAGATCACAGGTCATCTTCGACAGCTGCAGAACTTGTTGCTATACAAGAAGCCATAAAATTTGTGAACGACCAAGCACCACGTAAATGGACGATTCTGTCTGATTCGAAATCAGCGCTTCAAGCTATCCATTCTTGCTTAAGAAGAGGCCAATTTTACGAGTTAACGTTAGGAATCGTCCAAGCATTTGACCTAACACACAGGGGCGGTCACTTGATTACACTACAATGGATTCCTGGACACTGCGGCCTGGTTGGCAACGAAACAGCCGATAGCGAAGCAAGAGCGGCAATATACAACGCTCCTATGTACGTCAAAGTACCCTACTCGCGAGGTGACGTCAACACATTGTTGAGATCACTCATGCGCGAATGCGCTGCCAATTACTGGTTGCTACCAGATCACCGGAACAAGCGCCTGCGGGAAACAGACCCCAGTATGACTTTTCGTCTTTCAGATAAAATCAGCCGAAGACATGCTAATATACAACACCGGATTCGCCTGGGCGTCGCCTTCACTCGTCACTACACCCACCTAATCGGCCGTGCAGACAGCCCAAATTGTGAACGCTGCCAAGTGCGCGAAACGATAGCTCACATATTTTGTGACTGTGCATTATACGTGGCACAAAGAGAAATGCTAACTGCAACGTTGGCAAGCATTGGACGAACACCATTAAGTGAAAGCCACATATTATCAGCAATGAGCGACCAAACAGTGCCAAAAACTGCTACAAAGGCTGTTCTAGACTTTATAAAAAGCACTGGACTAGAAACTAGACTGTAGGGTACTATACAAAGTGGCTACTGTACATACGCACCACCTCTTCTTGTTCCCATCATCACCCTTCATACCTCTTTCTTTCCCCTTTCCCTTATCCCCTGTGTAGAGTAGCAGGCTAGAGCGAACTAGCTCAGGCCGACCTCTCTGCCTTCTAATAAATTCTCACTCACTCACATTACCTTTCACAGCCGCAGAGCCAATGGCGCCCCCTGTATTTAAAATACTTGTAATAAGTAATTTAATAACAAACCTAGGCTAATTGACTCGTTAAACACTTGCTTAGTGAAATTTTTAAGGTTTAATCTATTACACACGAATAATATACACATTCAACTAGCTTTAGGTACTAATTTTTAAAGTGACGTCACTTCCGTGCGGCACAGAAGCCACTTTTGTGTGGGGCTGGCTGCTGTAAAGCGCGGCGCAGGAGGCGCTGCCTATTTGTACTTCTGACCTGCTTTTGGATCCGTGTGTGTTTGTGTGGCTTGGAGTTGTTTTCTTACGAAACAAATATTAGCAAATGTTTAGTGGTTGCGCTTCATCATCTTATTCTTTCAGAGTTACATTTCCAAATCGGGTAACGAAGTTCAAAAGGGTTGAATATTTCTTTCAAAACAAAACTGAAACACAACAATAAACAAAGCCGCAAGTACGATTCGCCACCCGCAGCAGCCTGCAGCCTCAGGCTGCAGGTATAGAGTTTCCCACAATACTTACTAGAGGGAACTCTGGCGCTAGTGTCTATGGCAGTTGCAAAACACGGCACTTCAGCGAGCATGGGAATTATGGGTAGTGCTTAGAGGTGTGCGCCGAGGCAATTTCGACCGGCGGCGGCGTGATGGTCGTGCAGAGTCGGCGGCGGCGGCGTTGTCGGCGCACGCCGGTTATTTCATCGGCGGCGGCGCGCGGCCAATTTTCATCGGCGGCGGTGGCGCCGGCAGCGCGGAAACCGAAACTAAAAATTCAAAAAGCTATTCTGCCACAGGTTACTGAATTAGTTGAAATTCAGGGATTTTCATCCAAATAGCGTAAATGATACTTACAGATGTGCCAACATCACGCTGAATGCAAAGCGTTTTGTTAAATAGTTTTTATTTCGCTTTCATAATAAAATACGCGTATTGCAATCTATGTCCATGTTCTACCACGAATGCGCAGCACTTTGTTTGTTTTTTTTTTTAAATTTACGATGTAGCAGTTCGTTTCTGTTGTTGGCTACGCCAAACTTTATGAAACCTTCTTTCATTGAACATTGAGCAAGCACCGACGCACGTCACTCAGTTCTATTTTTTCGAATAGGATCTCACTTTTACATTGTACGCTGCATGAAAAAAGAAGCACCTATGCTACGAGTTTTCTTATTGCGATTGCAGGAAACCACTCTTTTGAGTATCTATCATGCCTTGAATGTTATTTCCTTCAAACTAATCAAAATACCTACTTTTCACAATGTGAGAATGTTTTGTGCAGCGGTATAAGATGCGGAAGAAAACAAATCTGCGCATTTAGTCAACTAGTCCTCACCACAGTGTTCAATGAATGAAGTGTAGACATGGGCATGGGCGAGGCGGGTGGTGCAAAAGGGGCACTTGGCCCCTTCAAGCCGCACCAGCACTTGCTACCCACTCTAGAGACACCAAGACGACCCCCTCCCTCAGCTGTGATGCAAGTTGAAAGAAGGGTTCGCATACCCCCGAAACAAAAACCTGTCGATGGTCATATGGGCAGATGAAAGCAAATGAAATATTTGCTCAGATACATAGTCCATACTGGTCACGACCTGGACGCCCGTTGACCACGCCTGCAGAGAACCTTGACTCCCCGATTCCTTTGTGCTTGGTCAGAGGAGGGGGACACCCCTTGCAAGTGGGCCCCATTAAAATTTCTCTTAGAAACGTCACAAATAAGAATGCTTGATAAGTATGTATAAAACATTCAACTTTTTAATGTTTTTTTTGTAGCGTGTACACGTGCTCAATACCCATCAGCTGTGTGAGACATTTGAAATCGCAACTGCCACTCTCGACTGGTTCCGGAAAAGGCTCAATAGAAGAATGCAATTACGAGTGCTGGGAACCTACGTTCGTTTGTCAATTTGATTTCTAGGCATGATTTTAATTCTTATATTTAAAAATGAACCTGCAACATAAAAAAACAAAATGGCTGCTATTGCAAGATGTGTGTCCCCCTTCGTGATTTTTCTAGACTTGCGCGTCTGCAAGGCGCATCTGGTGCCACAAACTTGCAATTGTCCCTCCTCCTCCCCACGACATCTCCCAAGTTAGTCTCAGTCCGAACGAGTCCAAAGCAAAATATTTTTATATGTGGTTATTGAATTAGTCCGAATTAGTTCCATTTATTTTTCCAACCTATGCCGTACGTGCACTCTTTTTTGTATTTCGCAGAGTGTAGTCTGAGTGTTGTTTGCGAAATTTACTATAACCTTGCTCGTTTGAATGGCGAATTTGGTTTTGATATTAAGCAAAATCGTTTGTTCCAGGTCTTAAAAGCTGAACAATATTGCTGTTACTTTTCTGTCATACATGCATCCAGAAACCTTGCCGAAATGTTCTATTTGCATTTCTTCCAGGTAGCGGCGCAAGGGGTCGGCACGGGGGAGCTGGAGCCCCCCCTCCCCCTCAATCTTTACTCGCCCCCCACTGCCCCCCTCCCACACGAGTGAACATAGTCACAACACATTGGTTAAGTTCCCTGCCTCCCTGCCCACCCTTCAGGAACTCACTTATAATGAGTGCCCCACCTGTAAAATAATCCTGACGCTGCCCCTGATTTATTTATTTTTTTGTGTGTTGTTGCACTATGCATAAATACCTGAGTAAGAAAATGCTTGCTCTGTGGAGAGTATATTATGCATATTATTTTAGAGGATTAATTTTTTTAATTTTTTGAGAAAAAACACGGGCTTAAGAAAATCGTAATTTGGGTCCACATTAAGACGAAATTTAGACCACATGGGGCTCCAAGTGAAAATTAATTTATACCTCAATCTAGAGCAAACAAACAGCTTTATGTGGCAAGTGTTATCACTGGGCTATTCCACGCCATCTCACCAAACCTTGGCGCTCGACCATTAGAGATTAGCTTTAAAAAATTGAGGATCATCTATTTATAGAGAAAGGGATTTTCCCCTGAAATGTTTCTTGACATACATTTTTCAGTACCGTAAGACGCATGCGAACTGTTTTCGGAAAGCTTGACTCGTAAAATTTATTGCCAAAAAATCTGTTCTACATTCTCAATATTGTTTTCACTAACTCACTCCAATATTAAAATAAAGAAGAGGTTGTCCAATTGAACAGGGGTGTCCTTTTAACTTGAAATACTTTTTACGAACCCTTTCATGGGTGTTTATTGCAGTCTTAAGGATGAGAAATATGGCTCATATTAGAGATTTTTTCCATTGACAGATAATAGTGAAATGAAATAGATTGTATTAACGAATGGTCAAGTAGTTTTTCTGTAGGCGAAAAATAATTTTAAACACACGTAATGCAAAATAGTGTGGACAACTGGCGTCAAAATTTGCTAAAAAAGCTTTTTTTTTTGCTCATGACTGGTCGTAAGTTTAACATTGACGTGTTTCAGGTAAAAAATATACTGAACTGTCGATTTAGTAGTGATTTTCATTGCGTACTGACTGTAAGTTTTTGTTTACTTTTTGTTTTAGGTGAGAAAATTATTCACTAGTTATATTCGGCTTATCTAAGTTATCTGTGTGCTTGCACGTGTTCATACCTTGTAACAATGAAGCCTAGCATGAAATACAAACTGTGTGGAAGCGAGGAGCATTTAGAGAACACATTAAGCTTTGTTCAGGCTAATTAAAGTGATTTATTAGGGAGTATTAGCTTGGGTCCCTATCAAAATGTCAAAAATCAAGACTCCGATTTATTAAAAGGTCGAATGTCAAAAAGCTGAAAATTTTAAATGCCATAAAATCGAAACACCTAAAACAGCAAATGCTGGAAAATGAAAATGCTGAAAAGACGTATTGAAGAAAATCCCTTGAACAATGCACGCGAATACCCCCGATTCGGAGGGAAATGGACGAAGATGTGGCGGGGTGTGTTCCCAAAAAGGAAAGCCAATACTTTGTTGCAGTTGTGGTTATGTTCATGTGTTTGACAAGAAGGTGTATTCTAGGCACTATTGGAGGTGCGAGAAGTGAGGAAACTGCAACGCCAGAGTGACTACCAACCTTAAGGTACTCGCATGGCAATCTCGAAGATAGTGATCTACGACAGCCATGCACTTGCGACTTATTGCTACCATGAAGAGGAAGCAAGCCAGACTCGAAGACATCGTCAAGGGAGCGACAACCCCGCCGCTTTCAGAGCAAGAAACAAGGGTTATGCAAAATCGATTGATGCTGTTCTGGGCAACCCTTACAATGACGACGTTTCAAGTTTTCGACAATGAATTGCACACAAGCTATTTGCGATAAGCAAGAAATCACTCTGATGTGCGATTGGAGGTGGAAAAGTTTATAGTTTGCTATTTCTATGAAGGCTTGAGATAAATGTAAAGGGACAACTGGAAATGAGGGTGAACGAGTGTGCTAGCGTAACCTCCAATTTAGCTAGGTGCTTCATCTTCCAGTATAGCTACGTGATGCAGACATTTTGATATTTAGGCGTTTGGATAGTTAGGTGTTTTGATTTTTTGACATCTTACACTTTCGGTATCTTGTATAATCGGCTTTTTGATTTTTCGGTGTTCTAAATTTCGGCATTACAGAAATTCGTCATTTTGATTTTCGGCATTTCGAGTGCCACATTATTATAGCTTTAGTCAACAATAAATGCGAACCCTACCCATATGCAGCTCTCCGCTTACTGGGAAGTGATACTAACCTGTGCGGTAAAAGCAAAGAATCCCAGAAAAAACGTTGCATGGCAGAAAAGTCACAGTTAGGAACTAACTGAATAGTATTTGAGGGACCATGTTTAATTAACCATTATTCATGTGTTGGTGTATAATTGCAACTTATCCGCCGCGAAGCATACTTTGATTTTCGCGGATTCTTTGCATGATCGTTGTGCTTGACACGTCGTGCTTGACACGTCGGTATCCTTTTAGAGTGTCACAAGATGTCCACGGGGTGCACTCTAAAAGTATTCAAATTCCTCGTTGACTAAAGCTAATACTTGCATGGAAATAATTTTAATAACTACTTAGAGAGCTGGATATGCTGTCTAGATGTTTCTCGCGTCTGCTAAGCTTGCACTTAATGCTAGGATGCATTGCTTAAAGTATAAATCAACCACCTTCATATAAACACATGTGAGGACTGGAATCAGTAGAACGCCAATTCAAAATTATTTCACTCACTAAAAACAAAAAAAGCTTTTTTGAAAAAACTTACAGTCGGTACACAGGGCAGGCTGATAGCAAATGCGCTGTTAGTATAATTATGTCTGGACACATCAATGTTAAATTTAGAACCTAATGCGGCGCGTCATTGGCTCAACATCTTTCTGCAGAACACCACAGTCTAGATGGTGATGGTCTACAAGTCCTTCAATTAGCAGAAGTGGTCTCTTACAATGTGCTTTACTTTTCCAAGTGTGCCAGGCGTATAGTCTTCTATGCAGTCCCTAGAATAGGGTTAATTGAAGGACTCATTGAAGAAGAGATACAAGCTAGTTTTCTTTTTGTACCAGCACCAAATAGCAGATCGGCGCTATACTGCCACGTGCTCCACATAGCCCCACTCAGTTAATAGAGAAACGCCATGATGAAAAATAGCAATGAAAAATAGCATGGTTTAACCCAACACTATCAAGACTAGAGGGTTTCGTTACACTGTACGTACAGACAATAGCATAGAGGCTTTTACTTGCCGTCTTCGCGCTCGCGATGATCAAGAGTTGCAACATGCAACATCTGTGCACCGGGCCCCATTGCATAAACCGGGTTTTCAGCAAAAATATGTCGCTTCTTTTAATCAAAATATGCCGTATTGAAAATGCCTGGTGATCGAATGCTTGGTAGTCTGTAGAAATTCCTGTCACATCGTTGATATGGCTTATTGTACACCATTCTATAGAAGCGGCAGCGGGGCTTAACACTCATGAACCATGGAAAAGCACGACAGAGAACAAGTACTCCCACGCGGGAACTTAGTTTACAAAATGTTGGAGCGATTTCCTTTTTCTTAGAGTATCATTTATAGAAGCCATGCGCGGCGAGTAAATATTTGTAGTACTTTAACCCAAATAAATGCGACTAAAAACCACCTCATACCTTGGCTATATAATAAAAATATAGTAGAATCACAAAACTCAAAAAAAAGAAGCCATTGCATACACTGAAGGCTTTTTTATAGCAGATGCACGTTACATACGTCATTGCGATTACTACCAATTTCCTCTCGGAGTGAAACTGTGCGTGCTTGTGTGCGTGTGTCTGTAGATGTTAAGATCGGCCTCCCTGGCTGGGCGCCGCTTGGACGCGGCTGACGATTGCGGCTAAGGCTACCCTGATTTGTTCCGGGTCAACGCTCTCGAGGTGCGCCCAAAGTGGGGACAACACGAAAGTCATAGTTCGAATTCTTTAGGGCTGTTGGCTCCCCTCGTCAAAAACTCTTTGGACACGCCTGACTGACGACGGCTTAGGAAGAGCTGTTTGAAATCGAGGCTGCTTGATTTGTTCGAGGTGCCACGAGACGCGCTTGGGATCCGTCGTCATGTATGTTTCCCACACTCTGTGGTGCTTGCAGGTCTTCCATTCCCTCAAGCCCTAGCCTGCCTAGCACTGCAGACCCTATTCTTAAACGTAAACATTTTGACAGCAATCTGTCTGGCTGGGTAGAAAGGTTTAGAAAATTGAAATTGCTCCAGCCACAGTTCAAATACAGTCCGACGTTTCGAGACCGACTCGGTCCCTTCCTCAGGGGGTGACTGTCTTGGTCATGGAAGTGTCGTCGCGTCGTGTTCTCTCACCACGGCTCCGGCTTTCTCTTTCCACCACGTTTCGGAGAACGTGAACGTACACCGAAGGCATTGATCCCAGCGAGCGGTTCACGTTGGCAGGCGTATGCTGAATGTGCCAAGACTCGAGCAAGAGCCTCTTTCCCGAATTCCGTTCTGTTTCAATAACAGAAGCGCCTTCTAGGTCAATTTTATTGTCGTGCTTCTCGCAGTGCTCCGCCAGAGCGCTACGTTGTACTTCCATCTTCCTGACGTCGTTCTTGTGTTGGCGCATTCTTTCCGGGAAACACTTGCTCTCGCCTATGTAGCAGGCTGGACACCCAGAACACGACACTTTGTAGACAACGCCCGGGTGTAGCTCCCTCGGAGGTCGGTCTTTCGGCCGCGGTAGCAAGCGAGCGAGCGTCGAAACAGGTTTGTGGATTACCGTGACCCCGGCTTTTCCTAGGACGCTCGAGAGCTGTTCACTTATGCCCGGCACATATGGAATGGCGACGCGGTTGTTTGGCGCCTTCGTTTTTCTCGTGTGCGGTGGTGTGGCCAGGGCGGAAAGGGGGTCGGGCGGTGTGTCGCTTGCAGGTGTCTTTCCGCGGTGCGGTGGTTGTCGTCTCGACAAACGGCGTGACGCCCGGCGGATGAACGCTTCTGTGTAGCCATTCCCTCGTAGCTCGGCGACAATCCTCTTTTCTTCTTTCTTCCTCTCACCCTCCGACGTGCAGATTACTCGTGCACGTGAAAGGAGTGCCGAAACCACTGAAGCTTTGTGGGCAGTTGGATGACAGGACGTAAAATGCAAATACCTGCCGGTGTGAGTTGGCTTTCTATACACCGAAAAGGTCATGCGCTCACCCTGTCGTCTGACTAAAACATCGAGAAACGGAAGCGCCCCGTCTCGCTCTCGTTCCACCGTGAACTGTATCGCTTGGTCGATGGAGTTTAGATGTTCGAGGAAGCTGTCTACTGCTGCCTTCTTTATTATGCAAAAACAGTCATCCACGTACCTCACAAATACTTTCGGCCTGTCAATAAAGGAGCCCCGTGCCATCTCTTCTATGTGTTCCATTGTGAGGTTCGCAGCTGTAACGGAGATCGCCGCTCCCATCGCGGTCCCGCTGGCTTGTCTGTAGAAGCTCCCGTTGACGCTGAAATACGTCCCCTTGAGGCAGTATTCCAGTAGGCGACACAGTTCGTCGATGCCCAGGCAGGTTCTTTCATCCAAGAGCTCGTCTTGGTTCAACGCTGCTCGTGCGCTAGACACCGCTAGTGCTACGGTCACACTGGTGAACAGGGACACGACGTCGAACGAGACGAAGCACTCATCGCTGCTCACGGTCACATCTCTCATGCGCTCCAAGAAGTGGCTGGTGTCGCGTATGTGGGTCGGTGTTTGCCCCACGAGCGGCGCGAGAGTCCGGTGGAGATACTTGGACAGCGCCCGGAGTGGAGATGTTGTAAAATCCACGATAGGACGGAGCGGAACTGTGGGCTTGTGGGTCTTGGGAAGCCCGTAAAATCCTGGTGCAGAGCCGTTCCGGCATATGAGCTGGAGGTATGTGTTTCTCGCCTTTGGGTGCGCTTTAAAGATATCCGCCAGGAGCTTGTTCATTTCCCTTTGGACACTTGGTGTGGGGTCCTTCGTCAGCTTTTCGTAGGCCGGACTGTCCAGCAGGTCTCGCACTTTGTCGTTGTATGCCTCCCTGTCGAGCAGGACCATTGCGTTCCCTTTGTCGGCCAGGAGGATGACAACCTTATCATCATTTCAGAGCGCATGGATCGCCTTACACTCCTCTCTCGACAGGTTGTGTTCACGGCGCTTTCCTATTTTTTATAGTACGCCGATAGCCTTGAGACGCACGTTCTCCCGAATGCCGCTGCCGAGTCGCCTTATGCCTTCCTCCATAGCTGCGATGATCTTCGGCAGTGACGGGCGTGTCGTGGTCGTGTTGAAGTTGTGTCCCTTTGCTAGCACGCTGTGCTCTGTCGGGGAGAGTTGTTTGGAGGACAGATTGACGACGAAATTCTCGTTGTCAGGACTGTAGTGGTGTTTTTCTCCTTGAAGCGTCGCAAGCTTACTATTGTGGGTCGCTTGTTGTTTCTGCGCAGTTGTTGCAGCCACATTTCGTGCGAACTCCTCCAGTGACGGAAAGATGTCGGGCAGTCGATGTTGAAGTTGCCGCCGTAGAAAGAACAGGTCTAATTCCTTCTTCTTGATGACGCTGTGGCACTCATGGATTCGGGCGTTTAGTAGCCGCCGTTCAGCTTGTGCGATGATCTTGTTGCCCTCCGCCGTGTGCACCAGGCGCTTGAGCTGAAGGCTTCGTGGTATCACGTTCCTCTCCCGACAGGTCCTCGTGAAGTCGAGATGGTTGCGGTAGGTCGTGACGCCGCGTGCCACGTTCACGTACCGCTTCGCGAGGAGCGCTGCTTCCTGACCGAAGTCACTGCGTAATGACTTAAACGTAAACATTTTGACAGCAATCTGTCTGGCTGGGTAGAAAGGTTTAGAAAATTGAAATTGCTCCAGCCACAGTTCAAATAGAGTCCGACGTTTCGAGACCGACTCGGTCCCTTCCTCAGGGGGTGACTGTCTTGGTCATGGAAGTGTCATCGCGTCGTGTTCTCTCACCACAGCTCCGGCTTTCCCTTTCCACCACGTTTCGGAGACCGTGAACGTACACCGAAGGCATTGATCCCAGCGAGCAGTTCACGTTGGCAGGCGTATGCTGAATGTGCCAAGACTCGAGCAAGAACCTCTTTCCCAAATTCCGTTCTGTTTCAATAACAGAAGCGCCTTCTAGGTCAATTTTATTGTCGTGCTTCTCGCAGTGCTCCGCCAGAGCGCTACGTTGTACTTCCATCTTCCTGAAGTCGTTCTTGTGTTGGCGCATTCTTTCCGGGAAACACTTGCTCTCGCCTATGTAGCAGGCTGGACACCCAGAACACGACACTTTGTAGACAACGCCCGGGTGTAGCTCCCTCGGAGGTCGGTCTTTCGGCCGCGGTAGCAAGCGAGCGAGCGTCGAAACAGGTTTGTGGATTACCGTGACCCCGGCTTTTCCTAGGACGCTCGAGAGCTGTTCACTTATGCCCGGCACATATGGAATGGCGACGCGGTTGTTTGGCGCCTTCGTTTTTCTCGTGTGCGGTGGTGTGGCCAGGGCGGAAAGGGGGTCGGGCGGTGTGTCGCTTGCAGGTGTCTTTCCGCGGTGCGGTGGTTGTCGTCTCGACAAACGGCGTGACGCCCGGCGGATGAACGCTTCTGTGTAGCCATTCCCTCGTAGCTCGGCGACAATCCTCTTTTCTTCTTTCTTCCTCTCACCCTCCGACGTGCAGATTACTCGTGCACGTGAAAGGAGTGCCGAAACCACTGAAGCTTTGTGGGCAGTTGGATGACAGGACGTAAAATGCAAATACCTGCCGGTGTGAGTTGGCTTTCTATACACCGAAAAGGTCATGCGCTCGCCCTGTCGTCTGACTAAAACATCGAGAAACGGAAGCGCCCCGTCTCGCTCTCGTTCCACCGTGAACTGTATCGCTTGGTGGATGGAGTTTAGATGTTCGAGGAAGCTGTCTACTGCTGCCTTCTTTATTATGCAAAAACAGTCATCCACGTACCTCACAAATACTTTCAGCCTGTCAATAAAGGAGCCCAGTGCGGTCTCTTCTATGTGTTCCATTGTGAGGTTCGCAGCCGCAACGGAGATCGCCGCTCCCATCGCGGTCCCGCTGGCTTGTCTGTAGAAGCTCCCGTTGACGCTGAAATACGTCCCCTTGAGGCAGTATTCCAGTAGGCGACACAGCTCGTCGACGCCCAGGCAGGTTCTTTCATCCAAGAGCTCGTCTTGGTTCAACGCTGCTCGTGCGCTAGACACCGCTAGTGCTACGGGCACACTGGTGAACAGGGACACGACGTCGAACGAGACGAAGCACTCATCGCTGCTCACGGTCACATGTGCCGTGCATAAGTGAACAGGTCTCGAGAGTCCTAGGAAAAGCCGGGGTCACGGTAATTCACAAACCTGTTTCGACGCTCGCTCGCTTGCTACCGCGGCCGAAAGACCGACCTCCGAGGGAGCTACACCCGGGCGTTGTCTACAAAGTGTCGTGTTCTGGGTGTCGAGCCTGCTACATAGGCTAGAGCAAGTGTTTCCCGGAAAGAATGCGCCAACACAAGAACGACGTCAGGAAGATGGAAGTACAACGTAGCGCTCTGGCGGAGCACTGCGAGAAGCACGACCATAAAATTGACTTAGAAGGCGCTTCTGTTATTGAAACAGAACGGAATTTGGGAAAGAGGCTCTTGCTCGAGTCTTGGCACATTCAGCATACGCCTGCCAACGTGAACGGCTCGCTGGGATCAATGCCTTCGGTGTACCTTCACGGTCTCCGAAACGTGGTGGAAAGGGAAAGCCGGAGCCGTGGTGAGAGAACACGACGCGACGACACTTCCATGACCAAGACAGTCACCCCCTGAGGAAGGGACCGAGTCGGTCTCAAAACGTCGGACTCTATTTGAACTGTGGCTGGGGCAATTTCAATTTTCTAAACCTTTCTACCCAGCCAGACAGATTGCTGTCAAAATGTTTACGTTTAAGTCATTACGCAGTGACTTCGGTCAGGAAACAGCGCTCCTCGCGAAGCGGTACGTGAACGTGGCACGCGGCGTCACGACCTACCGCAACCATCTCGACTTCACGAGGACCTGTCGGGAGAGGAACGTGATACCACGAAGCCTTCAGCTCAAGCGCCTGGTGCACACGGCGGAGGGCAACAAGATCATCGCACAAGCTGAACGGCGGCTACTAAACGCCCGAATCCATGAGTGCCACAGCGTCATCAAGAAGAAGGAATTAGACCTGTTCTTTCTACGGCGGCAACTTCAACATCGACTGCCCGACATCTTTCCGTCACTGGAGGAGTTCGCACGAAATGTGGCTGCAACAACTGCGCAGAAACAACAAGCGACCCACAATAGTAAGCTTGCGACGCTTCAAGGAGAAAAACACCACTACAGTCCTGACAACAAGAATTTCGTCGTCAATCTGTCCTCCAAACAACTCTCCCCGACAGAGCACAGCGTGCTAGCAAAGGGACACAACTTCAACACGACCACGACACGCCCATCACTGCCGAAGATCATCGCGGCTACGGAGGAAGGCATAAGGCGACTCGACAGCGGCATTCGGGAGAACGTGCGTCTCAAGGTTATCGGCGTACTATCAAAAATAGGAAAGCGCCGTGAACACAACCTGTCGAGAGAGGAGTGTAAGGCGATCCATGCGCTCTGAAATGATGATAAGGTTGTCATCCTCCCGGCCGACAAAGGGAACGCAATGGTCCTGCTCGACAGGGAGGCATACAACGACAAAGTGCGAGACCTGCTGGACAGTCCGGCCTACGAAAAGCTGACGAAGGACCCCACACCAAGTGTCCAAAGGGAAATGAACAAGCTCCTGGCGGATATCTTTAAAGCGCACCCAAAGGCGAGAAACACATACCTCCAGCTCATCTGCCGGAACGGCTCTGCACCAGGATTTTACGGGCTTCCCAAGACCCACAAGCCCACAGTTCCGCTACGTCCTATCGTGGATTTTACAACATCTCCACTGCGGGCGCTGTCCAAGTATCTCCACCGGAGTCTCGCGCCGCTCGTGGGGCAAACACCGACCCACATACGCGACGCCAGCCACTTCTTGGAGCGCATGAGAGATGTGACCGTGAGCAGCGATGAGTTCTTCGTCTCGTTCGACGTCGTGTCCCTGTTCACCAGTGTGCCCGTAGCACTAGTGGTGTCTAGCGCACGAGCAGCGTTGAACCAAGACGAGCTCTTGGATGAAAGAACCTGCCTGGGCGTCGACGAACTGTGTCGCCTACTGGAATACTGCCTCAAGGGGACGTATTTCAGCGTCAACGGGAGCTTCTACAGACAAGCCAGCGGGACCGCGATGGGAGCGGCGATCTCCGTTACGGCTGCGAACCTCACAATGGAACACAGAAGAGAGGGCACTGGGCTCCTTTATTGACAGGCCGAAAGTATTTGTGAGGTACGTGGATGACTGTTTTTGCATAATAAAGAAGGCAGCAGTAGACAGCTTCTATCGAACATCTAAACTCCATCGACCAAGCGATACAGTTCACGGTGGAACGAGAGCGAGAAGGGGCGCTTCCGTTTCTCGATGTTTTAGTCAGACCACAGGGCGAGCGCATGACCTTTTCGGTGTATAGAAAGCCAGCAGGTATTTGCATTTTACGTCCTGTCATCCAACTGCCCACAAAGCTTCAGTGGTTTCGGCACTTCTTTCACGTGCACGAGTAATCTGCACGTCGGAGGGTGAGAGGAAGAAAGAAGAAAAGAGGATTGTCGCCGAGCTACGAGGGAATGGCTACACAGAAGCGTTCATCCGCAGGGCGTCACGCCGTTTGTCGAGACGACAACCACCGCACCGCGGAAAGACACCTGCAAGCGACACACCGCCCGACCCCCTTTCCACCCTGGCCACACCACCGCACACGAGAAAAACGAAGGCGCCAAACAACCGCGTCGCCATTCCATATGTGCCGGGCATAAGTGAACAGCTCTCGAGCGTCCTAGGAAAAGCCGGGGTCACGGTAATCCACAAACCTGTTTCGACGCTCGCTCGCTTGCTACCGCGGCCGAAAGACCGACCTCCGAGGGAGCTACACCCGGGCGTTGTCTACAAAGTGTCGTGTTCTGGGTGTCCAGCCTGCTACATAGGCGAGAGCAAGTGTTTCCCGGAAAGAATGCGCCAACACAAGAACGACGTCAGGAAGATGGAAGTACAACGTAGCGCTCTGGCGGAGCACTGCGAGAAGCACGACCATAAAATTGACTTAGAGGGCGCTTCTGTTATTGAAACAGAACGGAATTTGGGAAAGAGGCTCTTGCTCGAGTCTTGGCACATTCAGCATACGCCTGCCAACGTGAACCGCTCGCTGGGATCAATGCCTTCGGTGTACGTTCACGGTCTCCGAAACGTGGTGGAAAGAGAAAGCCGGAGCCGTGGTGAGAGAACACGACGCGACGACACTTCCATGACCAAGACAGTCACCCCCTGAGGAAGGGACCGAGTCGGTCTCAAAACGTCGGACTGTATTTGAACTGTGGCTGGAGCAATTTCAATTTTCTAGACCCTATTCTGCACGTGCGATGCAATGTTATTGCACTGTGCTGTGTTGTGCGTATTATTGCACTGTGACCTACGTTGTGTTTCTCTCTCGGCGTGTGGGGAACTGAACGTGCATTCTCTCTCTTTCCTGGGTTGAAAAGACGGCAGTATTTGACTTTTTCTCGCTTTCTCCCTCTCTCGTTCTTTTATTCTTATTCGCTGCGCCCTGCGCTCCCTGCTGGGCTGCACAAATTAGGCGCCTTCTTCTAACAACTACCCCCCCCCCCGTTCGGCGGACGGAGATGAAGACGACAATAGACCTCTACCGGGGTATGTCACCGCGTGACGTCACCGGTGCACGTGCAAGGCGGTGGTTGGCAAAACATTCCTGCTGGTGCCTGGGTGGGTGTAGTCGCTCGGTGCTTGGGGCAATTTTTTCTTCTTTTTGAAAGCGTAATCTTCATCTCACAGTGGCACCATTAGCTGTGGAATGTGTCAGAGAACATCTAGGTGTGAAGTGCGTGATGAAATGTTCGCCACGCTGGCTGGCTGTTTATCTCGGAGAAGTGAACACACGTGGCGGTCTGTGCGAGGAACAGCGGCATCTTCTTTGAAAATGTGCAGTGTTGACGGTGGCGTGTAGTGTGCGTTAAAAGGCATCGACAATTTTGGTTCATCTTTACAGACGGTAAAATTGGGAATATTGTGCATGGTGTGTGCAGTATGAATAATGCGATGCGTCTATTTTTGCGAAAACACAGGTATTCACTGTGGGCCGGTTTCAGTATCAGATTGTCGATATAACTTACGATTTCACATTTTAGTCAAGGTAAACATGCATTTGACGCGATTATCCGCGAGTGGGTACATCTCAACGTATGCGCGGCTTGCAGAAAAATAAAAGTGCATGATCTCCTGGTGATATATACGACTACGCATGAGCTATAAGCATGTTGTAGCGTTGTCGAATCTGCATATATGCTTCACCACGGCTATAACTCGTAATATCGGATACCTGATACGTGTTAATAGAAACAGCGGAGATTTTGGTTTCTCATCTACTTTGTACTTTTACGACTCGATCCTTATGAAGTGAAAATGCACGTTAGAAGTTTGTGTATCAGGCCTAAAGGAGTGATAAGTACGAAAACACGTTATAGGTGTCAAATGCAGCAAGATAACTGTGCCAGATAATATTATATATAATATCAAGAAGTCGGGTTTTACTTAACATGAATTTTTACTAGGTTATTGAGAAACACAGTGGCAGAACTTCACTTTGATTTTCACGAGGATATGTTAACCTCAGCCTAACCAACGGAAAGAAGTGGTGTTTTTTTTTTTTCATTCATCTCCGATGAGACTTTTGGGCAATGAGTGAGAATCTTAACCGTGACTTTGCGCATAGCAGCTCAAAACCATGCTGCCGCCAATGCTGTACCTCGTATTGCACATGCCACGATGAAAATTGAGTATGTTTACAGCCATGCCATGCAAATATTTCTCAAAGTGCCAGTAATCGTGTACATTCAAAAGGTTCGCTTTCAAAAAAGATCAGTTTTTTTATGGCTATCATCTACGTGGGTGAAGCCCACTGCATGTTAGTCGCGTCTCTCAGTACTCTAAACAGTTTCTCCGTCCATCCAACTGCGATGAGCAAATTTCCACACTATGGGCAGTAACCCTTTAGCGACCCTCTTCTTTCAAAAGCTGTGACTTTAGAACATAGCAATGTAGAAATTTCTGTCGAAAGAATGCAGACAAGCAGCTCTGCTATGCAGAAATATGCCGCCCGAGGAACTTTCTTGCCAACCAGCACCTGTTTCGAGAGAGGGTGTAGGGGGCGGGGTGCCCGCAGTGACGTCACACTGTTTACAAAGAGGGAGAGGTCTATTCCTTCGGACTGCTCTGAACTGAATGGACATGCAGTCTGTCAGTTTACAGGGATCTGCACGGTGGCTTTTCTGTAAGGTTTGTTTTCCAACCAAAAACTCTCGTTCGCAGACTGCTTTTCTTTCTCATTTTGAGCCCGCGAGTACAACAAAATGTCACCTCTCCAAATTCTAGCGAAGGCACGCGAGTACAACAAGATCTCAAAAAGGGGAATGGCAAAAATGAAATGAGCGAGAAAAGCAGTCTGTGAACGAGAGTTTTGCAAAACTAACTTTACAGAAAAGCTGCCTTGCAGATTATTGCAAACTGTCCATTGTTTTCTCTTGCAGAGAATTTTAGGAAGACCAGGGCTTAAAACGCGAGCACAGAGACGCTCTGATACAGCTCTCAGAGGCGCCCATCAAGCTTCCATGATGCTACCATCAACATATAGTATTACGATACCTTCAGTGTGTAAATAGTGTATATAAACGCTCCTCTTATCAGCCCCGGCTACTCTGCTCGACTTCTACCCAAGACTTGGCTAGCTCCTTCGAATACATCACGAGCAAGCGAAAGGGCACGGAGTGGTAGAGGCGAAAATGTGCAACATCACATCGCTTTTATTACGTGACATATTCGTTCTCCGCTGCATTTCCCCGCTTGTGTCCGCAGATAACGTTCCAGTTTTTATAGCGAAGACACACCGTTGATTGCGGTCACGTCATTGAATATCAATTAAACAGCGGTTGCATTATTTACTTGCAAATTACTTCACCACAAAGTATGGTGAAGTAATTTATTACTTGGCCACCTGAGTAGCTTTCTAGCTTTACTTACTGTTTATCAAGACCTGAATATAATGTTAAGATTTATTTTGTTGATTCTGAGCATTACCTTCGCAACAGAAGTACATCACCACTGCCCGCAACAATTATTATTCATCTTTCCCAGTGCCTGTAGGTCCGTTGAAGTTACGTGATGAAAATATGTTTGCTGGACTACGTCATATATGACATGCCGCTTAAGTGTCTGTCTCCGCATTATTGACGAATCCAGCCGTCTCTTGTAAACTTTCTGCTGGCAAGTTTTTAAAATTTTATTTTGTTATTTTTAAAACTGGTGGCCTCAGACAAGCTTAATACGCCTCTGCTCACCACTGGACAGCGTTGTTACGCGCGGCGCCTGGGCTGACGGGGGAGAGAGGCGTTCTTTGTTCATCAAACAAGTCACCAAAGGGCTGCCAGCCTGCTGTCCGCCGTGTTTTGTCCATGTTAGCCGGGAAGTGAGGTGGCATTCCGACACCATAAGACGTTCGACGAGACGACCACAATGGTTTCTTGGCGTCACAGGTCCAATGTGGTGACCACGCCCCAATCAAAGACGTTGACTTGAGCGAGTGTGAGCGGCACTGTCAGAAATGGTGTGTGTGTCCCGTGATTCAACAGCACATTCTGGACCCATTACCTGATTTAGTCAAAACGCACACTTTATAATAAGCCACCCAGCTCATTCGCAAGAGATCTCTCGCCCTGTCTGTACAGAACGTAATAAATCCTCTGTTAAGTTTGCCATCCTACTCCTGAGTGCACATGCGTTTTCTTTTCTGTCTCTCTACACCCCCTTTCTTGCCCCTATTTCTCCACCCCCAGTGCTGGGCAGCAAACCGGATGCCAAGATCTGGTTGATCCCCCAGCCTTCCTTTTTCTCTCTCGCCATCTTACTGCCTTGGCATCTTCATCCCGGATATCTGATGCCTGAAAAGGCCGGTACCAACGGAGGTTAAAGAATAAAACATATGGTGAATATTTTCTGCAGCATGTTGAGACGCTTCATATGAGTGGTCATCTTCGGAAATCATCAACTTTAACACCACGGACAGGTGATGATATACCCTGAGTAGGTTCGAGCATGTATTATGCCTCGACGCTTTTAATCTCCATTAAACTTCTCCCTTTCGATTTCATCCTTCGGGGCTTTGTGTAGTCCTTCACCTAACGCACTGCATTCGTGCTGCACTGCTACTACTTCATTTCTTCTGTATATACGCCATGTTTCGGACACGATCACAGGCTGCCATCTTGGACTGATAATGACGCCGTTTTGCATCCATATAAATATTCGAATAGTGCTACGGTGAACTCGCATGCATCAACACGCTGGGCCAGTACATTCAACGTGGTATGACCATAATCATTGCTAATTACGACATATAAAACCAGCAAAAACTGCTTTTAAGCCTAAGATGGCAGCGTCTATGCTTTACTGTAACTGTTACATTTATTTTTTGTTAATTTGTCCAATATATCATTTCATGCAGCGGCCGCAGAACTTGTGCAGCTGTTCATAGTGGTACTCTCGGTGTCTGAAGCTGGATGAAGATAACTAAGAAGCCTGGTTTATACTGGCTACATAAAATGTGAAACGAAGCTATAAATTTAGATGAAAAAGAAAAAGACAAATCTGTGAAAAGTCAGTATTGGCGCATAAATGGCGCGGCGATTGCGCCGATGAAAATTATCGGCGGCGGCGGCGCGCCGATCAGTTCGCGTCGGCGGCGGCGGCGCGGTGAAAACTCTCGGCGGCGGCGCGCCGACCAGTCGGCGCACACCTCTAGTAGTACTACAGTGTCTAGAAATATATAGAGGTGTGCGCCGAGGCGATTTTCACCGGCGGCGGCGTGGGGGTCGTACAGAGTCGGCGGCGGCGGCGTTGTCGGCGCATGCCGGTTTTTTCATCGGCGGCGGCGTGCGGCCAATTTTCGTCGGCGGCGGCGGCGTCGGCGGCGCAGAAACCGAAACTGAAAATTCAAAAGGCTCTTCTGCCACAGGTTACTGAATTCGTTGAAATTCAGAGATTTTCATCCAAATAGCATAAATGACACTACACAGATGTGTCGACATCCCGATGAATGCGAAGCGTTTTGTAAAATAGTTTTTATTTTCTATTCATAAAAAAATAACGCGTATTTCAATCTATGTCCATGTTCTATCGTAAATGTGCAGCACTTTGCTTTTTTTAATTTAAGATGCAGCAGTTTGTTGCTGTTGTTGGCTACGTCACACTTTATGAAACCTTCTTTTATTGAACAATGAGCAAGCAGTGACGCACGTCACTCATTTCGCTTTTTCCTAATCCGATCTTACTTTTACACCGTACGCTGCACAAAAAAGAAGCACCTCTGCTTCGAGTTTTCTTATTGCGATTGCATGAAACCGCTTTTTTGAGTATCTGTCATGCTTTGAATGTAACTTTCCTTCAAACGAATAAAAATACCTACTTTTCACAATGTGAGAATCTTTTATGCAGCGGTATAGAATGCGGAAGGAAACAAATCTGCGCATTTATTCAACTAGTTCTCAGCACGGTGTTCAATGAATGAAGTGTAAACATGGGCGTGGGCGAGGCGGGTGGTGCAACACGGACACTTGAACCCTTCAAGCTCCACCAGCACTTGCTACCCACTCTAGCGACACCAACACGACCCGCTCCCTCAGTAGTGATGCAAGTTGAAAGAAGGGTTTGCGTCCCCCCCCCCCCCCCCAAGACAAAAACCTGCCGATGGTCATATGTGCAGATGAGAGCAAATGCAACATTTGCTCAGATACACAGCCCATAGTGTTCACAAGCTGGGCGTCCGTTGACCACGCCTGCAGAGAACGTTGACTCCCCGACCCCTTGGTATTTGGTCAGCGGAGGGGGACACCCTGTGCAAGTGGGCCCCATTAAAATTTCTCTTAAAAACGTCAGAAATAAGAATGCTTGATAATTATGTATAAAACATTCAACTTTTCAATGCTTTTTTGTACCGTGTACACGCACTCAATACCCATCAGATGTGTGAGACAATCGAAATAGCAACTGCCACTCTCGACTTGTTCCGGAAAAGACTCAATAGAAGAATGCAATTACGAGTGCTGGGAACCTATGTTCGTTTGTATATTTGATTTCTAGCCATGATTTAAATTCTTATATAAACAAAAATAAAACCTGCAACATACTAAAAAAGGCTGCTATTGCAAGATGTGTGTTGCAAGACGTGATTTTTCTGGACTTACATCTCTGCAAGGCACATCTGGTGTCACAACTTGCAAGTGTCCCCCCTCTTCCCCACGACATTTCCCGATCCCCCCCTCCTCTCTAATAAAAAGGCACCAATGTAGGCCTCCGTAAGCCTCCGTGATTGCCTACTGGTGCGTGGCGGGCGATTCCGGTGGCTAGGACCAACAGTGCCGATTTCGACTTGCTTTATTGGAGGTGCTGAGGGATCAAAAAAGGCCGATATTTGTAAATTTCTTGAGAGTTCAGTGATAGTTTCTTTGTGAATACCGTGGATAATTGAACCTCACTTTGAGTGTAATCCTCCAATGAAAAAAAATGGTTTCATCCTGTGTCACTGCAGAGTCAGAAGCCATCACATGTGCAGGCATCATTAAGCTTCTATATATAACATTGCTAAGATTCAGTACATTTGTACAAATAATTCTCGTTAATTGAACATTTTGAGTATAATCCTTGCTTGGGTTAGTATGTGTGAAACATAAATTTGAGTTTTAAAAATTCTCCTTGTGGGTTTCTGCAGCAAAGACACATTGATTAAAACTGATGACTTCGGAGCTACGGCAGAGGTAACATTCATTATGTTTTTTTCGGTTACGGTAATGGTACTGCGTTACCTTTTTATGTATTTATATAACGTGGAGCCGTGAAACGTTCCCCTTTTTCTTATTAGAGTAACGCGTGAGGTATTTAGTTACTTTTTACTGTAACGGATACATCAGTATATAGACTTACTGGAGTGAAGTCGGCCCACACCGTCAGTTGTTGTTGCGGTCTATAGGCTGGCTGTAAACATTACATGGATATATTCCTTTTACCCAGCACGTGATAGGGAAGGGTTGCTTGACCATTGAGGATCTCGACCTTTGAGAAATACACAACAGCTTCTTAATGATGTGCATATCATCCCACCGAAGCGTGCACTTCGTTTCGTTAAATTTTACAGTCAACGTGAGTCCTGTCGTCACGCCGTATGTTTTAGGTAGAAATTTATCCTACTCAAAATACCCAAAGACGCCGATCCACATTGCGACGCGTGGCCACCCGCTGACGGTTCTGTATGAAAATGGCATCCACAGTGAAACATGTTGCATCTGCTGAAATTTTATCGCAAGATTATTATACTGCCACGCTCACTTGTATTTTTATGTCACTGTCTTGCGCAAAGGCACTGCTGTAGTGGTTCAGTAGCTAAGGTACTCGGCTGCTGACCCGCAGGTCGCGAGATCAAGTCCCACCTGCGGCTGCTTTATTTCCGATAGAGGCGAAAATGCTGTAGGTCCAGGTGCTGCGATTTGGGTGCATGTTAAAGAACCCCAGGTTGTCAAAATTTCTGGAGTCCTTCACTATACGGCATCTCTCATAATCATGTGGTGGTTTTGAAGCGTTAAACACCACATATTAATCAATTGCCTTGCGCAAAGGACGCTTGGCTGTCTGCGAAAACTCTAGATTATTTTAGAATCTTTTGATAAGCTTGAGACACCTACGATATGGATGCTACGTGTATAAATGGCGACGTACCTTCGCGCAGATCATATTACCAACGACCAATGCCCCGCCGCGGTGGTCTAGTGGCTAAGGTACTCGGCTGGTGACCCGCAGGGCGCGGGTTCGAATCCCGGCTGTGGCGGCTGCATCTCCGATGGAGGCGGAAATGTTGTAGGCCCGTGTGCTCAGATTTGGGTGCACGTTAAAGAACCCCAGGTGGTCTAAATTTCCGGAGCCCTCCACTACGGCGTCTCTCATAATCATATAGTGGTTTTGGGACGTTAAACTCCACATATCAATCAATCAACCAACGACCAATGCTCTCATTACCGCTATCTGTGTAAAGCACGAATTTCTAGCACTTTGCACTTTCCTATGATTGTCGTCTTGAAGAACCCACGTACCATATTCTTTGACGTCACAACCACGGGGCAATACCGTAAGTGAAATGAGAACGCTGAAATGATCGATACAAAACAGTGAGATGGGGCGTAAGTGCACGCCCAAGATTGATTTGAGATGCGTATACCACAAGCTATTTTCTTCTATAGAACCAATATGATGCGGATTTGTTAAATTACCGTGAAGTTGAATGTCAAGAAAGGAAGAACACGAACTTGGAAAGAGACAGTGGAGACGAAAAGTGATAGGTATTGACGTAAAGTTTGATCGGTCATTCCACGCCAAACGTCCAAGGCGTTTTGGCGACTATCTCAGGTGTATTCGAAAAATGTCGGGCTGATTTACTCTACTGAAAGCAGTCTATTGCGAAAATGTTTTGCAGAGAGAAATGTTTTTGGTCACCTATATGTGACCGAAATTCCGGCAATAGGCTTGGCCCTATATCGAGTCCCAAGATAAAAGAACATTTACTGAGTGAGTCTATGTGGGCTCCATTTATTTTGCCGACCTATGGTTCCGAATATTTAAAACCTCCCACGATGGCTTGCCTTGTTGTCGTATTGACGTTCCGGCTTGTAAAGCCGAAAATTTTATTTTTCAAATTATAAGACTGTTCATATCTCCCCTCTTCCCGGAACTCGTTCTAGGGTTGGTCCTTTGATAAAAACCAGTCTTATATCTTTAAAAAATGCTTGGATATCAACTATTCATATCTCTCAGTTAAGATGTGGAAATGAAATGGCCATCACTAAATGACTGATGAGGTGAAATATTAACATTAAAAAGCATAGTAAACGTGACTAAAAAGCTAATTCTACAAAAACCATTTAACCTGAACTAATGATGTCACCACACATCTAAAACCTCATGCAATGTATATTGCATACCTGCAAGGTGCAGTTATTCGAGCGCTTTTTGCAGTGAAATTCGGTCACGGAGTTAACCCCGTTCACGGTGGTGCTATTTTTAAATTTAACGGTTGAATATCTAACGAAGCATTAGGAAATTCTTTGCGTGAAACCCGTATTTTTTTGCGACATTGTGCTGGCACGAAGTTTAATGCAGGTGATGTGTTTATAGAGTACACCATTCGGTGACTGTTGTAAAATAATAAACAGCAATTTATGTTCATTCATGCTGCAAAACTCACGTCACCTGCTCCCAGAGAACAGAAGAATGCATAACAAAGGGCGTTACTAACGAACGGAAGAATTAAACAATTCTTGGTCTTTAATGTTGTTTCTGTAGTCCAATCTACAAACGTTCGTATTAAACGTGTTTGACGGTACGAAGGCATGGAATTGGGTTCTGCAGCATGTTGTGACGCATGTGCCACTTCAGGTCACCTTTATTACGTGACATTGGAATGCACACTGAACTTGATCTATGATTATGTACCTAATCAACGGAGAAGAAGTGCTAAGCTCCGGTTTCATTATTAATGCGGCTTCAAAGACGAGAAAGCAGCACGATTCGCGAGCAATCGAGCACCCGTTCTCTCTCTCTATTGCGTTGAACTGCTTGTGCCCTCAGATGCCACTTCAGTTTTTTCTTGAATAATTGTGGTGATTGGGAAAGTTGTGAGCGCCAAACAAGACGTTAACAAGAACGAGAGAGACAGGACGGGTGCTTGTGAACGTCGTGTGGAACCATTAGTTTGCGCTCAAAATTTGCCGATAGCAATGTGCCATCTGGCTGGATTTCAAGTTTTATTAAAATGTGGCGATGGCACAGACCATGGGCTTTTGTCATGTCATTTACTACCATTTAAACAGCGGCGGCGTAATTTAGGGTACCATGAATATTGTCGCAGTCATATTTCAAGAAGGAAGGAGGCAGAAACGCACCATTCATGTCATACGTGATCCTTCATCACACGCGGAAATAAATTTATTCAAGCTGTAACATGGTTGAAGAATTCTGTTACTTCTCGGCAATCAGAGAGGCTTTTAATTCTCGAGTCTCTTTATGAGATGTTGCTGCCATCTTTTTCCAACAGGCCTGCGGTTTTGTTGTACCGACATAGCAACGCCCAAGTTTTTGAAGATTTTTTTTTCATTCCCATTCAAAAACGATTCCATTCATAGTCATTCTTGAAGCGCGTAGGAACTTCCTGTCGTTCGTCACCCGTCGTTGCGTTCGTCCAGTACACACTGCAAAAGGCTTGATGGCAAAGTCGTTTTCCATGTTCAAGTTCCTCGTACCCATCCTTTCGCGCTCTTTGTGCACTTCAAGGAATGCAGAAAGACTACAAAACAACGCAACGAGCTCTACACCGTGCAGTCGGGACTGGTATGCATGGCGCAAACATGTTGCGAGCGGTCTCGCAGCGTTCTGCCATTGCACTCCGTTCGCTGTTCCCAGAGCTTAAGTTGGGTCGACACGCGGAGTCGTTGCGGCGCCATTGGTGTCGTGTTTCCCGTGTCTTTTCTTATACACAGTGTTCTGCGAATAAATGCCTGTGCCAAGGTCACGGATTACGTTTTTCTTTCTTTCCTTCCGCAGCTGTGGTGACAATTGGTGGTTTGATTATCGGTTATTTCTTTATTTATTTTAGTTTTCTCGTTTAGCTAGTTTTCTGTATTCTTGCCCAAGAAAGGTGATTCAGAACATTTTTTTCTCGTGGGAGTGACCATAGGTATGTGCGTATGTGGTTGCAGCTCCACATTTCCAAGTCGTACGACTCGGACTGCCCTGCCGACGGCCCCTATTCTCTTTCTGCTCTAGCAGTCATGGCTGTCACGTTCTTCCAAACCTTCTCCTCCTACCTACTTCTAAACTCTTTTCTCCACTCTCCTCTTTCCCTTCAAGCGACTGAGCCGTGGTCTCGCAAGGAAAGATTGTGTCTTTTTTTTCCTTTTCTTCAACCACAGACTCATCCATTCAGGGGAAGCTTGCATGCAGTAACTGGTTTGGAAGGCAGGTAAGGTTCGCGGAAACTCACCTCACCCTGAGCTACCGAGCACAATACAAAGCTTAGCCGAGAGTCACGAGAAGGCTAGATTACACAGCAAGATGAAAAGAGAATATATTTTGCCTAATGAAGTATTGCGAAAGCCACTGGGGCAACCCTTTCCTTTACCACCTCCCCACTTCTATTCGTACATTGAAGTAATGAGAAAAGCTCAACCAAAACATAATAAAAAAACGACGTTTTGAAGCCAATCTCTCACCCCTGAAGAAGCCGGACCAGCTTCGAAACATAGGGGTTTTTTTTTCCTTAAATCTATTTTGGTTGGAGTTCTCATTCCTTGAGTTTCTATCCAAAACAGACAGGCTTATGTCAAATGTTCACCTTTGATTCCAGTCGTATATCCTCGCTGCTCCGATCAACCCCCTCACACCGAAACATTTAGAGAAGCAATGACAGGTGCGCAACCGTAAACAGCCCCTGTTCCTTCTTGGACGCTTATAGCTCTCATATGCATGTGTGTGCGGGGGGGCGGGGGTAGAGAGAGAGGAGTACTGACAAAAAAATGTTGCATCTTGGTTTGTTTTTTGCACCAGGTAGCTAACGACCTAGTCATTATTTTATTTTTGAGGAAGCAGCATACAATACAACACAATCATGCCCACCTAAAAAGACGCAAACACAGGCGCTGTATTGCAACTGATGAGGTATTGTCGAAAGACTCAGCTTATGTAGGATAACACGTACATGTGCACTAGCACCAGAGCATACAATGAAGACAAATTTTTCTTGCAGTGTTTTGCAGGAAGACTTGATGAATGATGAACCATGAATGCACTTTACCTGATTCTAAACTCGGGACGGGTAACAGACTTTTTAAAGAACGCGACCCTGTCAAGTCATGGTTCTCAGATTTTATGCTGCAAAAAAATTTATATTACACCATTCCGCACAATGACCAAATTACAAGCGTAGGCGAATGTATTGACCAGCATAGTATCACCAATTTTCGAAATAGCACAGGTATTTACAGCAGCCAATTCATGTGGTACTCATTGTATATAGTGCTATCAGCGCGCATGTGCCTGTCGCGGAAATTGCATGTTATGTCAGGTTTCTCTTTAATATTAATATGTAGAGGCACGGGAAATAACTTGTTTTTGTATGTTGAAAGCTATATATATATATATATATATACATATATATATATATATATATATATATATATATATATATATATATATATATATATATATATATATATATATATATGTGTGTGTGTGTGTGTGTGTGTGTGTGTGTGTGTGTGTGTGTGTGTGTGTATAGGTTTCTTGGCAATTGCAATTCTTTCACATGTGTTTTTTAATGGTGCTCCTTCGACGTTTATTGTATGAGCCGGACCACGTCGAATATCGCTCATTTTTAGTCCGAGTGAGTCCAAAACAAAATATTTTTATATATGGTTATTGAGTTAGTCTGAGTGAGTTCCATTTATTTTGCCAACCTATGCCGTACGTGGGATCTTTCCGTATTCCGCAGGGTGTAGTCTGAGTGTTGTTTGCGAAATTTACTATAACCTTGCTCGTTTGAATGGCGAACTTGGTTTTCATATTAAGTAAAATCGTTTGTTCCCGGTGTTAAAAGCTGAACAATATTGCTGCTATTTTTCTGTCATACAAGCCTCCAGAAATCTTGCCGAAATGCTCTGTTTGCGTTCTGTTTGCAAAATCGCTTGATGCTGCTCTGGGCAACCCGGACAATGACGACGTTTCAATTTTTCGACAACGAATTGCACACAAGCTGTTTGCGATGAGCAAGAAATCACTACGATGTGCGATTGGAGGTGGAAAATATATAGTTTGCTATTTGTATGAAGGCTTGAGCTAAATGTAAAGGGACAACTGGAAATAAGGGTGAAAGAGTGTGCTGGCGTAACCTCTAATTTAGGTAGGTACCTCATCTTCCAGTATAGCTAGGTGGCGCAGACATTTTGATATTTCGGAGTTTCGGTAGTTAGGCGTTCTGATTTTTTGACTTGGTGCAGAAGACTGAGGCGCAAAAAACATATCATGAAGCAGGAAGAGCAGAAGAGAAGAAAGAACAGCACCATCGACATTTTACACTTTCGGTATCTTGTTTAATCGGCTTTTTGATTTTTCGGTGTACTAACTTTTGGCATTCCAAACGTTCGTCATTTCGATTTTCGGCGTTTCGAGTGCCACATCATTATAGCTTTAGTCAACAAAAAATGCGAACTCTACCCAGGTGCATTTAAACCACGTGCAGCGCTCCGCTTACCGGTAAGTGATACCAACCTGTGCGAAAAAAGCAAATAATCCACGAAAAAAAATATTGCATAGCAAAGTCACAGTTGTGAACTAACTGAATAGTATTTGGGGGACCATGTTTAATTAACCAGTAATTATGCGTTGGTTTATAATTGCAACTCATCCGCCACGAAACATACTTTTTTTTTATTTTCGCGGATTCTTTGTTCGTTGTTCTCTATCAATTTATTATTCTTCGGATGTAATTAACGAGGTGCTTTACACGTCAGTATTACTTCACAGTGTCACAAGAGATCCACGTGGTGCACTCTAAAAGTATTCGAATTCCTCGATGACCAAAGCTAATACTTGCGCGGAAATAATTTGAATAAGTACTTAGAGAGCTGTATATACTGTCTAGATGTTTCTCGCGTCCACTCAGCTTGTACTTAATGCTAAGATTGCATTTAATGCTAGGAACCACCACAACCAACCACCTTAATATAAACACATGCGAGGACTGAGATCAGTAGAACGCCAATTTAAAATTTTCTAGCTGACTAAAAACAAAAAAAGCTTTTTTGAAAAAAAAAAACTTACAGTCGGTACACAGGGCAGGCTGCTAGCAAATGCGCTCTGGACACATCAATGTTAAATTTACAACCTAACGCGGCGCGTCATTGGCTCAACATCTTTCTGCAGAACACTACAGTCTAGATGCTGATTGTCTACAAGTCCTTCAATTAGCAGAAGTGGTCTTTTATAACGTGCTTTACTTTTCTGACTGCGTCATGCGTATAGTCTTCTATACAGCCCACTAGAATAGGTTTAATTGAAGGATTCATTGAAGAAGAGATACAAGCTAGCTAGTTTTATTTTTGTACCGGCACCAAAAAGCACATCGGCACTACTGCCGCGTGCTCCACATAGCACCACTCAGTGAATAGACAAACGCCATTATGAAAAATAGCAATGAGCAAAGTGCATGGTTTAACCCACTAACCTCAAGACTAGAGGGTTTCGTTACACCGGCCGTACAAACAATAGCATAAAGGCTTTTACTTGCCATCTTCGTGTTTGCGATGGTCAAGAGTTGTAGTGTGCAACATCTGTGCACCGGGCCCCAGTGCATAAACCGGGTTTTCAGCAAAAATATGTCGCTTCTTTTAATAAAAATATGCCGGAGGGAAAATTTCTGGTGATCGAATGCTTGGTAGTCTGTAGGAAATCCTGTCACAGCGTTGATACGGCTTATTGTACACCATTCTATAGAAGCGGCATTGGGGCTTAACATTCATGAACCATGGAAAAGCACAGAGAACAAGTACTCCCACGTGCGAGATTAGTTTAAAAAAATGTTGCAGCGATTTCCTTTTTCTTGGCGCATCATTCAGGAGTATCATTTCCAGAAATCATGCACGGCGAATAAATATTTGTAGTACTTTAACCCAAATATATGCGACTAACAACCGCCTCATACTTCAGCTTATAATGAAAATATACTAGAATTCCAAGACTTTCTAAGAAAAGAACCTATGGCATACGCTGCACGCCTTTTATAGCAGATGCACGTTACGTACGTCATTGTGACCACTACCAATTCCCTCTCGGAGTGAAACTGTGCGTGCTTATGTGCGTGGGTCTGTAGAGGATGTTAAGATCGGCCTCTTTGGCTTGGCGCCGCTTGAACGCGAGGGACGATTGCAGCTAAGCCTACCCTGATTTGTTCCGGGTCAACGCTCACGAGGCGCGCCGAAAGCGGCGACAACACGAAAGTCATACTTCGAATTCTTCAGGGCTGTTGGCTCCCCTCGTCAAAAACTCTTTGGACACGTCTGACTGACTGATGGCCTAGGAAGAGCTGTTGGAAATCGAGGCTGCTTGATTTGTTCGACGTGCCACGAGACGCGCTGAACAATTAGCCGAGAGCTTGGGATCCATCGTCAGGTATGTTTCCCACACTCTGTGGTGCTTTCAAGTCTTCCACTCCCCCAGGCCCTAGCCTGCATAGCGCTGCAGACCCTATTCTGCACGTGCGATGCAAGTTGCAACGTTATTGCACTGTGCTGTGTTGTGCGTATTATTGCATTATGGCCTACATTGTGTTTCTCTTTCGCCGTGGGATGAACTGAACGTGCATCCTTTCTATTTCCTGGGTAGAAAAGAAGGCAGTCTTTGACTTTCTCTCTCTTTCTCCCTCTCGTTTTTTTTTTTTTATCCTTATTCGCTGCGCCGTGCTCCCTGCTGGGCTGCAGAAATTAGGCGCCTTCTTCTAACCACTACCCCCCCCCCTTGTGGGGGACGGAGATGAAGACGGCAATTTCTTTGGACTGCCCTGGACTGAATGGACATGCAGTCTGTTCGTTTGCAGTGATATGCAAGGCGGCTTTCCTGTAAGGTTTATTTTCTAACCAAAAACTCTCGTTCACAGACTGCTTTTCTCCCTCATTGTGCCTTTGCCTTCTTGAATTCCAGCGGATGCACGCGAGCACGCGAGTACAACAAAATGTCACCTCTCCAAATTCCAGCGAAGTCACGCGAGCACAGCAAGATCTCAAAAAGGTGAATGGGAAAAACAAAATGAGCGAGAAAAGCAGTCTGTGAACGAGAGTTTTTGGTTGGAAAACTAACCTTACAGAAAAGCTACCTTGCAGATTATTGCAAACTGTCCATTGTTTTCTCCTGCAGAGAGTTTTAGGAAGACCACGGCTTAAAACGCGAGCACCGAGACGCTCTGAACCAGCTCTCAGAAGCTCTCATCAAGCTTCCATGATGCTACCATCAGCATATAGTATTACGCTACCTTTAGTGTGTAAATAGTGTATATAAACGTTGCTCTTATCAGCACCGGCTACTCTGCTTGACTTCTACCTGACACTTGGCTAGCTCCTTCGAATACATCACGAGCAAGCAAAAGGGCACGGAGTTGTTAAGATGAAAATGTGCAACATCACATCGCTTTATTAAGTGACATATTCGTTCTCCACCGCATTCGCCCGATCCTGTCCACATATAACTTTCCAGTTTTTATAGCGACGACACACCGTTGATAGCGGTCACGTCATTGAATGTAAATTAAATAGCGGTTACATTATTTATTTGCAAATTACTTCTTGATAAAGTATGGTGAAGTAATTTATTATTTGGCCACCTAAGGAGCTTTCTAACTTGACTTACTTTTTTATCAAGACTTGAATATAATGTTAAGTTTTATTTGGTTGATTTGAGCATTACCTTCGCAACAGAAGTACATCTGTCAGCGACAACCATTCTTGACTTCTCCCAGTGCCAGTAGGTCCGTTCATGTTACGTGATGAAAACCAGTTTGCTGGACTATGTCATATATGACATGTCGCTCAAATTTCGGTCTCTGTATTTTTGATGAATCCAGCCGTCTTTTGTAAAGTCTCTACTGGCAAGTTTTTTTTTAATTTTGTTTTGATATTTTTAAAACTGGTGGCCTCAGACAGGCTTATTATGCCGCTTCTCGCCACTGGATAGCCGTTGTTACGCGCGGCGCCTGGGCCAACGGAGGAGGGCCGCGTTCTTTGTTCATCAAACAAGTCACTGAAGGGCTGCCAGCTTGCTGTCCGCCGTGTATCGTCCATCTTAGCCGGGAAGTGAGGTGGCATTCCGACAACATAATACGTTCGACGAGACGATCACCATGGTTTCTTGGTGTCACAGGTGCAGTGTGGTGGCCACGCCCCAATCAAAGATCTTGGCTTGAGCGAGTGTGAGCGGCACCGTCAGAAATGGTGTGTGTGTCTCGTGATTCAACAGCGCATTCTGGACCCATTCCCTGATTTAGTCAAAACGCACACTTTATAGTGATCCACCCAGCTCATTCGCAAGAGATCTCTCGCCCTGTCTGTACAGAATGTAATAAATCCTCTGTTAAGTTTGCCATCTTACTCCTGAGTGCACATGCGTTTTCCTTTCTGTCTCTCTACACGCCCTTTCTTGCCCCTATTTCTCCACCCCCAGTGCTAGGCAGCAAACCGGATGCCAAGATATGGTTAATCCCCAGCCTTCCTTTCTCTCTCTTGCCATCTTACTGCCTTGGCATCTTCATACCGGATATCCAATGTCTTAAAAGGCCGGTACAAATAGATAAGTTAAAGAATAAAACAGATGGTGAATATTTTCTGCAGCATGTTCAGACGCTGCATATAAGTGGTCATCCTCGAAAATTATCAACTTTAACACCGCGGACAGGTGCTGATGTACGCTGAGTAGGTTCGAGCATGTATTATGCCTCGACGCTTTTAATCTTCATTAAACTTCTCTCTTTCGATTTCATCCTTCGGGGCTTTATGTAGTTCTTCATCTAACGCGCTGCATTCGTGATGCACTGCTACCACTTCATTTCTTCTGTATATACGAACTGTTTCGGGCGCAATTATAGGCTGCCATCTTGGACTGATAATGATGCCGTTTTGCATCCGTATGAATATACGAATAGTGCTATGGTGAACTCGCACGCATCAAAACGCTGGGCCGTTACATTCAACGTCGTATGACCATAATCATAGCTAATTACGACACAAAAACAGCAAAAATTGCTTTTAAGCCTAAGATGGCAGTGTCTATGCTTTACTGTAACTGTTACATTTATTTTTTGTCAATTTGTCCAATATGTCGTTTCATGCAGCGGCCGCCGAACTTGTGCCGCTGTTCATAGTGGTACTCTCGGTCTCTGAAGCTGGATGAAGATAACTAAGAAGCTTGATTTTTACTAGCTACATAAAATGTGAAACGAAGCTATTAATCAAGATGAAAAAGAAGACAAATCTGTGAAAAGTCAGTACTGGCGCATAAATGGCGCGGCGATTGCGCCGATGAAAAACGTCGGCGGCGGCGGCGGCGGCGCGCCGATCAGTTCGCGTCGGCGGCGGCGGCGTGGCGAAAACTCTCGGCGGCGGCGCGCCGACCAGTCGGCGCACACCTCTAGAAATATACTGGCTAGTGTGCTGAGCGCGGGGCCGCGGGCTAGGAGATGGCCCCGCAGCTGATGACTGCCGGCAGCGCCCGCATGGTGCGCTGCTGTACGAGTGGGTGCATTTGCGTTCAATTGCGCTCCGCAAGCGCCGCGAAGCGTGCAGGAGGCCGAGCCGCGCGAGGCCAACTATTATTTTGCTGCATTTTCGGAGTGTTTTTTTAAATAATGCTTTATTGTATAAGAACTACTCTATTGCTTTCACAGTACTGTCGTTTTGCAATACCAAAATGAAGATCATTTCGTGGCATACATTTCGCCATCTGCTACTTGCCCGCAAAAAAAAAAATAGAGACGCCGATCCCACGTAACTTGGGAATCAATGCTACGCAAGGTGACTCTGTTGTAATTTTATTCGGCTCTTCTTGCAAAGTATTTCGAAGACCCTAAGTTAAGGGGGTGATCGTGAGGGCACCCGGACGTAGGCGATTCGATAGATAGATAGATAGATAGATAGATAGATAGATAGATAGATAGATAGATAGATAGATAGATAGATAGATAGATAGATAGATAGATAGATAGATAGATAGATAGATAGATGATAGATAGATAGATAGATAGATAGATAGATAGATAGATAGATAGATAGATAGATAGATAGATAGATAGATAGATAGATAGATGCCCAAAGTGGTTGCAGTACGCAAAGAAATTTATTTTAAAACCCATTGACAGTATAACCACCAGAGTTATTTTTTAAAATGTGCTTTGTTCTTGAGAGCAAGAATTATCACAGAAGACCCTAAAACCTTTACCTCTTAGCCTGCATGCCATTAGGAATCGAGTGAAAACAAAGAATGATAACATGCCAATGAATAGTCTGACACTCACCGCATATGATACTCAAAACGTTGTTGGAAAGGGAGTCCGACGTTGACATGGGAGAAAAACTGTGTGAATTAAATTCGAAAGGGTATTTTCAATTTTTTAGATAAATAATATTTGAAATTTTGCCTAAACGGCGATTTCATTCCCGACACCGTTCACCCTAATCCGAAAAGTATTTCGATGGAGTCACTCTCAGAATGCTTTTCTCACACGACAGCCTTCGGATTCAGCCTTTTGTCTGCCCAGGAACTTCCAGGAACTTTTTATCTGGATTACCAGGCTTCAAAGCTTTTTTTTTCGTGCTGCTCCTCAGGTGAATAGCAGAACCTATAAAAACATATTTTGTGCATTAGTCAAGTATGAAATGATGCGAGAACAAGACTTTTGAAAGCCAGCGGGAGAAAGACACAATGTAGGCTTCACTTACAGAATTGTAATTCAGTTTAATAGAGCAGCACATTTTAGAAATCTTAATCACGGTAGCAGGAGTGCAGGACCTCTAACTTTAAGCTTTTGAATATATTGGCAAGAAATCTGAATATACGCAATTCTCTGTTATGAATTTGTTTCCACCTATAATTTATACACATTTTAAGAGCTTATATTTACAGCTTCTAATTACACAATAGATGAAAAGAGCTTCTTAGATGACTACATGAAAATTTCAAGTAGCTAAGTAGCTAAAACATTGCTTTCCAGATGCCCATTATGCCTACACACAGGCCGACAATGCTAAGTGAGTGAAATTAATAATTTGCTCACCATGTATGCCAAAGATCCGCCATATGCTGCAATTCCAGCTGGCCCCATCACATGTCACGGAGTCAACATACAAGCCCGCTCGTTCAGCCAGGACGGTGCACTCTACTATGATTTTTGCAAGCGTAGCTGCTTGAACATTGCCTTTCGAGGCAAAAACGCCAAGTATTTGTGTCCAACTTCCTAAAAAATGGGCAAGAACAGTGATGGTGCAAGATTACCATGTTACTTATGTCATGTGTTTGACAGTAGTCTCTTTTTAAAACAACTTACCGGTGTAGGGTTGAAACAGCACAACCATCCCGCCCACATTTTGCGACGACGAACTTGACACTACAACAGGTCGAACACTGACAGCTGTCAAACGCTGAGCAAAGCATGGGACGATAGGAGCTTGGCGGCTCTCATGCACCCACTCGTCCGGCAGCGCCACTTGCGGCCACTGCGCGCAGTCATCACGTGCGGGGCCACCCTCTCTCGTACGGAATGCGCGCGCTCCGCACACTAGCCAGTATATTCTAGGCACTATAGTAGTACACACATTTGTCTAATTTTCGTACTTCTGGCCTGCTTCTGGCTCCGTGTGTGTACGTGTGGCTTGGAGCTGTTTTTTCACGAAAACATAAATTAGCAAATGTTCATCGTTTGCACTTCACAACCTTATTCTTTTAAGCTTACCATTTTGAATCAAGTCCTTAAGTTCAAAAGAGTTTGTTTTTTCTTTCAAAACAAAACCGTACCCAGTAATAAACGAAGCCGCAAGTACGATTCGCCGCCTGCAAGTACGAAGATTAGTGAAATGTGTGTACTACCCATCATTCCCATGGTCGCTGAACGATCGCCGCGCCAAAGTGCCCTCTAGTTATATTAGGAAACTCTGTGCCCGCAGGTACGAAGACTAGCAAATGTGTGTACTACCATAGCCTCCTAGATTTTTTTTGCCTGCCGGATGAGCCTGAAACGCCCGTTATTTACGACGGCGCTGCCTACGTAGAAATAAAGGTCTTTGCACCCTTGCTTTGCACTTGACCTTCGAGATCGGCAATTTTGGCGTTTGCTCCTAATTTCAGAGTTATGCCTTGTATTAAAGGAGTTCCTTGTGGAATGACGGCGTCAATTACGTAGGGTATTCATAACTACGTTTACGCCTTTTTAAAAAAATTACGTTATTTTTGTTGCATATAAGTTCCAAAAACTGAAAACCTTTTCGAAAACACCCCTACTTACATAGCGTCATCACCACAGTTCCAAAGACGGCCGCTTTTCAAGTGACCACCAAAAATACAGCAGGCAAAAAAAATCTAGGAGGCTATGGTACTATCCATCATTCCCATGGTCGCTGAACGATCGCAGCGACAAAGTCCCCTCTAGTTAATTTTTGGAAACTCTATGGAGTATACTAACCAGCTTGTGTCTATGCTTGTGTTGCAAGTTGTGGGGCCACTGGGCCATTTCCTGACGCCACCAGTATCGAATGTTTGTTTTGTGTGGTAAATCGTCTGAACTACAGCTTATATCGCTGCCATTCTCACAATTTTGTATAGGTGATCTGTCTGTGTATGAACTGAGAAAGTGTTCTGTGCTGACAGTGCGACAAAGTGGTACGAAGGTACAGTAAAAAGGGAGGTGTGCCAAAATAGCCTATCTGATTCGCGTACGTACTACCTGTGTGCTTGCGTAGCCAAGACGTGTGGTTGTCACATACGACAGGGCTGAATTTGCTTCGGGTGTAGTGAGTATATCGCAACCAATGTGACTTGTAGCCACGACTGCGAGGCTAGTCTCCCAGATTCTGCACTGTGGCTACTAGCGACGTCGAAACCTAATACTTCCGCTTTGTACCAGGGCCGCGTACTGTAGTGTTTATTGCTTTTGGTTTGCAGCAAGCGAAATCCTAGGCGGCCAACACAGTACACTTGCAACGGGCTTCGTTTAACCTCATTTGGCGCTGGCGATCGATTTGATACATCACATGCCGCGGTAGCCAAGCCACATGCGTTAAGTAATGCGGTACCGAGCGCGAATGCGAGAGAAGAAGCACGCTGCGTTGCGTCGTTCTCTTGTCCCGTGTTCGCTCTGCATAATCAATGATTTGTTACAACTCTTACACCGTCGTTCCAACTTGCCCAACTCGAAGCTTAAGCGAGTTTTATTCAAAACTATCCCGAAAAAGAACATGAAAAATGTCACCTAAGCTTTTTTTTTTTTTTTTTACAGTCGAGTAGTACTGATTGCTATTCCTCTACATTCACGGAACGTAGAGTTAAGCACTACATAACAAGTGCAGTACTCGTTCAGGCGCCGTGGTGCACCCATTGGACATTGTAAAGCAGTTTTTGTGATTTAACCACTTTGCTGTTAAGATATAGGGAATAGTAAACGTACTTCAGGGTTACACTTCAGCATCCAGCCGTGACGACAGTAGCAATACAAAAGGTGCTCACAGTCATGGGAGGCTTCACTGCGAAAGTTTGAGCTGAAAGGAAAATAAGCGATCAATAATTACAAAATTAAAATATAGGAACAATGGAGAGAGATGCTAGTAGCATTTTCCAAATGAAGCCATCTCTGCATAATGAACACTTTCGTCATGAAGAACAATAATAAATGCACATAAAAAAGACGTCATGGAGAAATGAACAACAAAATGGATTTTGCGGGTTCGAATCCCGGCTGCGGCGGCTGCATTTCTGATGGAGGCGGAAATGTTGTAGGCCCGTGTGCTCAGATTTGGGTGCACGTTAAAGAACCCCAAGTGGTCGAAGTTTCCGGAGCCCTCCACTACGGCGTCTCTCATAATCATATGGTGGTTTTGGGCCGTTAAAGCCCACATATCAATCAATCAACAAAATGGATTTCCAATTGTGTGGCATCCCAGGCTTAGTGCAGTATCCATAAAATATAAAGAACATAAAAAGTAGTTATTATTGGTCAGCAGCTTCAAACCTGGGGAGAACAAGAGCAAAATTAGGCACTAAAAGGAGGCGCTGTAGACCGAGTCTGATTAGATATGGCTATTTAAAAAAAAAGAGGACTTTGGGATCGCCCTTTAGAGCAGATACAATGCATTAAGGCAAAAAAATAATGGCATAGAGGAACGAATGAATGGGTAAGTTAGGTTGATTTCTGAAGCAGAAATTTATGTTTGAGGAAAGGCACCTAGGCAGTTATTACGGAAGCTCTCCCCAGCCACAGTAAACTTGATTGATTAATTACAACATATGAAAGGCACCAACTTGGGATCTAAAAGTGAGTTTGCTGAGCTGGCAAAGCTGATCAACGGGAACGAAGTCGGTGACACACAGGTTATGAGGTCTAGAGATGAAAGCAGCTGAAACTAAACGTAGCAGGATCAAAGTAGCTAAAAGAAAGCTTTTTGTAGGAAGGACCAAAATGTGCACACTAAAAGATAAGCAGGCGGATGCTATTAAGTGTCGCAGTAAAGGGAGCAGAGTACTTATGCTGTGAACCGTAGATTTCTCACACAGGTTATGAGTCCCCGAGTGAAATCAAAGTTGAACAAGACAGCGCAATCTGTAACTACCCATAAGGTTATTAAGGCCATACCTGATATGCCCCATAAAATGGTGGCTGGTGGAAACAGCAGGACTGCTGACGTGATCAAGTACGCTTTTATGTGGACGAAACGTCCGACACCTTAAAGGAGTACCGACACACAAATTTTTGGCTCGCGATTTCTGGCTGCAATTTCTTACTGGAGGCCTGTTAGTCATAACAGCACATCGTTTGCTGCAGTGTGCAACATATTTAATTACAGCCTTCTCTTTACCAACCTGTCTCAGTTTTGGTTCGGGAAAGCTCCAAAAACGACCAGCCATAGAGAACAAGTATCAGCTCCTAGCATGTGCAACTTTCAACCACGTCGGCACGTAGAACGGTGATGCACGGTTTGCATCAAGAAGTCCTTTCGAACAGGAAATGGGACAGAACTGTCGCCAAACACAAAACTTTCAACCTGTGTGCCACTACGACGTACTTGCGAGCAGCTGCCGAGTATTAGTCTGCTCGCGCAAACGGGGCAAAAAAAAAATATGGTGGCTATGGCGTCATCATAACTTGTTGTAGTGTGGTCATGTGAGGGAAGTAGGGGTTTACCAGGAGTCACCTTTGAGTGTGTCAGTGGAGTCGATCGCTTAGGAGAACTTGAAAATTATTTTAAAATACCTTCTAAGCTGAATTCGCCGCTAATATTTTGCAGATCATATACCCATGTTCATGAGAATCAACCCTGCAGGCTATCTCTGCCGCAAAATTTTCTTTTAGTATCCCTTTAAACTCAGTGCCTTGAACCTTCAAGGGTGCTCATTTTATTAATACAAGGAAAGGGACAAAAATGACTTGAAGAACTAAAGGCCCGTGAGCTTACTTTCAGTACTACAGTGTTTTTTTTTTTTAGACAGCACAGATTTTCTGTAAATGTGTTAAAACATTCTGACCTCTGTTGTCCTTCTGCACCAACTCTATGCGGGGGCAGAAGAACTGTGCTGCACCTAAGCGTACCCTGAAATAAGTCCTGAAAACTCTTTAACTTGAGCGCAATCTTTTATGAAAAAAAATTGAAGGACCTGGTGAGTTAGGATACACCTATTATTTTTTGGTCTCAGAAAGCACAGATAATTTGAAATATTAATCATAGGAGTTGAACTCAATGACTTGGAAGGTATGAAAACTGATGTCAGTGTTTTTGCCGAAAGACAAGGTTACTGTGAGTGGTGCTTGTTTTTGCGGTGTGTGTATGCTGCTTTGTATAATATGGAGGTGTCGGTCCGTCACAAACTGGCTGCATTTATTTAGTGTTGAAACCCTCATTTTTTGTATTTGTAGTATCAGTGCTGCTGTGCAGCACTGTAGAGGTGAGAGGTACCTTGACCAATTAGAACAAACATTTGTTAGAATATCTGCTTGCGCTTTGCTGCAGCCCATGCTAGCACAGCTTCGCTTACTTCTGTGTTCAAACTGTATACCTCTTCTAGTGGTTCGTACTGATGGATCCAGAGCCCAAGCTAGTGTCGGGCCCCTCGCTACGTCCGTCGTACGTGCGTTTTGTGAACAAGACAAGCCGCCAGGTTGACGTCATTTGGCTCAACTATGACGGCAGGCGCGTCAAGTACAAGAGCCTCAGTCCAAGTCAGGTATAATCGGGGTTCTTAAGATTTATCACAGCTTTCTTCAGAAAGCATAAGACATTAACAGCACGTGATGACTGGTGTACCTCTTTCAAGCATGAAGTAACTTGAAAAAAAAAAAAAAAAAAGATTACTTCATGCTACAAACGCTTGGGATTATCCGCGGTGAATTGTTGTGTTTATTACAGTGATTTTCTTGGGATGCGTGAACTGTTCTTTGCAAAAGCTGTTCCCTATTTTAATTTGTGCAAGGTAACACTCAGAGGGCAATTTTAGTGCTTGCAGAGCAGCTCGGTTAAAGAAGCATGGTACATGTCAAGTCATATTATAACCTAGTTTCATTTGTGGTGCTGATATCTTTTATTGCCTGAAAACGTTTTTTTTTTTTTTCAATGCGCTATGAAGCATGCAGTGTTGTGCAGGTTGCATCACAAGGCAGGCATCAGCGATAGGACTTGATTACAATTGAATTAAACTCATAGAACTGAATGACAAAAACATACCAGTATTGGTAAAAAAATAGTGCCCATATTTACACCATTAGATGGTGCTCCCCATGCCCAATATCCAGAACATTGCTCAATAATCTGGTGAATTTAGCAGGCAGGCTCGTTACATGGGGAACAAAATCTTAATTTGTGGATGAGGCTCATGTGAACCAAATGACCATTGCACTGCATGCAGCTCGAAATTTTCAATCTCATGTACAAGACATTGTGGAACAGAGCTAGTCAATAAGTCTCAAAGCACCCCTGCTGGAGCGTCTGTGTCAGCAGGTATATGGTGAGTAGCATCACCACGGAGCTGAGCTAATGAGGCTGTTTCGATACCTTCCCTCTTCTCATCATGCCTGGCTTAGCTCTATTTGGGGAAAGGGGATCTCATGGATTGAGTCAAAGCCAGGCAATTGACACAATTTCAAGGAACTTGAAATTATTCAAAAAATAACCAGGGCTTGTTGTTTCCTCTGCTGGCTCGTTTTCGGCTCTGAGGGTTATGTTTTCTAGCAATACAAAGTCATAGTTCTGCCGCAAACAAGGGGAAACGCCGACACTCGCTGCTGCAGTCGAAAGAAAAAGAAAAAGAGGCATGTTTACTGCAACACATTAGTGACTCGGGGGTAGCGTGTCACTTGCTTTTTGGTGCACCAGCACGTCATGACGAGACTATTGGCGCATTCTTTCTAGTAAAATAAAGAATTTAATTATAGACAGTGCGGCGAAATCATGATGATTTGGCTGGGAACCATTGTCATTGCCGCTTTCGAACTGAGCTTCTGAAGTAGGCGTAGCAGGCAAGAATTCTGCCAGCAGTGCAAGTGTGCAAATTTCTGGAGCAACCTGCACTTGGAGGTTCGCATACATCGCAAGTTCTGTGAGACTGTCCTCTATTAATTTCTTTATATTCGCAGAAAAAGATGGGTAAACCATGACGCGCTGACATTGCGAGAAGCATGCGACATGCTGCCGGCGCGTCACTGCTGTGTTGCAGTGAAGCATGCCTTGTTTCCCGCAGGTGCACATTTCAGCTCATCACGATACCATTTTTTTTTTTTTGCACAGTGTTATTTTTCTTGTTCGATGTATCAAGGCTAGGGTACTTCAGCTGCCACTCACTTTTATTCCTATAGTACATTGCTTAGTGGCTCTTAAGGGCTGTCGTTTTCATGGTTTTGCGGCAAAATCGGGATCGGCAGGGATGCAACAGCTGCGCAAATTGCGCCAATTTGTTACAATTTCAGATTGTTGCGCCGAGCTGCACCAAAACCGTGAAATTTGCTGAAATGGCACCACACTGCGTCAAAATGTCGAGCCAGCCTTAAAATTTTCTCAGGTGTGCTAATTTCATCGAGAAATGCAGGCCACGTTGGCCACCTGCATTTTGTGCCATCTGTCAAAGCGCGCAGACCCCAATTATAGTGCCTAGAATGTACTTAAAATATGACCAGATAAAGTAACAATGCTGCGCGCCCATCAGTTCGTTGACTGCAGTGGATACCTATCGGCGGGACGACGGAGCTTCAAGACAAAAATGCATTGCTGTAGCCACCAACGCTTTGTGAAAAGTGCAAATTTTCTAGCCTGAAAACACTGCTATGGCTTGTTGGTTACTAAAGCTGGAAGTGCATGCTGCGTTTTCCTTGCACAAACAAGCTGAACATGCTGAGACATGCTGGTCGCTGGCAACGCCGACGTATCCAGCGACCACGTCGATTACCTTAGCGTTGGCACATGAAAATTTTGTTTACTTGCGTCATCCCAGCTGCAGTCCTCACGATAGATGTTCACTGTGGTGTAGCCAAGGGGGGTGGGGGAGTTTCAAACCCCTCCCCCCCGAAATCTCCCACCCCTCCAGGCCATTTACCCACCTTTTATTTGCATTGCTTCACGCTGACATGACCCCATGCTACTATCACAATGTCATTCCTGGGCGCTTTTGCAGTGAATAATGTGTGCACACGGGAAAACTTGTCACTGTGTTTGTCAAGGCTGTGGCAATTTGGGATTTTGGCAGGAATCTCGGCAACGAGCATGGTAAGTTGGCTCGGTGACGGGATTAATGCTGCAGCGATGGTCATACATGTAGTCGCCGGAACAGATCTTGCCGGAGTCAATCACTACCGTAATTTTTCCGAGGTAGAGATTCGGTTTAATGGTAAAAAATCACACAGTTCCAAGGTCTGATAGGCCACGTTCAATGATATTAGAGTGTGACTCTTCGTACGTGTGCAAAGATATACTTAAGCCAGAGAACAACATTTCTATTGAACCATCGCAAGTTCTGCTAACATCTAAACACACACACGCACACGTGGCAGAATATTCGGTTTATCCACCAAACTTCGCTTGTATGCGAATGTGCAATACATTGATACATATCTTTACTATGCCCCAACAGCTAAAGGCACTCCAAATAGTTGTCTACTGACAAAGGTGTGACACAGGCAAACGTGCAGGCCAATCACAACCTTATAAAGACCTACTAACATACTCTTCACGTAATTTAAGCTGATTAATAAAGAGTTGGTGGTCATAAACGTAAAGCAGTGTAATGAGAAATGCAGGGTGGGCAGCTGTAGCACCCACTACGAAAAGTGGTTTAAAGAAAAACTACTGCCGAATTTGCCACTGCAAAGTGCTATTGTGCTTGATAACACACCTTATCATTCTGTGAAGCTTGAAAAGGTGCCCCATATGGGCACGTTGAAAAAAGACATTCAGGCCTGGCTCTCTCTGAAGAGTGTGACCTGGAGCAGTTACATGGTTAAGGTAGAACTGATAAAGTTTGTTCCAAATGTTAGTACGGAGGGTATCTCATTGCATTGCTGCTGATGCTGGTCACACTGTCATACGCTTGCCTCCATACCACTGTGAGCTCAACCCGATGGAGCTTGAGTGGAGTGATGTTAAAGTTTATGTTGGAAAAGCCAATACACACTTAAAAATGGAAGGCTTCAATGTTCTTGTTTGGAAAGGCATAGAGCAAGTCACTGCACAAAAATGCGAAAATTACGTGAGCCATGTAATAGAAGTGAAGAAGATTAATGAAGAACATGATGAAGATTGATCACATCATTGATGATGTCAATGATGTCAACCAACGAGTCGTAGTGACCTTGGATGCTGACACGACGAGCAGCGATAAAAGCAACATAAATGAAGATCATCAGCCTCTCGATTGAATGGTTCTTGAGGACAGTTCCAAAAATATTGTGATATCGTGGTCACCTGCTTATCAGACATGTCGCTTGCAACAGCTTTGGCAACTGTCATCGTGGAACCTTGCACATAACCGTGCAAAAGCCATCACGGTGTTTTACTGCCATTGAATGCCAAAACAGCAACTCTTGAAAACTTACTCGCCCATGTGTCAGGCATTGTGGTCCTCCCTACTTTGAAGCCCATTCCTGTCACCACTGCATTTTTCGTGTGTCGCATAGCACTTCAAATACATCACTCATCTGTGCCCATATGCACCATTTTCCCACCGACACCATGCCACTGTTTCCTTCGCGGAAATATTTTGAGGACTTTGTCTGCTCCCACTCATGACTGCCGTGCTCTTCGCCGGCTACAGCTACAGCTCCATGTGCTGTGTGTTGTAATGCCATCAATGCCGTAGTGAAAACTTCGAATGCTGTCTTTATGCGCGCTACACATGCATCCTCCAGAGTTGAAAAGCTAGAGCACAGTTTATGAGAAATGCACACAATATGAATTAGCCTGCTTAATATTATAACTGTGGGATGGCTGGTTTCAAGCAAGCTGACCACTGCTGTTTTGCCTGCTGTTGTCCTTACAATCACTCTTCTCAGGACTTTCCAGTTCGACTGAAAGGAGCTTGCTTAGGCTGTCAGGAGACAAACAATGAGCAGCGATGACTTTATTGTTAATGCTCTCGACATACGGGATCCATGTATGATGGTAGTGAACTGCAACATGCTGAGGTAATTCCTTAACAATGATGTCCCAGGGCTTGGATGAGAAGGCGACCTTATCACACCAAGTAACTCCATGTTTTAGATGCGGAGGAGTGCATTGTCACAGTGTTATAAGAGAGCTCTTGCATCGCCTGCTCAATGAATAGGAATGGGTTTCGAAAGTATTCGTGCTCCTGGCGTGTTTTACCCCCATAGCATTTCTGCAGCACGTCTACGAATAATAGCGTTTATCACAATATAACTTTGGGGTGTTAAGATGGGTCACCTGTACTACTGAGCACTGAACTAATGTCATGAACGTTTATTTGTCCTATTCTTCCACCCAAGAAAACTGCATAATTAGTATAGCAGAGCCCTTCTTGACTGCATGCATCTTCAAGTTCCCTTCCATCACGTGCCTCGTGATTCAAGAATAATCAGTCAACAGCTCTTGTGTCCATCCACTCGTTGCATCTTGCATCTTGTACTTTGTAATTGCTCATTTCACTGGGCGCTGTCCCCGGACAGTACTGTGGAGTGTTGCAAGGTTCAGTCCTCAAACACCCGCTTGTTTGTATTTTTTAATTGGTGACCTTTCTTCATGTATGTGGTCATCTATGCAACTTTTTTTTTATGGCTGCATGCTTGCTGAGCACTATTACCAGAATGAACAAGTTGTGCTTTCATATGGAGGGTGCCTCTAGTGCTCAACCTACAAGAAAACAAGATTGTAGCTTCATTACTTGTATTTTTACCATACTTATGAAACGACATTAGTATACAAGTGTGCAAGCTCAATCGAGTTGCTTTTGGATCATGACTACATATTTACATCATTTTTCTATTCAGACAGTATTTAAAAGGATTTCGGTCTGTTTTTAATGATCCATACCTTCCGTTGCATTGTGTTCATTGCTTGTGAATACATGCCTTGTCAATGTTAATGTTGCCGTGTTCCACCATGTGTATCCCTCTGAATGTTGTTGCTTTTACTTAATTTAGTCTGAACTTCATTTCTTCTAATGTAGGGCATCTTCATGCAGTATTGTAGCTGGGGCCTTAAAGCATGCATAAATAATAGTGATAACAACATGTTGGCATCACATCGATTCATATTGACATGACCACATGCTGATGTTAGGTGACACAAGTTGATAGCAGGAGTTGTATAAAAAGAAAGAACAGTGGGCGAAAAGATAACTTGCCACCAGTAGTGACCGAACCTGTGATCTTCGAATAATGCATCTGATGCTCTACCACTAAGCTATGGTGGGGCTCATCTTTCTGTCCACTTTTTTAGGGGGTATATGTGTGCATTAAACGCGGGAGCATCTCTCAGCGCCACCTGTTGCCAAGAGGACAAGTGTGGAACACTTTTTTTTTTCTGCCTGTTGGTGTCACGCAGCACGTGATCCTATTACAAGCTCGCAGCTGACCAATTATCCTTTGCATACTACCTGAAAGTACCAAGTCTGCCAGAATGAGACCCTCGCTATGAATGAGAAAAGAAGTGTGAGTTTAAAGGCTCATTTTTTTGTTGTTTGATAGAGACTTTTAGAGGTGAAAACTTTGTAGACGATGCAGATGGTGTGACTGGGGTAATTTTTAGTTGAGAATAAGTAGAATGGCCTCTGAATGCTCATGTTTTTCTGAGCTGGAAGAATAACTGAAGTAATTACCTTACAATGTTGGCACAAATAAACAGAAAGCCTGAAGGTGCAAACATGTATGTACTGGTACACTTGGGGGGCACTAAATATGTCCATTCAATCTTCCATCAACATCTCATTCAATTGAAGAACAGAATGTGCTTTTGTTGAGCTTTACATCTGATGTATAAAGAAGCCTCAGCTATTTAATGCATCCCGTGCCCTTTGTGTATCATAACAGTGGTATCATTGAAAAACTGCATGTATGCAAACACAGGTGTGACAGTGGCTAGGTTAATTGGGGGGGGGGGGGGAGCCTTCAATGATTTGTGGCTTTCCTTGAGGCGTACATTGATACACCGCCTGATGTAGGCTATGCACACTTCACCACAACTAAGCGGAACTTCAAGCGCAGTGCCACTACCACAGGGCATGAGTGAACCTTGAGTGTGAAACAGCGAGCAAAAGTGGGACAATGATGTACGACACACAGATACAGCGCTGGCGCAGTTTAAATAAGCAGTGCCATTTCAGTGATGTTGCATCTTTGTTATTTCCTGTTTATTGCTGGCTAAGCGATAATGAAGAATCACTTGTTATTTGGAGCTGCATCTGTGTTCTACTTTGTTTTCCTATTTTTTTATGATGTTTCACACTAGGATGTACAGCAAATGGCTCGCATGCATCAGAAAACCTTGAATTGTGTTTGGTCCGACGGTCAGTGTTCTGGGAATCAAGCATTCCTCTGAATGCTTGATTGTTGACAAGTTTATATTTCGTTAACGAAAGAACATTCTTGTTCTACCTAATAGTCGGGTGATGTAGCCCATTCAGGCACATTGTCCACATATGTGAACACTACTTCTTTGTGCATGTTCACTCGAAAAGTTGCCGTGAAAGAAGAAACACTGAGACGTGATTAATTTAGTTTTTCGAAAACATTATCATATTTGGCAAGTTACTTTACGTGTTACATTCTGGAAACGACGCAAAAAATACAATCCTGGTTGGCTCACAGTGAATACAACTAGTCACAAATCGCACACATACTTCATTTTACATGTGAATCTTTTTATGAAAAAGTAGGACATGAGTGACTTCACAGTAAACTTAAAATTTGTTATGGATAGGTACAATTTTGCGATCTTGCAATCTGCAGGTAGGGCTGACGTCGAGAGTGATTTATTTTCTGCAAGTCACTTTTGACTTGCAAAAAGTGACTTGAAGGAAATCAGTCACTTTCGACGTCCGACCTACCTGCATATTAGAAGATCGCAAAAATTGTACGGATCCTTAAGTCAGGAGACTCTAATGTACCATCCAACGACAGACCAATTTCTCTTACCAGCACAGCACGTAAAATTTTGGAGCACATTGTACTCAAGAACTTAGCCACATATTTCGAAGAAAACATTCTGTTTGATGTTTGACATAGTTTTAGAAGAGGCTTATCGACAGTCACTGAGCTTACAGAGATGTTTCATGATCTCGCATTAGGTATTAACGACCATAATCAAACAGACGCACCTCTATTAGACTTCAGTAAAGTATTTGACCGTGTGTGTCATACCAAACTAATTGCCAAAATTACTGCTGTGATTGGTGACGGTCTCATCACTGCGTGAATGAAGAGCTTCTTATCTGATCAATCCCAATTTGTCATTATCGAAAACATCTTATCTTCTCCTGTGCTGGTGACTTCAGGCATCCCACAGGGCCCAGTAATGTGCCCACTGTTATTTTTTATTTTCATCAATTACATAACATGCATTGATTGTAAAGTTAAACTCTTCGCAGACAATCGTATAATATATCGGGAAATACACAACAGTGAAGACTACGTTATACTCAATAGCCGATTGATGTGGCAGGTGGCAAATGAGCCTTAATACAAAAAAATTTCATTTTTAATTGAGCTTTCATATTGTGTGATGTATTGTGTAATGTGTTAATTGTAGTTATAAACAAGAACAGTTGTCAACCGGGGCTTATTTTCATCTATCTGACTGCTGTATTCGTCTTAGTCGTGCTGTTTGTGTGTAAGTAGGAAACAACTCGTCCAATTCCAAGAGCTAAAGTTCCTATTACCGTGGACTTGCACAGCTTACGAGAATAAAGAAGCTTTTGTAGTACTGGGATCGCAAGTAGTCCACCATGGGTGATAATGTGGGCCTAAGGTGGCAAATGGACATCATTTCCTCGAAGAATTGCTGCATTAAAAATACTTATTTCCTACAGGTTGTGCAGAGCAACTCGCAAACCTTATTTATTTAACGAACACATCTCTACCAAGCCTAGCCACTTACCCCCGTATTCTAGAACGTCCCTTCACTCAAAGCTTCACCTTCACTCGAGAAAGCCGATGGGAGCGTCGTCTCTAGGTAGGGAAAGTCACTGCATATCAGCAATAATCTGCTGCGATTTTTGAGCAGTGCAGTGCCTTTTTTCAGCTGAGCAGCGGCGCAGTGCTCAACTCTGTCAAGTGAAGTGTGAAAGTTGAGTCGAGGAGCGTTTGTGAATATGGGGGTCAAGCTTTATGGCACTGCCCACGTGCAAGTGACTGCTCATAATATTTAAACGAAGCCAGCTGTCTCATTGCATCACATAAATCTGCACTATTTAGTATCGCAGTACACACTTTATGCGTATATTATAACACTCAGAACATCTATTGTCAGACAAGTATTTTAAGTGACAAGTGCAGTCGTAACTGCACACAGCACGGCACAATCAGTGTTGCACCGCGTATCGAGCAGGTCACTTTCATTTGATAGCTGTTTAGCCTAATTACTCAGGATCAATCACAAATGCACCGCGCCCCTGTTAACGTCACAGGTAGCGGCACCACACATGCTACCTGTCCGTTATTCGTAGCGTAGCAAACGCATAAGACCTACTTACATATGCGCGATTCTGCACTCCTCTCTTTAAGTGGTTATCAAAAGGAAATAAGAGAAAAGTGTCAACCCGTAACTATTTCTCCTTACGAGGGCACCTCAACAGGTCGGCAGAGAGATGGGGTGGGACAAGGGGAGTGAAAGAGATAGGAAGAAAATAGAGGATGATAGTTAGAAGAGAACCCGTAAAGTAGAGAAGACATAGGAAAGATGGAAACGGTCAGAAGAGATCGAGGACGGGGTGCGCTGGTCTGGTGAGAGCTACACAGCACCAGAGATGATGGATGACACACCGATCGGAGAAGGCTACGAGGCACAGTCAATCAAGACGACTCACGGCACCAAGAGTTCACAGACGACAATCTGGTTGGTGAGATCTTCACGGCAGAAGATCCGGACTGACGCAAAACCGTTCAGCTTGAGTTCCTCGGAGTGAATCCTGCTCACTTAGCGACAAATCCGCTGCGTATTAGAATGTAATGTGTGCACAAGTACAGCTGGCTTACTGTTACACCGCGCAGAGAGAGACAAGTAAAGCCCTGGGAATAGAGCCATCATTTCTTATTGAATGCGAGCGACACTTCGCGTGCCCTTAGGCATGCATATACGAAATCTGATGAAGCGTGGTGCTTTCATATTCAATTTGGCTAGTGCGGCATTTTCCACCGAAACATGAGCCACTGAAACCTATTCCTCATATGTCTACGTGCAAGCATATCGAAGACATGCACTTTTATGGTGCTGAGAAGGATATTCAACCGCTTTCACAATTACAGCTCATATCAATGTGCAGTTGCACAGTGCCCCGAGACGCCCTTGCCGCTTTTGCTGCAGCGCTCGCCGCTAGCAGACGACAGGGCGCTGAAGGATACACTTAGATGTGCTCGCCCTCCTGATTGGTTGAGAAGGCCGGTAGCTTCCACAGTGCTGCACGAAACTTCTGGAACAGAGTATAGTAAATGACGTGTAAATAAGGTACTGACAATTTTATGGAACAGTGTTATGAACAGTGTTATGGAACAGTGAAGAAAACAAACTAAATTGTGTGCCAGCTTTTTTTTGTTACTTTTTCACTCCTACTCCTCAGTTTTACGAATCTCCCAAATTTCAATGTTGCGATCTTGGCATATTGGTATTTAAATTCGCAGAGTCTGTTAAAATATTTGACAGGTGCAGTAAATGCTAATATGGCCCTTATCATTGTTTGCTCAGAGGGGTGGTTCCAAATACTACTTTCATTGAAATAGCAGTACTCATGTTCACACTGCACGGTTTAGGTCATGTTAAATGGTTGATACATATTTTTTTCCAAATGTAAGCCTTCTTTTTTTGTACTGCTCCAAATTTGGGCTTTCATGATAAAAAATGCATGTTGTTTTCCTGTAACTTGCTCCAAATCTAGAATTTAGCGCTCCAACAGTAACATTTTGCTGCTCTAAAAATTGCTCCAAATTGTACTTCAGCTATTGCACCCCTATGCATTGCAAAATGCAGAACTGATTAAATACTTCGAATTAAGCAGTTCTTTGAAATAACCGAGTTTGAAATAATGAGGTTTTACTGTATGCATGCTATTCCTTAGGTGCATTATATTTTGTTATATTGTCTGTGTACAGCTGGCATTTTCATACCTTGTGTTTACACAAGGGCTGTCACATCTTCATGTTTGGCTCCATAGTGGACAGCTGGCATGGCTGCTGAAACGATACATAATTTAAGGTTTACACCTCATTTTCTTTATTGCATGACGATCCTCTCGCAAAGAGAGGCTGCACCCAACACATCTTAAATGCCTCCCTCAAACCTAAAAAATATTTTGAACAATTTCGCATTATTTACCGAGAAACACTTGAGAAGAAAGCAAGAACAATCTCTCCTTGCGTCAAAATGCCACATTCGTTCGCTTACACTTATACCCCTGTTACAGAGCTGTCAATTACATTAGGCATTAATGTCATTTTTGTGTCTGCCACATGAGCATAGTGAATGACATTTACACCTAATGACATTTGCTGATTAAATGTGTTCTCCGAACTCATGGAGCGCCACATGTGTACTCTCGTCAACAGTCGCTTTACAAGAGATCACAAAATCGACATTTCAAAGCAATTGTAAATGATGTTCAGATGTTTATTAAAGGTTGTTGTTAACTTTTCAGCAACTTCTCATAGTGGTACGCAATAGTGGAATCGATTTGTGCAGCTATATTCTCCTTCTGAGGCTCTGACTTAATGCTATAGGGCTTCCTGTCAACCATGTTTACATGTGCGCGCTGTCATTTTGGTGTAGCATCGCCATGTTAGACTCGCTAGTGGAAGAATTCGCGCACATGTGCTGCACACCAGTTTAGGGAGAGTGTTTTCAAGCCAGTTTTCTTTTGTTAGGAAGCACCACAGTTCTCTGTTGATCGCTGACGAAGTCGAAGCCCCAAGAGCAGCCAAAGTAAATGAACAGACGTGTAGGTGCAGCTCCGAATCCCTTGTCGTCTGTGATATTTTTTTTTCCAATAGCAAGCTTCAGGGTTTTCGCTCGGTTTTGATGCTTCATTCATAGCAGCTGGAGAGCAATCAACGTTTGTTTGCACTAATCATCATTCATCACGGTCGTAAATTCATGAATGTCAATGCTGTGACGGTTATATTGCTGTCTGCAAGTTGTGAGCACCTAGTCTTGTTTTGAATATGTACGAGCACTTTTTTCTGCTGATGCTGTATTATCACATCGCAATATATCTTGAACCAGCCGGACAATGTTCCGTAAATTTATTGTGCAATTTGTAACTTTTTCTATTATAGCAGTGTGCTCATAAACGATGACATCAATTACGAATGTCATTTCACACAGCTGTGTAGACCCAGAATGCAAGATTGCAATGACATTCATTTAGAACGTCATTCGCTGCGAATAACATTACAGGTGCAGTGCAACAGGGGTATCAGTCATGGTTATCAGTCTTGAGAAATGGCTAGTGGGGACCTTTTTCTTGAAGCAGAGGGCCAATGCAGAAAGCAGCCACAAATTGTTGTTTTTAGTAACACCCCTATCTCTGTCACAGTGCATCATTCTCTTAGCAGCTTGAGAAGTGTATGTAATCAAGGTCTGTTTGACTTGAGTTGAAGTGAGCTCCTCGATGCCTGGTATGAACAGGATAGCGAACATACAAAAATTCGTGTTCAGATGGGATTACATTTTGCTCAAGCATTCCACCAGAATATGTTGAAGCAAGCTTCTTGAAGTTAAAGGTCATATCCTATATCTCCTACTCGCAGAATTGCGTTAACATGTTTTGGTCACAGCACTTGGAGCTGTCGTGGCCGTCAAAGCTGTGCCTGTGCCAAGTGTACTTTGCACTATCGCCCTGAAGAGAACTGTGTGGAAACTTCTCGCTGTGCAAACTGGATCGAAGAGCATGTATCGGATGGACCCCTGTTCAGTACTAGCCTGCTCTGCCCTGTGCAGTGGCACTGCAGAGCAGGCTAGTACTGAACAGGGGTCCTATTGCATCACTTGTTCATGTTTTTATTCTGCTGCGACTGGCCGATGCAGTTATAAATGGGACCAAACAAGCTTTTTATGGACTCGTCAAAGCATTTGCTGCTTCAGGAAAATAATTTTCTTTCGTCAAAAAGGGTTGCCATCACCGCTCCTCTGTCGAAGCTGCTGTGAGCACATGATTGCGACTAATCTTTCTAAATATTTTAGTTTTGCCATACGGAAAGCGCCAAGAAAGGTTTTCACTTTAATATCAGTTATGATCAGCCTTGCTTATTGCAACTTGGAGTGATGGAGGCAGCTTGCAAAGCGGCGACGAATAAAGCAGTGGACTCGAGCTCTGTGGGAAGCTGAAATATGTCGAGAGAAATTCTCAAAATGCATTTGGTTCCTCAAAGTGTGCTTCACAGTTAAAAACTGAATTTTTCATGAGCTGTTTTCAGTCATTGAAAATTTCCTTCAATAATAAAATATTTACTGTTGAGGAGGCCGCCATCAACATATTTGTATTCATGCGGAAAGTTGTGAGTTAATGCATAACACGTACATGTTGGCGCATCGAATAAGTTGCCTCTCTTTCTCTTTATATATATATATATATATATATATAATAACTTCACGTGCTACGTGACGCCACACAGGCTCATAAAAGGTTGTTCCACACTCGCTGCCATGGCTACAAGTGGCGCTGACTGACACTCCCACGTTTAAATTTACATATAAACCCAATAAAATGGCTTGGTTGATAGCCGCCGTGATAGCTCAGTGGTTAGAGCATCGAATGTGTTATTCGAAGGTCGTAGGTTGGATTCCTGCGCACGGCAAGTTACTTTTTCACCCATTTTTCTTCCTTCTTATTTACATTACATTGGTACTAATGACTTCCCCTATACATTCCTTGGCATTATTGTCTGTTAGATCTCATTAATATTGTGTCAAAACACGGAAAAACGAGCCCTGAGGTATACACTTCTTTCCCTTATATATATATATATATATATATATATATATATATATATATATGAAATCTAACAGACAGTAATGCCAAGGAAAGTATAGGGGAGGTTATTAGACCGTATTGTAAGATAAATGTGAAGAAAGAAAAAAGGGTGAAAAGATAACTTGCCGTGGGCAGGAATAGGTGTGCGTATATATATATATATATATATATATATATATATATATATATATATATATATATATATATATATATATATATATATATATATATATATACACACACACACACACACACACACACACACACATACCGGCTGACGAGTGCGGGCTAGTTTAGCCTCCCCACTCGCGAAAGGCACTCGTGTGCCACTGCACGTGGCACACGAGTGGGCAATGCCTCAAAGGTTTCCAGCAGCTCCGATGGAGGCGGAAATGTTGTAGGCCCGTGTACTCAGATTTGGGTGCACGTTAAAGAACCCCAGGTGGTCAAAATTTCCGGAGCCCTCCACTACGGCGTCTCTCATAATCAGAAGTGGTTTTGGGACGTTAAACCCCACAAATCAATCAATCAATCAAAGGTTTCCAGCAGCCTCATGTACAACACAAGGGGTACAGGCAGCAGCGCCATTCGCTTGCTCTGTGGAAGCAGCCTGTGCTTCTTCACCACCATAGGGCATAAGAGTTTCTGGGTCTGTAGGCCGAAGTCCTTCCGTTGTAGCATAGAGCCCTAAAATTCCAGCACCTGTGCATGTAACCAATATGCGCATATCCAGTGCCTCTGCTTAGGCAGTGGACTTCACATCATGCCCAGGCAGTGGACTTGACATCATTACGATTCGCTCGCTTTACGTATCTCTTCACATTACTGCCTACACAAGCACGAATTTCAGTTCATAACATATGGATTGCCAAGACCATATCTCTTTACTTCACTATTTCAGTGCACACAACAGCCTATTAAAGCAACTTTTATAGTGATGCAATGCACTCGGCTGTTTGAGAACTGTCTCTTTTTGGCTAGTGCATGTCAGTTGAAAAGGAATAAGTTTGCTTAATAGTCTTGTCAAAAAAACTTATTCCTCCAGATATCTTAGCAATGTCTCTGCCACCTATTTGCCTGCTTTGAACTGGGGTTTTATTAGAATCCCTTGTGGAAGCAATAATTTTTTCATGCTACTGAAAGCACATAAAAGGAAAATAAATCTCTACCACACGCTCAACAGTGGAAGGTTGACGTAGCAGATAGGGAGCAGTTCCAAAGCCTTAGTAGTATTTCATGCACTGACGTCTTCCGAGGGAGTTTATTCTGCTATTCAGAATTTTACCACTTTCATAACTGATGCCACTTTGAAATCTAGTTCTCACTTAAGTTGTGTGGCATAGAAATGTCGTGTCCTTTGGTGTAGCGAGTGCTGTAACGCTGTAAAAAGCAGAACAAAGAGTGGGACAGCTCTGAAATGCCCCACTTTGGAAAATCTGAATCACTTTTAAACTGATAATACCCCAAGGCAGGGAAACGGGCCAGCAAGCTAGAAGAAAAAAGTGGGCAGAAGAATTTAACTGCTATAAGCTCATGCACAGACGAGGCTAAAGTGGGCAATAAGGTTGATAAGTGGAGAGGGAGACAAGGGTATTCACTTTCTTTAGTGAGCGCACAGGTCACTCGCTTGGAAGACCAAATTAATTTCCTGGGTAAACACGTTGAACATTTGTCGAGGTCATCACTATGCCGTAAATCATTTTGAAGATACAAAACAAAGATAGGAGCACAAAATTAGATGAAGATCTGCCAAATACGAGGCTGGCAAGCAATCATTGCGAATAGCTGAGCTGCAGGCTGTGGTGGCCAACTATACCATTTGCGCACACCATTTTACTACATTCCTATTTCTCTGCACCTTGCTGCAGCCATTGAAGTGGAGCTTGGATCATCTGTGCCCAAGTTCTTCACCATTTCCCTTTTTACGCAGGAGTGAAGCATTTATGAACCTCAAAGTATTCTTGGTCTAGCACCAATGATACCAACAACTTTTCCTCATTATTAGAGACATCCTCATATCTTGTTCCTTTCACCAATGCACTTTTTCTTCCTATGTTCAGCCTAACTTAATTATCGGTGTCACTGTGTGTGCGTTTGACTTTCTCTCTTGACTGTTCGGTATTTTGTGAGAAAGTGGTAATAACATGTAGCCAAATGTTTTTGCTAACCACTGTGTATCATAAGCCAGTTGCACTGACCATATGGCTGGCTGCTGCTTGAAGCACCACATGCTGTAGATGACATTTTGGCGTACAAGAGCTTCTTTGATACTAAAAAAAAATTCTTTTAATGCACATTTCAATTGCACTGCACAAATTTTCCTTGGTATGCCAACTACAGCATTAAGCCAAAGTGTGCCTGTATGTATTGTGGCAAAGCATTTCGATGGCGTATATTCCGTTGTCATGCATGGTCAGTGTTCAGTGCTGTGTGAACAGTTGCGCTTGCATAAGAACGGCTGGTGCAATTATTTGGGCACTTCATAGTTATTATTTTCTGAATACTCATGAGCCGCATCAAATTACGGCGATGCTTGAATGCATTTGTGCAACCACACGAAAAGTTGTCGTTCATAGTGGCGGCATTCTTTTTCTCCCAAAGTGTATTTTGTGTGGTTTGAACCTGCTCTAACAAGCACTTTCCGAGTTTCAAACCTTTGTCTGAACACAGTACCTTCCACTGCAAATATGGTAGTTTAGTGGCTAAGATACTCGGCTGCTCACCTGTAGGTTGTGGGATCGAATCCCAGCTGCGGCAGCTGATCGAGGTGAAAATGCTGTAGGCCCGTGTGCTCAGATTTGGATGCACGTGAAAGAACCCCAGGTGGTTGAAATTTCCGGAGCTCTCCACTATGGCGTCTCATAATTATATGGTGGTTTTGGGACATTAAACCCCACATATCAATCAAAATCATCAATGTAAGCCAAATTGAGGCTCTTTATTCATTTCTTCCTCTTGGTTCTTTGACCCATTTCTTTCTATCTTTTCATCAGTCTCCCGCCCATAGGAGCGCAGTCATATGGTTCCTTTCAATGCTTGTTCTCCTAGTGTGAACTAGATAACCAAGCGGTTACGATGCTCGCTTTCGGACTATGAGGGCTCGAGTCCCACTTCACCAAGAAATTTTACATCGCACATGTAGTGAGCTGGGCCATTTGGTATGGATCCATGGTAATGAGAGCGAAAAAGAAGACAGTGCACATAGGAGGGTATGCCAAGAACAAGGCCTTTTTTTAAATAATGTTTTTAATCAGAAAAAAAAAGCTTACATATAGCACGTAGCAGTGCGGTGCATGCGCAAAGAAAAATTTCAGTCCCTTTTTTCGCTCATAAACCAAAGCACACTCATGGCGCGCATACTTCAACTCGTCCCAAGATCCGAAATTTTGTAATAATTGAGTATAGGCGGCACCTGACTGAAACATCCTTACGGCAGTTGGGAGATATGCACAGCTTCCACAATTCACATGCTTTTTGCATTCCGTGTTTGTACATGATGGATGTCGAACACAAATACTAGCTAACATACTAAAAAAAAACTTCAATGGCCTAAGTGTTAAGTGTGAAATTCAAACGATTATTTGGACCTTTACTTTTATAATAAATAATCAATCAATGATGACAAAGGGAATGGCAATAGACTTTTTAAAGAATAATTTATCTCTTCAAACATCTTCAATATTGCCCTTTAGTGTCCCTTTAAACAGCTCTTGTGTTGAAAATGTACCATTTATTGATAGGAAAGGGGAGTTACCATAGCAGAATTGTTGTGTGTACTTGCAGATGGTTGATGTGGACACTTTTGTCAACCACCCATGGATCTTTCGGGATTCGTTCACCAAAGACCGTCTGGTTGTTCGTCACAAGGAGGTCTTCCAGCCTCCCGAAACGTCCCGTTGTGGCCCTGATGGGCAACCCCAGTACATTCGCAAAGTGGTTCTCATCACCCTGCCTGGTCAGTGACGAGGTCCTTGGCATTTTGAGTGTACTAGTGGGTTCTTGGTACAGAGAACTATGTGTGCTACATTTACTCACATAATTTGCGCAACCCTAACATTTTCCCAGGTTTTCAGTGTGGAAGAGGAAATGCCTGCCTTAGATGGCAGCCATCAGTCCTTGTGGTCTAGGGGCATCCTTGGCTTGCCGAAGGACTTGGGAGTTGCACTTCAGAGTCTGGGCTTAGCAATGCGGTCTCCCACTGTTCTCCATTAATGCATATAATTTTGCCCTTTCGCTCTGTCACAAGCCCACAGTATATGATCCCGGCAGGCTCGCCAATTAATGTCACCAATTCTATCACAGGAGTGCTTGCAAAAGATGGATTTAAGAGAGAGACGTGGGAGAGACGGGCTTGTGGCAAGACAAGCGCTCTTTACCCCACCAAAAAAAACAATGACAACAGAAGAAGAACATCTAAAGTGAAAGCGAAACACTCATGAGTACACAAAATTACTCCAGTAACACAATAACACTCAAAACTTATAAATATCTTAATAACGTCTTTGTAAATGTCAAGTCCCGAGTTGTGCCGTTACTTACGTGCGCTGTTACCTATTTTAGTAGGTGCCTCAGAATCGTTATGAGTGTAAAACCCTCGTTTTAAACATCTGTTCATAGGTTGTGACCCTTCATATTCTCGGTAGTGTATCGAAGCCGCATGCAGTTAGTTAAAGTCTTCGACAACAACAAAAGCCTGTCTGTCCGCTATTCTCAACACTTTGCGGAAAAGTGGACCAAGCTTCGGCCTGTGGGCTGTAAATGTTAAGCACACATAGGCTGCCCTGTCTTAGAAAAAGGGATTGTTTCTATCAGGATGTGGTTTGTGCAGTGCATTACTGGTATCAAGCTCCACATCTATGAGGTTCATGTGTGTTATAGTCTTGACAGCCCCTTTCTTGCCAGAAGCAGTACACGATTTGTGCCGGTCCTCCCCCCCCCCCCCCCTCGTCACTAGCGCATCGCTGCAGATTTTTCAGTTTTCTACGACAGCTGCGGCTATTACACTGCCAAATCCTTTACTTATTATGTGGTGCCATGTTGGTTAATAGGATTCTTTCTCCCCTGTGACTTTGAACTTTTCTACTGTGGGTGGTCTGCTATACGGTTTGCATTTGATCGGCCCTGCACTAGCCCTTCGCGCGCTCTCTATTGCTGTTACATTTGGCTCGAGTTCGTCAAGTTGTTTTTTCACCTCTGCGTACATGTAAGTAATTTGCTGTTTTAGTCCATTGAACATTTCCTTAAACAATCCCTTAACCTCGCTGATTGAGAAGTTGCTAGTTTTCTCCACTTTTTCTTGCAGCCTGATTTTAAGTGGCGGTTACTTCCCGTTCATTTGTGTGGGAACAGATGCCAGAGCTCGATTAAGCATTGGCGTTTCGCCAACAGAGCGTGTTAGCGGTCGTCCCCATGGTCCTGTGCTGCTGATGCTTCCTATGTTTTTCTTTGAGTTGTTTAATTCCCTCTGTAAGCATGACTGTTTCTCGTGTGATCTATTCTATCATGTTTCTATTCTGCGACATCTCTTGTACTAAAGCAAACCCCCATAACATAGGTCGGGGAAGCAGTGCTAGAGACCGCGCTGGCAAAACTCATCCGACTGCTGCCGCCGCCGCCCTTTCTATTAGCTCTCAAATTCGGCCTCGGCTATGATCTCGACCTTGTTTTGGACAGGCACCACGCTCGAAACCTGGCCAGTTCATGGAAACTGAGGCACTCTGTGAAACTCAAAGCTTAAAAGTCACTCCTTCGGCTGACTACAGTGAACAGCTAGACGAGGTGTGAAAAAAAAAAAAAAAATATATATATATATATATATATATATATATTTCAGTGCATAACTATTGCTTATTAGTGCAAACGCAAAGGGATACACTGACCAAAAGAACACAAAGTTAGTTACTAACGTTTCAGCACCCTATGCGATAGCCTTGTTCACAATAAAGGCTGTAAGAAAGGCACAGCGTACTTAAGGGGCACTGAGGAGCAAAACGATTTTTCGGGCATTGACTAAGTACAATTTCACAATCCTGAAAACACCACTTTTAGCGTGACACAACTTTTGGTAAGCGACAAAGCATGCGAAGAGAAAATGCGGGTGGATATGCCACATTCAGATCCCCGCACCAAGCACCATGACATCATAAATTTTGAAGCAGTCAGGTGGGTTCTGCATTGCTGTTTTTGGGCAGAGGTCATCTACATTGTAATCTGTAGCTGCCATAGGTCCTAGCATGCGAAGTTTCTGAAAATTTTCTCGAGCCGGTGTCGTGGAAATACAAAAACTGCATTTTGAAAATTTCTAAAGTCACACGCAGAGATTTCAGCGCAAAATTCAAAAATGAAACCCCAATCTTTCTCCTTACGACAGTCAAACAGCAGGCATTAGAGTTCACGAAGTTCAGTTCATCAATCTAAATCATGTTATTGTTTCTCTGTAGTGTCCCTGTAAGTGGGCCTAAGTACATGACATGAGCACTGCTAGAAGTGTCCTATCACTTCTGTCCTTTTTTTGTCAGAGGCAGTCAATTTGTGTCAATTGGTGGCCTATAAATTCCACATGTTCAGCAAGGGCATTCGTGACTGCATGTTGTTTCGTGACATCATATTCGTATTGGTCAAGTGTTTTTTTTGAAATCACCGTTTTACTGGTTGTCACAATCATAGCAGCCTAAGGCATTAACAACATCGGGAAAATTTCGGAGAAACGCAATCTTCTTACACGCTACCCCAGTTTTCATTTCAGGCGTCTGAGGACTTTCATTGTGCTCCAAGCTTCAGAGCCCAGAGAAATAATTAACACCAAATTCATGTGCTCGTCATGAAAGAAAAAAAACAGAAAATTTTGCAGTTCGGCTTTGTTATAGCGACATCGTCGTTGGTCATTTCAAAGGCAAGGTGCACAGGATGCACGAATAGTAGTTCTTTTTTGCTGAAAAGTGCTTATTCTTGAGGCTTGTTTCAGCACAAAGGCCTTGAGGCAATATCTCCCATCGCTGTGCGCAACACAGGAACACTTGCTTTGGAGCACTTCCTGCCAGTGTATGGATTGCCTTTAAGTGTGTCGGTGTTAAACACTAGCATCTAGAAAAAAAAAAGCAGGCAGGCAGTTTCATCGCAGTTGTGTGTTTCGGCATATTGTTTCAACATGGTGCGCACATTCATTTGCAGCAGTTCTTGCCTCGTGTCCGCATGTAACAATGCTGCCTGCTCGATCGAAAATAGCTGAGCACATCATTGAATTCCAGCCTGAAGCAGGCCTTAAGTTCTTTTTTCCAGGAATAAAAGTGAATCTCTTTTTCTTTGTGAATAGTATAGGCCCACTGATGGGCGCATTCTGTTTACATAAACCGTCTGTGTTGTGCGTCCTCAATGTTGGCATACAAAGCGTCACCAACCCTTATACAGGGAAAGCTGTTATGAGATTACAAGTCGGGTCACATGCCACTGTAGTTGTTCACCGCCGCCGCAGGTGTCCGTAACCAGCTCACTTGAAATTAGAAAAAAAACCTAGCGCCAATGACACAGTGGGGCTCGAACCCGGGTCCGCTAGGTGCCAGCCAGTATTCTACCACTGAGCAAACGCCGATGCTTGGGACTTGTTGGCAAACTGGTATTAGGCAGGCTTGATGTCGAGAAAGATATTGCGTTAATACGACTTATAAACCGTTTTAGAACAGCGAAAGAACAACCAGTCGTCGCACAATGCGAATAGCGTAATGAGTGGGTCGTCCAATGCTCCAAACCATTACAAAAGCTTATTTCTAATCACCTATTAACTGTGGTGCATACCCAGTTCAGGAATAATTCCTCATCGTCGTCAGCCACTGCATGAACAATTGGCACAAAATTTCTTGCGTTTAGCGGATACCACATTTTTCAGAAGAATGACGAAAAATAGCATAGTGAATGCCGGCCTACTACCAAAAAAATTTTATTTATAATGCCGTAGCGGGTACCAAGCAAGTGTCCTTGCAGCAGTTATGCAATGAGAGTTTAGACAAGGCTCTGACCGGCTGCTCATCTAGCTTTAGCTGTGACTGTGCTGTGTCTTACGCAGAGGCCTGGTGTTTTTTTCACCATCATCGATATCATCAACTGTTGAAGCCCATGCTTGAAGGGATCGCTCATTCTGTGGACATGCAGAGAGTATTGTGAACTTTGTTACTTCATTTCCAGGGACACAGCATTGCACTCGGTCAGTGCCACCTTCAACAAGCTGACCTTTTCAACTGCCTCTGACTCCATGCATGTTGTCATATGAGGGCACAAGCAGTGCTATCCCTGCACTGTTGTGTTCATGTCATGCTCTGTAACCAGGTGATGCAGCCAACATTGGGTTGACTGACTGGAAGCAGCCATTTTTAAGTGCTAAGTGGGAATATTTTGTTCTCAGCGGTTTTTGCAACCAACACGCTTGAAAAATTGGGGGCTAGGATGAACTCGTATAAATCAAGCCCCATCTTTGCACTGTGCAAAAGTACAGTGAGTGTCATGCTCAGCTTGGGAAACTCTGTCCAAGAAGCAGTACGTTGCATTTGACATGCAATCGAAAGCATATTATTATTCATGCTTTTCCTTGTCGTAGCCTTAATGTGCAAGTTCATACTGTCAAGTGAACTCATTGTTATGACTGATGCAGAATTATGTGTGATATCATTATAAGTGAACTGCACTGTAAAGTGGCTGCAACAGCTAGCAGTATCAACACATTTTAGTTTCTAAATTTTTGTCCTTGAAGTTTTGTTTGTACGACCTTTGACATAAAACATTTTAAGCTCGAGTCGTTTATGTTGTTTCATTCCCTTGCACGGATAGGCACCTGTCATGGAAATTTTTTGGCAAATTTAGCCTCGAATAGATTTCAGTAAGGTTGGGCGTGCGTGCTCGTCTGACTCTGCAGCACCTCGTGATTCGATCTTTAATGTGATGCAATATAGTGGTACTCACACAAAATTACGTGGCCAAGATAGTTTGTGTGATCAATTTCCGTGAACATGCATATATCGTCTGCAAAATATCAATAGCAGACATGGCTTGGAAGGTATTTTGCAGAGCTTTTGTAGTTTGCATGCTCGATTAAGCACAGTGACCCACGGTGATCACAGTACTTTTCTCACGTCACCACGATGCAGTCAATACAGTAAGTTATGATGATGTCATAACTGGCAATTTTCTTTTTGCCCTTTTGCTCTAGCAGACGGATGCTCACGAGACAGCTGTTCGCTGCTGCTCAATGGTTGCTCCCGAGTCTGTGGCCATAGCGCATGTGTTGAAGTTTTGTGTTTGGCGACACTGCTGTCTCGTTTCCTGTTTGAATGGACTTCTTGATGTGTGCCGTGTGGAAGTGCATCACAGTGTGGCAAGCTGACACAGTCGAATATCGCACATGCTTGCTGGTGATAGCGGCACCCCATTTGTGAAGCTGTTTTATGCCGAAACTGAGACTGATTGGTAACGAGGAGTCTGTGATTAATTATTCATTGTTCACTGCAGCAAACAATGTGCTTTGTTATGACTAACAGATCTGCAGCGACACATTTAACCAAAAGAACGCGAGGCTGAAATTTTTGTGCTGGTACCCCTTTAAATGGGCCCTCCAACACTCTTGAAGCACCTATTTTTAAGTTGTGTTTTGCATAGAGTGATGGCTGGGGATAATTTTAGCATATGTCTAAGCACTGATATTAAATGACTCAGTATTTTAAACACGCAATAAGGTTGCGAAATCTCTGCCAACCGCATCAGGATGTAGTTGCACGTGCTAGAAATCATGTGAGCGGAACTTATGGCGGATGTGGGCAAGCTTATGATTGGAATAATTTAATGTTAAAACCGATTATAGCTTGGCATCAAAAGTGAGACTACTAACGTGTAACATTTTTCTTTTTTGTGCTTTTTCATTGATCTCCAAAGAGACGTAGTATCAACCAAAAAAACGTTGCAACAACTACAAAGCACTACAGAGGCACGACAGAGGGGCGCATCCATACGAAAGGGATAGGCGAAAAACTTTATTGAAACAGAGGAGTTTGGAGTGTGCAGGCTCTCAGGCCCCCAAACTGCGCTGAAGTGTTCATTTTATGGTGGTCTATGTCTCCATGATGCTGGCAGCCCGGTCGGCAGCTATTGGCTGCTCACCAGGTCCTCTAAACGCTTTTCTCGCTCTTCCCCCTTGCTTCTGTGCATTTGCGAGCGGCCTCTTTCCATGTGTGTGGTAAGCTCTAGATTGTTGCTGAAAGGGTGCAAGCAGTCTCCTTCATTGAATTGATGTCACTGCATCATCGTAGTTCGTCAGATAGCTGACCGAATGATGCGTGAAGGGTCAACAGCATTCAATCACCCTGGTCCTTTTGTAAATTTTTTATCAGAATGAGAGGGAGAGAGTGACATGGAAGTTGTCACTCTCTACGCTTATACGGCAAAGGCAACTACGATGCCATAAACAACGAACTTATCGCTTTTTACTCGACTTTTTGCACCGATTTTCACAGCCGCACACTTCATGCAAACTGGTCGATCTTCCAACAAAAGTTTACTGAGCTCGCCACCAACCACATTCCAGTTATTTCAGTACAAGCTAACCGCAATAAACCTTGGTTCAATAGGAAATTAAAATCTCTAGAAAATAAGAAAAAACGACTTTACCGATTCGCAAGGCAACAAAATTGTACCACGGCCTGGGAAAAATATTACGTAGCTGAGAAAGTTTACTTATCAGCTATACGTCATGACAAGCACTCCTTCTTTTATGACACCTTACCTTGTGTACTCAAGAGCAACCCCCAAAAATTCTGGCAAATTTTAAACCCCAAGCCACCTACTGCTGTTGTCATTACCGACCATAACGACATTGCGATTCCTGAGCAAGAATGTGCTGATGTATTTAACCTTGCTTTTTCATCTGTATTTACCACTGAACCTGATGCTCCTCTACCAGTGCCCCCACCCCCTGTCCAAGGTGTCATGCCAGCAATCCAATTCAGCGAACAAGGAATAATAGCCATAATTGAAAATCTTAAACTTTCATCAACTTCAGGGGCAGATGATATCAATACAAAACTGTTAAAAAACACCAAGAACATCTGCGCAGCCTATTTCAGAATTATTTTCGAGCAGTCCTTATCATCCGGTAGCATCCCCCTCTCCTGGAAGGAAGGGCAGGTCGTTCCAATCTTCAAATCAGGCAACAAAAGCTCTCCTCTCAACTATCGACCGATTTCCCTGACTAGTGTACCTTGCAAGATAATGGAGCACGTCATCTACACGCAAATCATGCAGTTTCTTGACAGGCACAACTTTTTTCACGCATCTCAGCATGGATTCCGGAAGGGCCTCTCATGCGAAACGCAACTTGCCATGTTCATCCACGACTTGCACATCAACCTCGATACTAACAAACAGGTAGATGCCATTTTTCTTGATTACGCAAAAGCTTTTGATAAGTTACCCCACCAACGGCTGTTACTTAAGCTCTCTCAGTTGAATCTACATCCCGATATTTTCCATTGGATTAAGGAATTTCTTGCTAGCCGATCACAGTCAGTACATATCAATAATTCCATTTCCGCCCCCCTCCCTGTAACATCTGGCGTTCCACAGGGCAGCGTCTTAGGCCCTCTGCTGTTTCTTATTTATATAAATGACCTCCCTCTACATGTTTCCTCTCAAATCCGAATGTTCGCAGATGATTGTGTCATCTACCGTACAATCACTAACAATGCTGACCACGCTGTTCTGCAAGAAGATCTTAACAATATTCAGGATTGGTGCAACGAATGGCTGATGACCCTCAACCCCAACAAATGCAAGGTAATATGTTTCACTCGCCGTCTTCAGCCATTATACACACCTTACACTATTGCTAACACTTCATTAGAAACAGTGGATACATTCAAGTACCTTGGTGTCACACTCTCACATGACTTAAACTGGTCGCCTCATATAGCATGCATTACCGCCTCGGCCAACCAAACCCTGGGATTTCTAAAACGCCACCTGCGTCATGCACCACGCCACGTAAAACTTCTAGCATATAAGTCACTCGTACTCCCGAAACTAGAATACGCTTCTCCCATATGGTCACCTCATCAAGCATGTCTTATCAATACCCTAGAAGCCATTCAGAATCGCGCAGTAAGGTTTATTCAATCGTCATATTCCTATAACATCAGCATATCATTACTAAAAACACAGTCTGGTTTAAACACGCTATCATACCGGCGCCGCATTGATTCATTAATCCTTTTTCACAAGTTTTTCTACAGCTCGCTTCATCATGCCCCATATATTTTGGCCCCGCCACCGCGCACATCGCTGCGCACAGGGCACCACTTGCAAGTTTCTCGTCCACGCAGCCGCACTACAACATTTTCTGCATCTTTCTTTTGTCGATCATCAGTTGACTGGAACGGCCTGCCCCGCCATATCGTCGAAACCACCTGCTCATCATCATTTTCGGTAAAACTAAAATCTGCTGTTTTTCAATAAATGTAGCCACTATTTTGTAAAAAAATGTGTGTTAACCCCACCCCTTATGTAATACCTCCAGTGCGGGGTCTTTAAGGAAAATAAAGTGAAGTGAAGTAAAGAACAGCAGAAAATATGTTGCTTCGAAACAGCAGTGCCCACTCAAATTTCAACGAGTCAGGTGTCAGGCACCACGTTTGTTACCATGGCAATGTTGTCTACAATACATTAGAAAGAACAAGCAACTATGGCGTGCGAGCTTCCCCTGAGTAGGAGTTTCTAGCTGATTTCATTTGGGGGAGCCCTCCACTGTCGCAGGGCTAAACAGGGCCAGTGAAATGCGGTCAGGTGAACTCGCGAAAATTGATTTGAGGGTAGGAATTTTTCTTTTTGTATTTTAAATTTTCTCTATGAAATAACTTTGAAATGTGTGATATTATTGGTGCGGTTCTTGCTGCACTAACCTCTCTGGTCTTCAGTATACGTAAGCCCGGAATAGAAACTTAGGGGTTGAATAGTGTTGGAGGACTCTTTTAAGTGACGGTTCTGGCTCCCTAGGATTTTTGCCAGTTTCATGTCACAGAAAGAGAAGTTTGTAAGGTCCCTGACGTACGTGTTTGTCTTTTTTCTCCTTTGCACAGTTGCCAGGCTGCTTGTGCCTGCCACTAGCTTGAAATGTTTTTTTTTGCGACTCTTTTTCATCTTGGACAGAAGCTCTCTGTCACTCTCATGCACAAAAAAAACATTGCTTTTTTTTGTCACAACATTGACATAAGACAGCCTTTACTTGTATAGCAAGCTCATAATAAATCAATATCTCATACTCTTGGTTAAGTTGAACTTGATTTGAATTTTCGTTTGGCCCGCTAAGTTTCTGTTGTATATTAAACGTTCTTAATTGAAACTGCATCATTCAGGGCATCCTTATTTCGATGCCTTCACTTGTATGGGAAATATTGACTGCCTTTGTTCCTTCTAGGTGAACGTCTCCATTTATATATATTTAAAGGCCAACTCTGGCGATTTTTCGAGCTTAATGGATCTCAATAAATATCGCTGGGTACGTTCCTTTGCACATTTTTGTCATTTAAGCCAAATTACAGGCTTGAGAGATGCGTTGATTGTTTGAAAATGAATTTAAAGAGTGCCTCGAAAATCTCATCTCGCTTTCCAGAATTATTGGCAACACTGTCTGTGTGACGTCACATTTTGCATGTAAACAGAAGTGATGCAGCCAATGGCATCGCTACTTTGGCCGCTACAGCGTTTATTGTGCAAGGCGACAGTGGCAGTGTTTGGCACTGGTATAGCACGGGAAAGCTTTCTTCCTTCCTCTGTGGTGTTTGGCCGGCACTTCGCTGGTTTGGCCTTCACACTTTTCATACTCTGCACCGGCAGGACCAGTATGCGGCCCCTGGTTCTTACCAAATGGTACGTCAAACGCAGACAGGGTGCCCGGTTGGGTTTCGGTTTCGGCATTAGAGCTTTTTGCTTATAAAAATTATTTTCGAATTTCCTGAGTACGTATTTCAGCTATTGGGCTCGTAACAAGAGTATCTCAGTAAGATAGAAACACCATTACCTTGACATGGTCGAAAAATCGTCCAAGTTGGCCTTTAGCAGCAAGAGTAAAAATAAAAAATAAAGGAAATTGCCTACCTGAACTTAAAGCGGTCAATTCCAAGAGCAGGTAAAAAAATTTAAACAGCGGGAATGCTTATGATAATATACCATTTCTACTTTTCTTGATAAGTTTTTGAGAGTCATATTTTTTGCTTGCATCTGCTAATTAAAACGAAATTCTTGGGTCTCCTTGGGTTTGAATTATTACGTTAAAAAAAATGTCCAGTGACATTATGGAATGTTTTTTGATCATGTTGTTCTTCCTTTATGGATGCAGTGTGCTCTCTGAAGGAAATCTGTTTTCAACAAATAAGGCAATCTATCACGTCACCCGAGGCCATCTTTGAGACGGGCATCCCAAGCTCGCTGATGTGGGATTACCTCCTCTTCCTTCAGCGGGATTGAAGCATGTGCCTGTCAAGTTCAGCAGCAGACCATCTTGGAGTTACTGTATATGCTACCTTTAGGTAGCAGAGTTGCGCCACTGATAGAACTCACCGCGGGCCCCCCCCCATTCGTGAAGCGTGCTCACGTGCGCGAAAAATCGTTCATATTAAGAAAAGCTAACTTTACGGCCGCGCGGGTGCTTGCGACGCCGCACCTCTGGTGCCACCACCGCTGCTGCCAGGCTGGTGAGGCAATCCTGCTGAGTGCGGAAGTACTTGTGTTGGCGTTGTAATTGGGTCTTGTCTTGTCCGTTTTTAGTGGACGTCAGTGTTAGTGGTGTGTGTGGGGCGCAGCGCCGTGACAGTGCTGCATAGTTGCCACAAGACCGGATTCCACAGCTACGTGTACATATGCAGAAAATTTTCGTTTGCTTGCGTTATTTGTAAAACACGGAGGGATATAGTTCCAGTGATTGTTTTATCAAGCCAACTGCTTAATCGTTCCAAGGGGTCAAAAACTATGCGAGACGAGGGATTTGCAGATCTTAAGTTGTCACGAATCGTGTACACGAATCTCAACAAAGTCAAAGTGTTCTTGTTTGCTATTTAAAACAAAAATATCGTCCTATGGTGACATTATTTATTTAGGTGTTCTTTTTTTTCAAAGTGAAAGTCATTGCGCCAGAAACGAAGTATTGATTGATTCGGGGGTTTAACGTCCCGAAACCACCATATAATTATGAGATATGCCATAGTGGAGGGCCCAGGAAATTTTGACCACCTGGGTTTCTTGAACATGCACCCAAACTGAGCACACGGACTTACAGCATTTTCGCCTCCATCGAAAACACAGCCACAGCCGGGATTCGATCCTGCAACCTGTGGGTCAGTAGCCGAGTACCTTAGCCACTAGACCACAGCAGCAAGGCAGCGACGAGTTTCGAAGGAGCAAGAAAACGTACGAAGCCACTGGGCTGCGTTGGCTCCTACATTTAGAAGGGGCGACTTTTCTACGTGACATGAATGTCTCAGCGGGCACGATGGCAGACCTATGCACAACTCTGCTACCTAAAGGTAGCATATACAGTAACTCTAGACCATCTAGTCACCTGCAGTCACCAAGTGGCCTGTATACGAACACTGGCAGCAGTATGTATGTTGGAATCCAAGTGAAGACTGGTGAGGAAAGGACAAGCAGCTGTGATGTTCAAGTGACAGAAGAGTGATACTCAGCATAATGCTACGGCCAAGGTAGCTGGTGTGATGTAAGTGAGGACGGACAAATTTATTGTTTCCAGATTTCCCTCTATGTGGGCTGTGTCTCGCAGTGAACTGGTTAGCTTTGGCGCAGTCGTTCCAAGTGCGTGCAACCTGAAGACAAGCTGGTGTTGTGAACTGTGTGCTGAAGTAAAAAGCATTTCTTGTATGGGTGATCACCAATTGCTTAGCATCACAAAGTGATGCGAAAGCTGTGTAGGGACATTATAGCATACCTGCCAACTCTCCCAAATGGTTCGGGAAACTCTCAAGTTTTGCCTAATCTCTCGATTGTACAAATGCCATCAGGAATCTCCCGAAAAGTGGCCGCTACAGCAGAGGCATTTTTTTTAGCAGCACGCGTACGTCCGTCTTTTCTGCTGCATAAAATGGGGTGCCGCAGAAGAAGACTCGCCAGTACACATCTAGTTCAATGTAGAGTACTTCTAACCATGTACCACACATCTGGGTAAAGGTCGGTGCCCTCAAGACACACTCACCACCATAGCAAAAGAAGGCAAAGGAAAAGGTACCACAACCTTTGCGTCTGCCTTGGTTCACGCATTTCATACACCAGGTCGCCGCCGCCTGCCTAGGTGCCGATTGTGTTTGGTACATGGTTGGGAATGTTGCGTGTTTCCCAGTTCTGTTGGAAGGTCGGTGGTGGTGTCAGAAGCAAAGAAGAACCTGAACTTATTGAAAATGTGATGTCAGGTTATAATATTCTTTGGCTATCTCACTTGACAGATCTAAGCCTAGTGCATTTCTGAGTTTTATTGTCTATCAGTACCTACACTTAGGCACATTGCTGTGTATAGTATAAGTAGCTGAGCTTACAATATAAGGCAAACACAGGGAGTGCTGTAGAATTCATGTTAACCCCACTTATGCCACATGCTGAAAGAGTAACTTAAATATTCTTTTTGCATAAAATATAGCAACACCTATAGGGTGAGTGTATTAGGCGCTATTTTTCTCATGTTCTCGTTAGTGTAGAGGCACATGTGCATGCAGCCAGAAAATAGTTCCACGTCAATGAAGTCGACTGCTATGCTATGATGAAAACGTAAGTTACATTTATTCAAAAAGAAGCTTTCAAGTTTTTGATGCTGCAATATTTTTGTCAGTTTGTGAGTATATGAACGTGTGCAGAAAACACTTATTTTCATGGTATTCACACAAGCTTGTAATCCGTCTCTTTCATGATGCCTCTGTGCATGCGCATTTGCCCTAGATGGAAAGTCGCGGAATGTCTCATCTCGAAGGCTTTGCTTCTGGCAATACTGGAGTTGCAGGTGCTCAGTAAAGCCCTACTAACGCAGAGGGCAGCACAGGAGTATGACAGAGATAGATTGCGGTGTGTTGAACAGTGTTGTCCTGCGTGTGTCGGCCAATCGATGTGTCGTCATTTTGATACATGCGCTGCGTTGCACATTTAGCGATAAAGTAACATATAATCAGACACGTAGAACAATCTTGCTTTTCATGCAGTGCAGCGCAGTCCATGTTATTCGAGAAGAGACCCACAAATTCTCAACCACATTCTGAGTCCCATTGATGCTGGCTTCTGTGGCCGTTCTTTCGCCCAGGGATCATGTGGCAGTGGTGACAGGTGGAATAAGGGCACCAGCATGGATGATATCCCAGGAAGCACTCTTTGGGTCTAAGTCGTGGAGTTCGGAGGGTCATTCCACGCCAAACGCCCTAGACATTACACTCTACGCTTGCTGATTCTGTTCCAAAAAGTTGTTTCCCGTCATTTTAGTGCATTATTTCTTATCGTGCAGTATTTTTGCAAGAAAAAAAAAGATTTTTCTGTCTCGTACAGCGATATACATACTGTTGTAGTGGGTGAAAACTAGCTTGCAAGGAAGCATACTCAGTACTATGCTCGACATGTAGCGCCTTAAGTCTCCACAGGCTGCTGCTGTATGGTGCTTTCTCACTGTGTCTCATTGGCTGCTTTGTCTTGTAGTGTGCGTTGTGGTGAAGCAATAAGGAAATTCTTCGCTTATTCTGATTGTTTTAAATACTCTACAAGGGTCACAACGCACCTACAACCCATTGTTGGAAACTTGGGAGTAAGGTAGTCAGAAAAGGTCGACAAGCTGGCAGTTTCGAAGTGGGAAGGCAGGACTACTAACGGCAAGATGTGTTAAATGGCCTTATTCTCAGCCACATGCAGATTGGTGATGTGCTCCATGTTAAAAATGCGTGGTTGTTTTCATTTCAAAGATAGAAGAAGGGAGACATGTCAGTTTCAGTAAATAGACTGGAAGGACTACAGGACAGTTACGGTAGTCTCAAATGCCCTCAAGGTCGAACCATTCGAAATTATAGAAACATTTTGAAAGAAGAATACGTTTGAGATCTCTTATAATTTCCAGGTACTATTGCAGCATGGAAAGAGTTGATAGAGGTGATAAAATATCGCTCAGATATTAGAAAAAAGAAGTGGTATTGTTCATTTTGTATCTGCTTAATGCACATGCAAATAAAGCGTTCCAGTTGTGCAGAATCGGAACACACAAAACGGAGCTCCTAGCTCCCATGTCGAAGGGCGATGTTGTGCGTGAAGAATCTAAACCTCAGCATGGAAAAAGCCAGCAATCTCCATAGGAAGTCGAAAGCCAGTTTGTCCACATTGACTACGTAGAGATCCGTCAACCGAGCAGGGTGGGCTCCTTGGTACGATATATACCAGTGAAAAATGAGAAACCAATGTCTTTGTAAAGTGCTGGAAAGTGCTATCACACTATCATTCAAGTAAGTGGTGTATCTCCCTAATGTGTCCTCTACGGCTCCAAAGAAAAGAAGTAAAAAGAAGTGAATAAAAGGCGTGTCTTTTTTCGTTTTGTTTTTTGAGGTAGCAGAAACAATTAGTATTCTTCAGTTAATTTTTAAGAAAGTTCGAGCACATACATTCCCTACCAGCATAAGATACGTATTAGAGGTCCAGTGTCATTCGCTCTGAATGAACCAACGACTTCAAGTACTTTTGAAGTGTAGCTAATTAAGGCTGTTTGCAGCTCATACTGTAGACCGGCATTTTTCTCATGCTATAACACAGTTTGCTCGCTACAGGTGGCCGCTGGCTTTTGCGGCTTTTGTAATAGAGAGAGATAAAGCCGACATGCAAATATTGCAAGGTAGTTTTCTCTTGTTACAATGTGTATCTGAAGCATGGCACAGATAGTTCGTCTATTTATTACTGACCACTATAATCGTACTCTCATCATTAACTCGCTTTCTCGCATCTACTTTCTTAAAAGAAAAATGGCTCGCTCTGCTTTGCTGAGTGCTTTGTCACGCTTATAGTGTACATACATCGTTAGTGACAGTGAATTACCTGGACCACGGTGATAACAAAGAATGGGTCACTTCAAAGCTACTGTTGCAACCAGGGTACTCGTAAAAATTCACTTTCTATAACGAAATCTCAGAAAATTACCTTTGTATAGGCATTAGTTTTAGAGTATTTTCTCACAGTAGCAGTAAAAATTTGTGCACGTGACCACCATCTTAAATTGACGAAATTGTGGGAAACCAGCTGCGAAGAAAAATTCTTTTTCCAAGCATTGGGTTTCATTATAGGAGCGTTCGTTACGCTAGCTTTCCGTTTTTCACCCCTTAGCGCTTAGGTAAAATTGCATAAAATTTAGAATTTTCGGGATTCTTTTTACAAAGGACGATTATTGATAAAATTCGTTCCTTATCTTTATCAAACTCTTCATAAAACATACTATTTCTTAATATTCTTGTTTCTTAATTTTGTAGGCTCCAAAATAAAATCCTAAAGTTAGCAAACATGTCACTTTGGCTGATGCTGAGATCTCAGTAGCACCCTAAGGTAGTCCAAGAAAAAATCTGCTGAAACGCCCATATGATTGAGAATCATAGTTACTTTTTTCACAAGAAGTTAACTGAAGATTGGTCGATTTATATGTGGTGTCTAACGTCCCAAAGCCACCATATGATTATGAGAGAGACATTCACAAGAAGGTAAATCGGGGTCATTTTTATTATGAGTGCAGTAGCAACCAACAGCATTGGCTACATAAAAAGTAGTAGTCTAATTGCAGTTCATGATTTTAAGTACTTTTTGATATTACTTTATTTCGTAGACCACATATCAAGGTGATAATGAACAAAAATAAAATTTAATGATGTGATATTGGCTTAGGCACCACAATATGGCCCGACAGTGAATTGCGTGACATTTATTGCATGTGGCTATGAGAATTATACCTTCGTTAATTTGAAGTCGCTGGGACCGTAAGAAATGTTCGAATTAAGCGGGTTCTCGAATCAGCAGGACATGCAAAAATTCGGATGCAAAAAACTTTAATATAATCAAGTCATAATCAGGGCTGGTCGTTTGCTATGCTGGTTTGTGGCTCCAAGGGTTATGTTTTCCAGCAATACAAGGTCACAGTTTTGCCACAAACAAGGGGAATGCTGAGCCTGACTGCTGCAATCGCAAAGAAAAAAAAATCGTAACTGAAATGCGCACCTGCGAAAAAGAAGACATCTTCGCTGCAACACAGTAGTGGCACGCGGGCAGCGTGTCACCTGCTTTTTGCTGCATCAACACGTCATGATGCGATCATTCGCCCATTCTTTCATGTTAAACAAATAATTTAATAATAGACAGTGTGACGATATTCACAACGTTTTGGCTGGAAAACATTATCATTGAAGCTTTCGAACGGAGTTTCTGAAGTAGGCGTAGCAGGCAAGAACTCCGCCAGCAGTGCAAGTGCGCCAATTGCTGGAGCAACCGGCACTCGGAGATTCGCATACATCGCAAGTTCCGTGAGACTGTCCTTTATTAATTTATTTATAATCACAAAAAATATGTGTAAATATGGATGTGCTGACGTTGCGAGAAAATGGGTTTGGATCCCGGCTGCATTTCCGATGGAGGCGGAAATGTTGTAGGCCCGTGTGCTCAGATTTGAGTGCACATTAAAGAACCTCAGGTGGTCGAAATTTCCGGAGCCCTCCACTACGGCGTCTCTCATAATCATATGGTGGTTCCGGGACGTTAAACCCCACGTATCATCATCATCACGTTGCGAGAAACATGCGACATGCTGCCTGTGCGTCACAACTGTATTGCAGTGAAGCACGTCCTTGTTTTCCGCAGGCGCACATTTCAGTTATGTAATTAGAAGACCCTTTTTTTTTACAGTTTTATTTTTTGTGCCTTAAGTATCGAGGCTGCCGTACTTCAGCTACCACTCAGTAGTATCCCTACAATACATTCCCTAGTCGCTCTTAAGTTCTGTCAGTTTTGCGGCGAAACGGGGAATTGTTTCACTGCAGCCAAAGTTTTCGAATTAACCGGACTGGCGCTGACCGCCGGGAAGTGTTTCGGTTCCCCCGGTGGCACGAACCATATCGAGGCAAAAGCGTTCGGTTCACCCAATAGCCGCTTAAAACCGCTTGACTTGGCTTAAAGTGTATGAATAGATGGCGTTAGAATCGGTGTGTTGGAAAACATTTTTCAGGCGATTTGGGCGTTCTTTATTCTGTGGTTCAGGTAGAGTTCCTCACTAGCTTGTGACACACAGTCTGTGGCGGGTTCATCGTATTCTAGTCGTGGTGTTTTTTTCTCCGATGTTGGTGCTGGATTGGACTGTAATCTGTTTGAAATGGCGAGAACCGCTTCTGCCCGTGGGGTCGTGGTCGCTTTCTGTTGTTAGAAAGTGATTCATACGCAAGTCGCTGCCGCTTTTCTTCATTCCTGTGATGTCACCGTGTTCAGGAGCTTCTTATCTGTGCTTATCGAGTAGTTAACGTCATTCGCCCGAAGCACAGAATTAACACCTACCAGCCCGAAGTGTTTGCCACCAAATCTACAAGCAATGACAACGAGCATAAAATAAAGGCCTTTGGAACGCGATTTGTGAATGTTGGTCTGATGCATGTACTACGCGGATGTATGGTAGGTGCATGCGTGTTGCTTGAGGACCGATCAAACAGCTGGTGTCACTTGGGAGGAAGTAAATACTGTGCCAACACTTTCATTGAAGCTTGTTCTTGCGTAAGTGCGCGAGATAGATACGGAATGCACAAGTTGGAATTAGAGAACGTTCTTGTCCGAGTGGCTTTATTAAGAAGTCGCAGATGATGGCAATTTGCTTAGCAGTGTGTGTTTAGATTGGGGTAACCAACAGTGAAGGTAGTTGTGTGTGGGTGAGGAAATTAGTTGTCTTTGTTGCGGTGCCTTCCAAACAAACCCGTTATTTCTTATCTTCATTGCGTCGGTCTCTTGATGTGGCACTAAATTTTGCTATGTGCTCTTCGTGACACTTCCTCTCGCTCTAGAATGCTCTAGTAAAAGTTGACGCTAAAGTTCAGCTGAAGTGTTTAAAGTTCATTGCAGCTAACCACAGCAACATTTCTTTGTCAATGTGATCAGTTGGACGCACGTTATTTGGCATGCCTTTTATAACACAAAACGTTTCTTTTTTTTTTTTCGTTTACTGAACAGTCCGGCAAAAATCGGGGACATTTGTCCCGACTGGGAGAGGCGCGGGCAAAGTCTTGGACAGTCCAGTGAAATTCAGGACGGCTGGTAACACTAGTTTAGGCAAGGGTATATAAAATGAAAAAAAATATAATAAAATAGCAAATTTCATCGCTGGGAGCATTGTCGAGCTTCAATTGCTAACCCGTAAAGGTCTTTTTAAAGTTAAACATTGCCGCAA